>CM042562.1:9574683-10174683 GCA_023630585.1 Cranoglanis bouderius | reverse complement strand
GTGTACCTTCTCTTAATTAAGTACAAAAAAATACAGCAAAGTTTTTATAACTCTACTTCTACAAAATGAAGAACAAAGAATGCTCATCAGGTGTGTTTTGCTTTTTTTATGTTTTAAATCAATTTATGAGCCACTGCAAACATCGTTACATGTTATCATTGCTGACCAGTGCTATCGTATTTTGTGCAGGTAATTTGCTTTCAACAAATTTACCATCAATTACAGACATTGCATCCATTGATTTCACCATGTTTTCTTACTGACATGCCCCCAACTTGGAAACTCTGGGCTCAAAGAAAATCTTGAGTTTCCTCACTCGTAATCATATACAACTCCCTCATCATATGGCCTTGATTTTAAAAAACCCTGATACTTCGGTCTATAAAAAATGAAAAACTGTTGCATGCCATAAATAACATGCATTATCCAGTGTTTTTTCTTATTGCTTATTTTTCTTAGTGCTTATGCTTCTTTCTGTTTTCTTCTTCAATAGACTTACATTAAGTGACTAGTAATAATAATAATAATAATTAATAATAATCTAGCACATCAGCTCAGTATTACCACTGAATACCAGCTGCAGTTGTGTTCTGTGTTCACTCCAGTGAACTCCTGTCTGAAAAACCTAAGGTTCTGCTGGTGCGATGATCACTTTCCGAGAAGGCAGAGCACTCTCGAGCCTTTAGACTTTGGAAAAGTCTTTAGAGATTTCCAGATTTCCAGACTGCTTATCTTTTTCTTCCTTAATCTCCTCCTGTTTGCTCCCTCTCTCTCTGAGCTGCTCTGCACTCGATTTCCTGAAGGAATGAAAATCTCCTTTGGCTCTCTGGAAGGAAAGAAGGACGATTATTGATTTTTTTTTATTTTTTTTTCCCCCTCACACAGAAACTTTCCTTAAACCCTAAGTCATTGAAGACAGGGCAGATGAGTCAGAACAATCACAGCTGATCATTCCGTATGTGTGTGTGTGTGTGTGTGTGTGTGTGTGTGTGTGTGTGTGTGTGTGTGTGTATAGCCTGGTCGGGGTTTGAGCGGCACATGGAGATGTTAGCACATGCAGAGTGTGTTTAATCCCAGGTGCAGGAGGCCTGGAGCATCACGCCATGGCACCCACTCGCTTCTAAAGAATAGAAGGGAAAGCCTTATATAGGATGAGCGGGTATGCTGTGTGTGCATGCTGAAGTGCCGGCAAGCCTCAATTAATCTGCACGGGCTGAGTAAATACAGGCATGAATTATTCTCTTTGGATAACAGCTCAGAATTCTCCCACGCCCACCCATCTTTCTTCTACTGCTTAACATCTCCATAGCATTTCATCTTCCGCCGTGACTATTTTTTTTTCTTTGCTTGTTTGCCGGAGCAGGGGTGTAAATATAGCTGTCTTATATAAGGAACTAAGTGCTGTCAGTAATGAAAGACTGAGCGGAAAGTTGACCCATTTACCACTTCACATAAAATGACAGATTTACAGCAGTGCATAAACTGATAAACAAAATGAACAATGAATGCACAATTTTCTCTAAGGGATTGACTGACCAGACAGAGGCAGAATCCACAACTAGATGCATGCATACACCGATACACACTTACAAGCATGGCTGGATGTGAGGCTGGATGCATGGGAATCAGTTTTTTTGTGATTGTTGCGGACGAACATGCTTGTTTTTTCTGCACCTTTTTTCTAAACTTGCAATGAAATTTGCCTAGTTGTGCTTTTTTTTGGCGAAATTGCAATTGCACAGTCTTTCACAGTGATGTTTGTTGGTAAATGAGACCTTTTAGCTATACTCGTGTTCAACACACATGGATTGAAGAGGGATTCACATGACAAGTCTTGGCCCAAATCTGTGGAAAATCTGCAGTAATTTTGAAAAATTGCAAGCTCCTCTGAATATTGTGGAGTTTGCTTGATTTTGCATTAAATTCTGTGATTGTAAAATCATGAAATCCTGGAGGGACTGGAGATGATCAGAACCATATCCTTTGTAAAAACAGACACCCTCATTTTCAAGTTTCTTTGGTTTAATCCATGGGCAAGATTTAAGAAGAGCCTGGAGTACAATGCAAACCCAACTGGCCAGAGTAGAACTGGCTTTATTTATCCATCCATTTCCTGTACAGCTCCAGGGGAGCCTGGAGACTATCCCAGGGAACTCAGGGCACAAGACACCCTAGATGGGGTGCCAATCCAACACAGGGCACAATCACAGACAATTTGGAAATGCCAATCAGTCTACAGTGCATGTCTTTAGACTGCACGGGGAGAACATGCAAACTCCACACACACAAGGCGGAGGCAGGAATCGAACCCCCAATCCTGGAGGTGCGAGACAAGCGTGCTAACCACTAAGCCACTGTGTCCCATGTGGCTTTATTATTTTTTTTATTTTTTTCAATAAACTGTGAAAAGAATAAAATGCCATTATTTTTCTATTAAGCTGTTATATAGTGTAGTTGTTAGCAGACTGTGTGGAGGAAAAACTGGCTAATTGGGTTGTGTTTTACTTTTACAACAGCACCTGTTCCTGTTGGCTTGCACCGCTGCAGTCCCACTCTGTATCTGCTCTAATAACTGGCTGACATTTGCAACAGAATGGATATTTGGTGTGGGTTTTTTTTTTTTTTTTTTTTTTAATTAGTAAAACCAAACCAGCTGATATTGTTGTCTCTGTCTAGGAGGAACTAAGTTAGTAGATGTTAAAAACACTCCTGGTGATACCTTCTAAAAAAAAACCAAACCCATTGTTCCTAGTTTCCCTGAACATCTCTTTAGGTGTACATACGTACATTTCGATTTCCTGTTATTTCAAGTTTCCACAGTTTCATGTCGGCTTATTCTGTTTTTTTTTTTTTTTTTACATAAAGGCATATAAAAGTGAGTGCTCAGAACTGAGGAAAACCATAAAAAACATACTAAACATCAATCACAGACTCCTTTAACCAGCATGCAGAAGTGAGAAAGCTACAAACAGACTGAGACATTAGTCATCCAGAAACCATTGGTGAATGCTTTAAGACTACATAGGAAGCACGTCCTCCCCTAAAATTTCCTTAAAATACAGTAAGGAAATGTTTACCCATATGTCTGTATTATTCTTTACTTTTGGTGAAATGAAATATTTTAGTGAATCAAAATATCACATTTTACTGCAGTATCATTCTGTTTGTTCATTTAATGCAAACTGTTTTTGATGGACAGTACAGCTTTCTTAAAAGTGTCCACTGAAGCCAGTAGACGCATCGCTGATAGAACTCTATTGACACTTTGCTTCAGTCGGATCCTATTCCAGATTCAGGTTCACTGTGTTTTAATGACACAAAGATTAAAGTTCATTGGACAACATGCTTTTAACAACATTTTGGGTCCCGCTCAGTTACATGGCTTCACTGGGAGTCAATGAGTGTATGGACGGGTGGGTTTTTCACAGAAAAAAAAATTAATTGGACAGTATGTTCTTCATAAATGCATTTTTGTCCTGCCTGTATGCCTGGCTTCTCCATATGATGGTTGGGGGATCTTCCATAGGGGTTGAACCTCATAATCAACTGCCAGTCATTGAAAAATTGAACATAACTGACAGCATTTCAGACTTAAACATATCATCGCCAGTCCGTCCACACATAGATCCATAGCTGTTAATCTGTTAACAGTTAATCCATAACTGTTTTACACAAATATTATAACTTATTTTATGTTTATCATTTGTAGATATTGTAAATAAATTTCAAATATAAAGTTTTGTTTGATTATTTGCTGTTGTTTCAGACATTTTTCATTTATAGATCTAGCTAGATAGTTGTCTACCTTTTTTTTTCAGTAAAATTTAGGTAACTTGGGTATAGCAGCTTATCTGCTTTCTTTCAGACACTGTTAATGTTATCGAACTGATTTTAGAAAAGCCTTTTCATACTCTTACTTATGAGGAGAGACTGAGAATTAAACAGGAGGGCAGACAAATACCCAAAATTGATTTAATTCAGAATACATGGAGCAAAAGCAGGTCTTTTAAGATCTCTTGGTACAGTAAAGTTGACTGGCTGACCAGTAGTGACGTAACCACGCGCATATATACCGCATGGCCTTGTCTGCTGACAGACTGATGTGCTTCCCCTATTTTAAAAACCACTGCCCTAGACTTATGCTTGTACTTCATTGGGTAAACTATGCTTTTTTGGCATTATATCAGTACTTCTTTGTTGTTTAATAACTGATCTAAAGCAAATGCCCAGTGCAGTAAATCTTTATCAGTAGTATTAATAGCCTTGCTTGTTCATATCAATAGGCTTAGTTAGAATGAGAGTCTGCATTTGTCTGTGTCGCACACAGAGGCTGTATACATGTACATACCTGTTCTGCTGTTACAACCTCCAGTGCAAAAATCTAACTCTGCCTAGGCATTGATTGATTTCATTATACCACTTAAAATTTCATTCATAAGATTTGCACAGCAAGTCGCTTTAGTGATACTGGATGTCAAACCTGCTTTTTTTCAATTGGGGCAAAGAATGATGTCTAGAATTAGTTAAGCAGTAAATGTGAGATTATAATCTTGTTTTTAATCATCACTGTTTTGCATTAATTAGGTTAAAACATTCATAGGCTGGCTTGCTAGCCATCCACTATGGTTCGTCCCGTCATCCCTAGTTCAGCCGCAGTGACAGACACACACATATGCACTGAGCAGTGGCTCGTGAGCTGAATGTTTTATCGGACAAGTTGCATGAAACACACTCTCTACATCTTTCTCTGTTTACCAGCCTGCGTTTTGGTTAGAATCGTGCTCAAGCTCAGCACTTTGCAGATGGCAAGCCGATGTAAAAACCAAGGGTAGAGACGGTAGGGGAGGTGTTGATTTGTGTGCGTGTTTGTGGATAATGTGCGTGTGGAAACAAAAACTGATCTCTCAGGAGCTGTAGAGGCAGGAAAAGTAACACACTCCTGCTTATCCCACATGGGCATTCAATTCCAGGTCCATATAAGACATTACTGTGGGTGTGTGTCTCTGTGTGATAACGATTGTTCAGGAGCAATTGAAAGCGTGCTGGATTCCTGGACATTAGAGATAGCTTCTTGGATGTATTTCTGCACAAAATGTCATAACTGGATTATAACACAGGCATGATAAACATTTCTGTTGGGAAATAAGTGTCACTGGAAATACATTAAACATGTGTTTTAATAGCCCTGGGAAAACCATAATGCAGGCTATAGAAATAAATAAAAAAATACATAAAATCTTGGCACTCTGGATTGAAATCAAATTACCACTACTGTACCCGGCACAAAAACGTCTGCATGTGTGGGAGTGTGGTTTACAAACGACACTATTGTGGAGAAAGCGAGCTTTGAGTGTGCTTGTGTGTGTGTGTGTGTGTGTGTGTGTGTGTGTGTGTGTGTGTGTGTGTGTGTGTGTGCGCTGATCTGTGTGAGCTTTGCACGCTGTGAGCTGTGTGAGGTGAGCTGCAGTTGTTGGAGAGAGAGAGAGAGAGCGCTTTATGGTAATGCTTAAGCCACAGAGAGAAGGGTGTTTCCAGGTTCTCCGCATTAGACTGCTGTCTTTCTTTGTTCCAGTACATTTCCCTCAGCTTTTAAAAGAACTAGCTGAGCATGCACACTACACTACATACTACACACACATGTGTGCAGCCTCTGAAATGTCATACTTCATTATTAACGAGATCCAGATTGTTGCCACTGGTAACCTGCTACAGGGCGTAAGCAGGGCGTTGAGATGCTCATCTAATAGCCTATTAAATCAGCGATATTTAAATCTGTGTGTCGGAATACATCTGAACTTTACTATCAATGAGCTAATGAATTTCATAACCCTCACAGATCATGCACTGCATCACAAACACGAGTTCTAGTGAGCGCTCCAGAGAGATCTGGTAGGTGGATGATGAGTTTGTCTGGATAGAGGCCAACTGTAACTAATACTCCACTCTCCCTCCCACCAAAATGTTTCAACAGGCCAAAGGAACAGTTGAGGGGTATATTTATAACACCACTGGCCCACAGAGACACGCATACATGTGTGGTCACACCACAGAAGCACCTGCTCTGTGCTGTGTATCTCGGTGGTGTTCCAATAAATATGATAAGATTATGAACAGGACAATACTTTGCTCTTTGTTCTTAGAACCGCCAGACAAAAAAATATATCAGTTTGTAGTATTCTACTGTTTTTAGAATGACTGTAGTAAAGGTTTGCACAGGTCTGCTTTGTGTAAAAATAATGAGACTCATCTGTCTTTGACCTTTTGACAACAAGGCTCGATGAGGTCACACGCTTTGTTTTGAAGAAGCAGAAGGGCAGCATTGCTCAAAAAAGGGACAATGGTAATAAGTGTGACTGTCGGCTGTTTCGAGGTCGAGTCACCAATTATGTGAAGATGATGTATTGTTGTTTTCACAGAAGCAGTGCAGAGCTTCAGTTCTTTAAATGAAGCAGTCTCGGCTTTATGCCTCAGAGCAACGCTGGGCCGGTGCTGACAAGCGTCTGTCACTTAATGAAACGTTTCTACAGCGATGTCTGCATGGCCAGAGGCGCACACTGATACAGCGGAGATGCTCAGACTTGAAATAAGAACCATGAATAACTCCCATAAACGCGTGCACACACACACACACACACACACACACACACACACACACACACACAGATACAAATGGTCCCAAAAATATCAGTCACATGTTCACTGTAAATCCAGGCTTCAGTAGTGTCTGGTTTCCAAAGCACACTTTGCTCTTACACTCTTTACGCAGCCTGTTAGAGCCCACAAACGAATGGAAATTATTAAAACACAAATATCTGGTCATAATTTTTTTTATTTTTTTTTAATCTAAATCAGATGAATGTTTGCTCTATGATCAGGCCAATGTAAAACCAGGCTCCCTCTTAGGCTTAAGGGAATTGTCCAGCATTTTACAACTTAATCTTTACCTATCTGAGCGATTATCACAAACAAGAATTTCAACACACTTCCATGTACTGAGGAGAAAAAATCAAAACAAAAATCCATTCTTTTCTCAGTCTCATTTATAATGGATGTCTAAGGGCAAAGAATTCTGTCAGTAAAGATCTCAAGAGATACAACCGGTACACTCTTACATTAAGGTCTTCGGATGAGAAAGACACACTTATTGAGTTTTATCCAACCTTCCCAACACTGGAGTAAAAGTAATTCAGATTTCATGCACTTTCTCAAAAGTTTTATGTTATCCATGTACCATCAGACCCACACGACTAACAAATAACCACATGCTTCACTCTGTAATTGTAGTCTCGCCTCTGAAATAATGAAGCGTTTAGATGTTAATTTACAAATCTGACTAATGTATTAGTGAAACGCTTCTACAAAAATATAACTGCTCTTACACTTCCATTTTAAGTGAGTATGGAGTAAACACATTTCTTATCGTTTTCTAAGTAAAGGGAAAGAATAAGAAATTCTTGTCTGTGGTAATCACACCTACACAACAGATGTGGTAGGTATTACAGCGATTATGTTGAAAAACGCTGTATTCCTATATTGATTTATCAGAGTGGGTTTGTAAACCTTTACACAGTAAAAAGGGAATAACCACTTTTGTCTCCAGACCAATTTGAATTGCCCCCAAACCTGCTCATGTGATCATGCTGTATTCTTTCCCCATAGGAGGACTATGATCGCCTCCGTCCCCTGTCTTACCCCATGACGGATGTCTTCCTGATTTGCTTCTCGGTGGTGAATCCGGCCAGTTTCCAGAACGTGAGGGAGGAGTGGGTCCCTGAGCTGCAGGAGTATGCACCCAACGTCCCCTACCTGCTCATTGGCACTCAGGTATTCTTCCTTCACCTTTCAAAGTATCCACATGAGATTTTTGAGATCCATCAGTCTGCATTGCCATGACATGTTCCATGCATCTGGTTATGGCTGTTTTTAAGGAAATCACAAGAACAATATCCAACCATATTGAGCATGGAATTGGTCACCACTGTTTGATACCAATCTGATACTATTGCTATTGTGCAGTTTAAATTAATGTGTCAAAGCATAAAAATAAGCTGCACATTTTGTGAATGTGGGTGGAGGGTGAATCTGTTTTACTGAATCTTATAAAACAGTGCTTTTGAATACTCCATTTGATTGGTAGGAAGGTGTTTTATAACAGCATGGCTTAACAGTAGATCCAGCTGCAAGGCTAATCACAGGTTTACAGTGGGTATTGAAAAGAATCACCCCCCTTTAAAATAATCACATTTTGTTGCTTTTCGGCCTGAAATGAAGACGGACACAGTTTTTGTTTTATCCGGCTGTATTTACTCAGTGCAACTTATAACATCCAAGTGAAAGATATAACACCAACATATCAGAAAAAAATAGAAAAATTTAAAACCAGAATCACTGAGTTGGGAAAAAAGATTGCTTCAATTTACCTTGATTTTTTAATTACATTACATTTTTTAAAGGGGGGGGGAGATTCTTTTCTATATCCACTGTATATTAATGCACTATTTCTAATGTGTTACTATTTCTATAGTAACAGCTCATTCACTTATATACAGTGTCCTCCACTAATATTGGCACCCTTGGTAAATATGAGCAAAGAATGCTGTAAAAAAAAAATTGTCTTTATTGTTTAACATTTTGATCTTTTGTTCAGAAAATTCATGAAAATACTCTGCTCTCATGGATATCAAACAATTGCAAACACAACACAGGTTTATCAAAAAAAAAAAAAAATCTTTGTTAAATATAGGTGTACAGCCCTATGAATTCATATGAGAAAAATCTATTTGAAGTATATTCCCATTGATATTTTAAATTTTTTTAGTATACCTGGTGACTCGGAACAGGACATTGTTCAACCGTGACTTCCTGTTTCACAGGGGTATAAATATGAGCTGTCTCCCATAGCTGTTGATCAGTTTTATTGCGTTGCCTCTCAGATCATTTCTCTGAAGGATAGTCTACACACATAAAATATTGATCATATATATCACACATGGCTTTATGTAACTCAACATTCTGCCATACTGTGTTATACTTTCCATCTGCCTGACTAATAGACAAACATGGTGAGGTTGTAAATAACTTGCTCACTCATAATCTGTTGAGCATTGATTGTCCTTCAGGAGCCGCAGCCCATTAAATTTGGACTAATCATTACAGTGTAAGTGATGTCACCTGTTGCCCAGGGAGAGGTAGTCCAGAAGATAAGCAACATCATGACTGTCAGAAGCTCTGTTTACATCTGTGCAAGTTCTCACTAGTATTGATGCTGTAACCAAAGAACATCTACACTATATGGCCAAAAGTATGTGGACATCACACTCGTATGTGGGCCTTCCTCAAACCATGGCCACAAAGTGGGAAGCACACAATTTTATAAAATGTCTTTGTATGCTGTAGCATTACAGTTTCCTTCACTGGAACCCAAACATTTTCCAACATGACAATGCCCCTGTGCACAAAGCGAGCTCTATGAAGACATGGTTTGCCAAGGTTGAAGTGGAAGAACACTAGTGACTTACACAGAGCCCTGACCTCAACCCCACTGAACACCTTTGGGATGAATTGAAATGCAGACTGCGCATCAGACTTCCTCGCCTGACCTCAGTGCCTTCCCAGAATAGTGGAGGTTATTATAACAGCAAAGGGGGACTAAATCTGGAATGGGATTTTCAGCAAGCACATACAGTGGGGGGGAAAAAAGTATTTGATCCCCTGCTGATTTTGTATGTTTGCCAACTGACAAAGAAATGATCAGTCTCATTTTAATGGTAGGTGTATTTTAACAGTGAGAGACAGATTAACAACAAAAAAATCTAGAAAAACGCATTTCAAAAAAGTTATAAATTGATTTGCATTTTAATGAGGGAAATAATTATTTGATCCCCTATAAATCAGCAAGATTTCTGGCTCCCAGGTGTCTTTTACACAAGTAATGAGCTGAGATTAGGAGCACTCTCTTAAAGGGAGTGCTCCTAATCTCAGTTTGTTACCTGTAAAAAAAACACCTGTCCACAGAAGCAATCAATCAATCAGATTCCAAACTCTCCACCATGGCCAAGACCAAAGAGCTGTCCAAGGATGTCAGGGACAAGATTGTAGACCTACACAAGGCTGGAATGGGCTACAAGACCATCACCAAGCAGCTTGGTGAGACTTGAAACCAAACAGTTGGTGCGATTATTCGCAAATGGAAGAAACTGTCAGTCTCCCTCGGCCTGGGGCTCACCTCGTGGAGTTTCAGTGATCATGAGAACGGTGAGGAATCAGCCCAGAACTACATGGGAGGATCTTGTTAATGATCTCAAGGCAGCTGGGACCATAGTCACCATGAAAACAATTGGTAACACACTACGCCGTGAAGGACTGAAATCCTGCAGCGCCCGCAAGGTCCCCCTGCTCAAGAAAGCACATGTACAAGCCCGTCTGAAGTTTGCCTGAATGATTCAGAGGAGAACTGGGTGAAAATGTTGTGGTCAGGTGTGGTCAGATCTCTTTGGCATCAACTCAGCTCGCTGTGTTTGGAGGAGGAGGAATGCTGCCTATGACCCCAAGTCATAACACCATCCCCACCGTCAAACATGGAGGTGGGAACATTATGCTTTGGGGGTGTTTTTCTGCTAAGGGGACAGGACAACTGCACCGCATCAAAGGAACGATGGACGGGGCCATGTACCGTCAAATCTTGGGTGAGAACCTCCTTCCCTCAGCCAGGGCATTGAAAATGACCTTAACGACTTGGAGAGGATCTGCAAAGAGGAGTGGGACAAAATCCCTCCTGAGATGTGTGCAAACCTGGTGGCCAACTACAAGAAACGTTCTGATCTCTGTGATTGTCAACAAGGGTTTTGCCACCAAGTACTAAGTCGAAGGGGTCAAATACTTATTTCACTCATTAAAATGCAAATCAGTTTATAACTTTTTTGAAATGCGTTTTTCTGGATTTTTTTTTGTTGTTATTCTGTCTCTCAGTGTTAAAATACACCTACTATTAAAATTATAGACTGATCATTTCTTTGTCAGTGGGCAAACATACAAAATTAGCAGGGGATCAAATACTTTTTCCCCCCCACTGTATGGGTGTGATGGTCAGGAGTCCACAAACTTCTGGCTATATAGTGTATATTACAGGCAGTTTATTGCTTAATACCATTTAGCCTTGGGCAAAAATACAGTGAGGTTGCATTTTATTTTGAAAACATTAGTCACTTTTGTTCTAGTCTCAGCCTCAGATGTTCCATCCATGGAACACTTTTCTGTTGCAATCTGACTGGCTCTCTAGACTTCTGTGTATACACAATTCTGTGTATATACACTTCCATGTGCTGGTTTTCAACAAGAAAACAAACAAGTGTTTTGGGCCAAGATATAGTCACTGGACTCAAAAAAAAGGTTATCGGAATCCCATCTTAAAAAGTTATCAGTGTTTTGTGTGAAGCTTTCATTTGTGAGTAAACAAGATAATCTCTCATGTTTGCTGACTGGCTCGGACAGGCTATGGGAAAGCTGTGTAGTTGTTCATTTGCCATGTCAGTCAGATTGCTTCTTTCTGTAAAAGTAGTTGGTCAAGGAAGGAAACATATCAGACTCTAGCGAAGTACAAAGTCTGACTTCCAGGACTACTTTTATTCAGTCATGTACATTCTTCAAAGTTGTGTAAAATCAGTTGTTATTAGAAAATGAGTGTACTAGTAACTGAATTAATATTCCTCAGTTTCTTTTTAACATTTTAAATACAACAAAAAGTATTTTAGTTGAAATTCTGATTATCCATCAGAAACAATCATTCTTACAGTATATCTGTTTACAGCTAACCCAGCTACTTTCTCATTTAGAAAGTTTCCTTTTGTCTAACTTCCTGATCTTTCATGGTTGAGGGCCACTGAATACTTTTTCTGTTCATTTTAAAAAGTACAAGAAAATTTAGGGACAAATTCAGCGTAATTATCAGCTTAGGGACATGACGGGGAGAGAAGAGAAGAGCTGTTTATTTCAGACATTTCCTTCTTCTGTTTTAATTGTGAAGCCCACAGTAATCTATAAACTCACCAAATCCACATTCAACAAGCAATTAGTCACATGACATGACTGGCTGATGTCTGTCATTTGTGCATGTAACTACAACTACAACTACAGCTCCTAAATCACCGTCATACTTTAGTGATTCTCTCAGAAACACTACACCTGAGTAAATAAAGCTATGTTTATTATGCAGATGTAGCCTAATGCAGTGAGAGGACATGACTATACATCAGGGTGTGTAATTGTACTGTACATATGATATGTAAATGTAAGCAGTTTGATGATTCATACACAGAAATTATACTCTTTCCAGCCCTTGAATCGCCACTTTTTTTCGTAATCAGTGTGTGTATGCATTAGTGTATATGCTTTCCATTGACACTTCCTTTCAGGGCATGGTTATTAGTGAAACTGTATGAAATGTCTCTATGAGGGGATATGTAGATCAACAAAGGCTGTTACTATTATTGTGCTATTTTCAGAATTTGAAATGTTTTAAGTTTTATAGGTATATTAAAAAATAAATAAATAAATAATAATAATAATAAAAAAGCAACTTTAGAAATTGACTTTATGATGCGCCAAATAAGCAGCGCTATGAAAACCAAACTGAGCAGCTGGGGGATTTTAATTAAAGCCAAGATACGAAGAGATTGAGATCCTTCCAGTGAACTGTAAGGGAGCTTTTTAGGGCAAAGGGCAGTGTGTGCAGATGAACGCCAGCATCTGGCTTTGGGTCAGATATCCTGGAGCCTTCTGCTCTAAAAACAAACCTCGACATATGGAATCCCGTCCACCGCCCTGTGAATAAAGATGCGTAGACCACATGTGCTCGCATAGTTAACCGCTCACTCCTCTTGCTGCCTCCAAGAAAAGTTTTGAACTTGTTTAAATGTGCTCTAAAGTTTGAGACTTTGTAGTTGACATATTCTCTCCCCTTACATGTTTCATTTTTTCTCCTGTGCTACAGATTGATCTGAGAGATGACCCCAAGACCATCACAAAGTTGAATGATGTGAAGGAGAAGCCCATAGTGACAGAACAGGGGCAGAAGTTGGCAAAGGAGGTAAGGCACAAAAAGGACAAACTCCCAATATCTGTTGGTGGATCTAAACTAAAGTCCTTTCCATTAGCTTTACTGTAGTTAATGAATAATTACAGAGCTTGCATTATTTCTTTCTTTATATTTCTCTCCTCTGGTAAGAAATTGGTTTAGTGTGAAGTTAGTAGACGTTTCAATGGTTACCTACACAAGGAATAAAACATAATAGGTCATGCAGTTGTATGACAATCAACAAGGATGTGTGACAAAAAGCAGAGGGCAGTTACAACCACACAGTTGATTATTTTACAATAACATCACATGTTCCCCTTAGGCCACAGCAATTTGCCAATAATTACAATTTCTTATTTATTAAAAAGAATGTCATAATAGTTTTAGCTTCATTTAATGCTGTGCATTGTCTGCAAAAACAACTTAGTTCCTGATATCACTTGTTACAGCAGCTATATAGTCGTTCCGCAACCAGTCTTTATATTTCCCACTTGAACCTAAACAAGACAAAAAAAAAGCAGCTTGTCATGGTACTGAGAAACTGCAGAGCATGAACAACTCCTGTCCTGAAGACTTCCTCTTAAAGGAACAGCTTTGTTTCTCACTGTTACAAAGCACTGACACCAATGATAAAGCACTTTATGTTTATTTTTTTTATCTTTAGATTATGTGGCACATCCAACATACAAGTCTCTGTGAGTTACTATAGAAATGATAACACATTAGAACAAACACATTAATATGAACATGTGATTTGTCTTGCAAAGTAGTATCAGAGCCATGCTGTACTTGAAAATTATACCAAAAGAAATCAAGAATTTACCAGCACTGTGGTATAACAAGAAGTAACGTATCACGTAATTATTAATGAAATATGAAATGAGTATACATTGGGGTCCAGAGACCACATAGAATTTTTTTTGTTTGTTTTTTTAATTCAAATTGGAAACAAACTGAAGATTTTAGAATTTTTGAAATAACATATACAGTAAATGTTCAATATCTTGAATATTATTATATTACTTGAATATATAATGTATTGTTCAGACGACACTACTATGGATTTGATCTAAAATGGATCATAAAGTTTGCGGAGCCCAAGCCAGCTCAAGTGCACACTTGAAAGTAAAAACAGGACATACCAAATACTAAGAAACTCTGAAATTCATGTAAATATTTCAAAGATACTATTTTTCACTCAGGTTGCTGTCAATAATATAATTTGTAATGAAAAGTTTTGTATGAAATTAGAAAATAATGAAAAATAGAAGCAGTTTCACTATTGGTCTCAGACTTTTGGACCCTACTGTATATAAAGAGATTAAAAAGCATGATACACTAAATTAATAATAAATAATAACAATAATATTAAATGAATAATTTTACTGTTACTGTTGGTAAATTGCTGTGGTATAAGAAGAGTAAAACACTTTGGGGTGGTAACAGTAACTCCACTCCACCACATCAAGCCACTTCATCGTTGATTCATTTCCTTACTAATGTTGTTTTATTCCTTACTAATGAAAAAAATATGTTTTTAGGGAAGAAACTCAATATGTAACACCGCGCAAATCTGTTCTGAATTCTAACCATTTTGTGCATGTGTGTATAGATTGGTGCCTGCTGTTACGTGGAGTGCTCAGCCTTGACACAGAAAGGCTTGAAGACAGTGTTTGATGAGGCCATTATCGCCATTTTGGCTCCCAAGAAAGGTGTGTTAAAGCGACGTCTCGGTCCACGGTGCATCAACTGCTGCCTTATCACGTGAGCATCCTATCATGCACCAGCTCAGGGACAATTCGGTGTCAGAGCTACAACACGTCCCCCTAAATCAGGAGGGCAATTTTAAAAATCAACCAGAGCGCAACCTCACCATAATCAGATGATTAAAAAATGGAAACACATTCTGGAGTAGGTGAGGAAAAAAATACACAGGTATGAAATTTTTTACTGCTTAGAAAACAGGAAAAAATGTAACTCTGGGAAAGGGAGTGAATGAATGAGAACAACAATAAAAAGCATTCATCGGCAAACTAGTGACCAAGAAGGACACTAAACATGAATGAGATGGCACCAAAATAAGATGCAGAAGCACAGAAAATTTTAAACTTGCAAGGGCAAGACAATGAATGGCACACTACAACAATCCTGATTCAGAGTGAAAACACTCTAACTGTATTTCTAGTTTTGCTTCTGTAGGCATGTGTGATCTGGAGAGAAAACGCAGACAGCCTAAAGAGCACAACCAAATACCCCAAACATTTACAGAAGCAAGACTTTATTTGTCAAAAAGGGAACCTGCATCTGGCAACATGGGGTTGCAAAATGAATGCCTTTTACAAAATATTTCTCTTTCTAGTCTGTTTTTTTTTCCATCCTTGGATGAGACCGGAATGATCAAGTATATATGTATAAAGCTACTGCAACATTGAAGGAACAAATAATTTAAAACCTGAGGAAAATATACTTTCTATTGCTGCATTTGACCTCAGAGGACATGACTTTTAAAAGAGCTGGTGCAAGCATGAGGAACTTGCACCAAGGGTGATGATTTATAACGCAGCCCTTGGACGCTCATGAATAGCGTGGCTTGTGCCTGCAAGTTCCTGTCCCTCATTTGAGTTTGTAGGTGAGCTGCTTGCGATGCCAGCGGATCCAGATCGGAGCAGCTAGAAGTCCTGTCAGAAATCCTCCTGTCGCCCCGAGGGAACAGGAAATGGGCCACACCTAGAGGGAGGAGCCATAGAAAAGCAGGAATCAGCAACAACCAATCAGCTCTGTAACTGCACAACTCACTGGCTGCAACCAACAAGATCACTGTGGTGTTTTAATGGTCAACTTTCATACTCAAAGCTTTAAACTGTTTTTTCTTTTCTTTTTTAAATGCACATAGCTTTGATTTTTATGTGTGTTTTTGAGGCCTCAGCTCGAATTTATTTAGCATTTTCAAACTATAAACTATATATATAAGTACTGAATTTAAGCATCAATAGCTATTTTAAATGGATTTTATTGCACAGTAAATGCAAGCAGTGATTTGAGTGTTTTTGCAGCTTCCAATATTAAATGATTATTATTTTTTTTTAAATAAACAAAGCTTTATGAATATTGTGGATTAAATACCTAGTGAGTTGCAAGTGGGAAACCCAATGAAGTCTATTAAATGGTGCAAATTATTTTCTTAACGTAAAAAGTTACAACTCAGTGAATAGTGATTAATACTTTATGTACATTTTATCTGCCTTGCCTCAAACTGATGTTTGCTGAACATAAAGTTGTTGTTTTTTTTCATGAAAGCTGTCTCTGTTGAATCTTTTGTCTGATCCGAATGTATAAAAATGTTATTTATTGTAAGTATTTACAGATGCAAGCAAGATCTCATACAAGGTAAAGCTGTGGTGCTGAAGTGAAAATTGATCTAATCCTTGCTCGTGTTGGTGATAGACTTGACATTTCAGTGAGATTTACTAAATGACTAAATCTGTTATGGTCTGTGTATTAAATTGTTGCCATGAAAACATCTCAAGCAGTGACCTTTAAAGATAAAGGAGCAGCGTTTCTGTTCTATGCTTTGATCCGGTCTTTATTGAACTCCGCAATGTTTAGGACCGGTATTTTCACCACAGTCAGAATTTTCCACTTTGATCTCCTTTTGTCATGTTTAGCAGATTCACGGTAATGGGCTCCAGCTGGCTCATTACAGGAAACACTAGTTGATCCCATGCATGCTCTACCCTCCTTTTTCTCCTTTCTTATTAGAGGAAGAAAGTCTACTCCTCTTAAAAACAAGAAGATTTGAAGAGAGGCCCAAAATTAAAAAGCGTCAGCAAGATTGATTTCTCAATTATCTCCTGGGCTGTGCTGGTGATATGGGCTCCATTACAGTGCTGTATCAAAGTGCTGAGAATAGCGGTTGTATGACTCAGAGCTCTCCACCTCTCTACGGGAGAAGATCCTCCACCGAGCTGTTTTTTCATTAGTTGAAGCCCACTACATCATACCTTACACTGATGAGGACCATAGTGTTCCAGCTAAACTGCATACAATTCCATCTTTAGTGCTCAATCTGGACAGGTGTGTGTGTGTGTGTGTGAGAAAGAAAGAAAACAAATGGGAGACTTCAGTGTGACATTTTGAGGGCAAACACCAGCCCCTTTTCTGATCGATGTCTCTGTGCCATGCATCAATAATTTAAGCTGCAGTGCAGCCCTTTAACACTCTGAGAACTTTTAATTTTTCATGAACATCACTTCATTCTTGACAAAATGTCTCTCCCTGGAGGCTATGACAGATTTGCTGGTCACTTTGTGTCCAGCAGTATTTGCCCCCAGAGTTGTTCCCTACCTGACTGTGGTTCTTCCTTACAGTTCCTACAGGGAAATATTACATACTATGATTGGATTACTCTGAATCTTGAACCTCGGACATTGATATTACATCTTCAGCCACTTGGCCTGGATAGGAACCGAGTTAAATTTGAAAGATTTGAGTCCTCTGTAATGTTTTTAGAGTGAATCCTGGAATCAGGTCACATGCAGGCCTTATGGGAATGTTGCTTCTGTAAAGAAAGTTGCTGAAACTGCTGAACAGGGTAAAAACACGAGCTTGTTTAGCATAATTCCCTCAAATCACAATTGTATGCTAATCGGGTATAGAACACTTTAAAGAAACGTCTTTGCAAGGTTGTCATACCCAAGTTACTTTCAACTTTCTAATGGTGGAAACCACCTCCCATAGGGACACTTCTCTTTTACGCTCCTGATTTCGAAGTTTCCTCTTTTCTCTGCACAATAGCCGAATCACTAAATATTTCTTGACATCAAAAGCAAAAACACTCAACATCAGCATATCTGCTCCACTATACACTCCACTATTTATTCAGTGTAAAGTGTATACAGCTTTGTTGTCCATTGCTACTAAATGGACACTACAGGTATGATATTAATGTGTGTTTGCTGTCTGATTCTGTACTGACCTGCCAGGGTCTGTCCCAGTCAAGAGGAATGGGGAAAGCTCCAAGCCAGGCTCCAACTAGGCTGCAGCCAGTAGTAATCTGAAGTGAGGTGTCCCACACAGACATTGCCCTGCAACAGGCATGCACTTTTTATTCAACACTGCAATCAAAAGCCATCGGACACAATATACAGTATATTCATTTATAAAATAATAAAATGTTCATTTATAAAATAATAAAATGTTGACAATAACCTGTGATTAATGCAGGTGTTCATCATTTGGCTTAACTGGTTTATTATTTCTTTATCATGACTCGTGGTCTTTCCATGCTAAAATTTATGGTTTGTAATGTTAAACGCTGTAATTAATGCTAGTTAAGGACAAGTTACCCATGAATTAAGTGAAACTGAAATTTCTGTAATGATATGTAATTACCACATTTCAGTGCAGGTGGGTAAAAGTCAGACTGGTGGTGTCCAAAAGAGACAAACTTCCTGCAGTGCTTAGGTAGAGATAACACAGCTGTATAAACACAGGGCGTTCTTGAGCCAGGCCCATGTAAGATATGTTCTCTCAAAATTATACACAACCTTGACTCAGAAAGTCCTACCAATATCACTTAAAGGATTTTAGGCGTTAACCTCTGTTAAGTTTACATTTGAGTGGCCTGTAATATTTGCAGGCAGTGTGACTTTTATAAGTCATCAGTACCTGAAACTTGATACAGCATGTGTTCCTGTTCTCAAATGTATGGTTCAAAGTCTCCACCTAGTGGCACAGATTATATATATATATATATATATATATATATATATATATATATATATATATATATATATATATATATATATTATATTATATTATATTATATTATATTTTATTTTTATATATATATATTATATTATATTATATTTTATTTATATATATATATATATATATATATATATATATATATATATATATATATATATAAAAAAGACAGCTGTCTTTCTTTGATTTCCATGAGAACTGTTCATGAAAAGTACTGGTTCATGGTTCACAAGGTCATATCAGAGAGAGGCTTGAACAGTGGGCTGAGAACAGACATACTCAACAGTCATGTAATGAATACCAGAACCTATGCTGCAGGACAGGAAAGCAACTTACACTATACTGCCAAAAGTAAGACTCCTGACCATCATACCCAGATGTGGGCCTTCCCTAAACTACTGCCACAAAGTTGGAAGCACACAATTGTCTAGGATGTCTTTGTATGCTATAGTATTAGTATTTGGGATGAAATGGAACGCTGACTGCATCTCAGGCCTCCTCGCATTACATTCGTGCATGACCTCACTAATGCTCTTGTGGCTGAATGAGCAAATCAGTGGGACTAAATCTGGAATGGGATGTTCAGAAAGCACATATGGGTGTGATGGTCAGGTGTCCCTAAACTTTTGGCCATATAGTGTATATGTGAAGAAACAGCACCCACCCATCTCTACTGAAAACTCGGATCCATGCCTGTACGTTTGGACCGAGCATACACAGACACCTCAGTGTAGTGAGAGTGGAGAGCAGTACAGCCAGAGAAAACGTCTCCAGAGCTGACCTGCACAACAACAAAAACAGCATTCAGTTAAACACTCAATTATCCACACTTCATTTACAGTGCCACTGTATGGTCTGGGGGGGGCAAGGTTGGCTTAGTGGTTAGCACATTTGCCTCGCATTTACGGGGTTGCAGGTTCGAATCCCACCTCTGCCCTGTGTGCAGAGTCTACATGTTCTCCCTGTGCCCCCCTCGGGGGTTTCCTCCCCAGTCCAAAGACGTGTTGTAGGCTGATTTGCATTTTCAAATTTTCCGTAGTGTTTGAATGTGTGTGTGAGAGATTGTGCCCTGCGATGGGTTGGCACCCTATCCAGGGTGTGAACACCTTGTGCCCCGAGTCCCCTGGGATAGGCTCCAGACTCCCTGTGACCCCATGTAGGACCCGGTGTTGGATAATCCATAAATGGTTATAGTCAATATGGCCAGCTACTGACTGTGACATTGAAATGGATACAATGATGTTTATTTGCTTTAATTAATAATTTACTACTTTTGAATTTGATGTTTGGCCCTGAGTAGCATCACTATAACACTGTGGTGTGAACTATTTTGATAAAACACCACAAACTTCTCAGGATTTTAAAACACTACTGCTTTACAACACATGCTCCACATATAATCCTTTCTTTAAAAAAAAAAAAAAATACAGATTAAAAATGACACTTGCAAAATTTCCAGAGATACTGTTAGATTGTCTGAGCAAACAAACTGAATCAGATATAGAATGTTATTTATTCCTACTGTTTAAACATGGCGTTATTTACACATACACTATATGACCAAAAGTATGAGGACACCTGACCTTCACACCTCTATATCATACCCATAAGTTGGGAGCACATAACTGTCTACAATGTCTTTGTATGCTGTAACAAAGATTTCCTTTCACTGGAATTAAAGAGCCTAAACAAACCTGTTCCAGCATGACAATGCCCCTGTACAAAATGTGAGGTTTATAAAGACATGGTTTGCCAATATTGGTGTGCAAAAACTTGAGTGGCTTGCACAGAGCCCTGACCTCAACACCACTGATCACTTTTGGGATGAACTGGAACTCTGACTGCCTACCAGGCCTCCTCGCCCGACATTAGTGCCCGTCCTCACTAGTGCTCTTGTGGCTGAATTGGCACAAGTCCCCACAGTCACGCTCCAGAATCTAGTGGAAAGCCTTCCCAGAAGAGTGGAGGAAATTATAGCCGCAAAAGGGGACTAAATCTGAAATTGGATGTTCAACAAGCACATATGGGTGTGATGGTCAGGTGTCCACATACTTTAGACAATGTAGTGTAATACTCACTCCAGCAGAGGTGCCCCATACAGAACAACCACGGTGTGGAAGAAGAGGCAAGACAGCAGAAAATACACACAGGATCTAATCAGTCGAGACAACTGAAACAAAAGAGAAATATATACAATACGATTGAAATGGATATAACGTGCAATTATTATTTTTTCCTTTTGAAGGTTTTGGACTTATATATATCTTGGACTTGGAATATATGTACCTTATAACTCAGTGTGTTTTTCTTTGTTGGTGGACTGATACCAAGAAGCCAAAACACAGCAATGTTGACTACAGCAATACAACCAGAAACAGAATAGAGCCACACCAAGTGTGTCCTGTACACTGAGAAGTTCTCCACAGTGAGAGCAGGCATCAGGCTTCCCACCAACACAGAGCCGGCGAGGAGGGCATGAGCTGATGCCATGCCTCTGATCTCCACTTCCCACATGACTCAGACAGGTCTGATTTAAAGAAAACATAAATTAATTATTGACAGATTGATTGATAGACTGGATAAATGAATGAGTGTTCTGATATGCAAGGAATAACAACATTAGGAGAAAAAAAAAACTTGCATGGTAACATTTATGTTATTACTTAATCAAGTTCTCACAAAACATTTCAGCACATATTAAGTTATTGCATATTATGAACATGCAATTCATTTAAAATCATACCATGCAGATAAATAATATATGTATAACATTATGTGTATAAAATAATATTTGCAGTGTATAAACCACACAGGGAAACCTTATAAATGAAGTCTTAGTCATTAGTACTTACATGTCACAGGGAAAAGAAACACCTGGTTTATTCCTCAGCTTAACTTTAAACCTGCACAGAGAGCTCTTGCTCTTTGTAGCCGATTTAAATGATCATCAGAGTCGAACAACACAAATCACGAAAGACCTTAAATTGTATAATTCATAAAGAAATAATCCCAGAAAGACGACACGAGCGATATAACGAGCGCTTCCGGCATCACGAGGTCACGTGACATACAATGGCGACGACAAGGTCAAAAGTCTTCAGAAACAAAATAAAGGTTTCTCACCAACCTTCTGCATAGTGTAACAAATGGGTTTTAACGACGACATTTTAAGATTTAAGCTAGATTTTACACAAATACCACATGGCAGTTGTGGAAATTAACCCATCCTGTACACCGCAGCTCTCACACCGAGCATAAGGGTGTTTATAATGTGTTTATTAAATATAACCCGGTATCTGATTGATGCAAACCAATATTTTCAATCATATAAAAACCAACATTTTCAATTGTATATATATATATATATATATATATATATATATATATATATATATATATATATATATATATATATATATGGTATATATACCTCAACTTGTAGTCTGGCGTTGTTATTTTAAAGGAATAAATAATGAATTCTGTTGAATGTGACATTTTCGTGTTTGCGCTTAGCGAGGACTTGTATTTTAAAAGTCGTGAGTGCTTTGTGCCGTCGTCTTCAGCGCTTTGTGCCGTCGTCTTCAGCGCTTTGTGCCGTCGTCTTCAGCGCTTTGTGCCGTCGTCTTCAGCTTCAGTACACAGTTTGTGTTTTCACGCTTTTATTGATATTTTTTGGACTTCGACTCTGTTTTACAGCTTTACACAATGGTTTGTGAAAAATGTACGTATATATCTTTTTTTTTGTATTGAATACTACAATGTAAATAGGTTTTTTTTTTTTTTAAAGTAACACGGCTTAATATCGGTTGTTTCCGAGTGTGTTTAGCTGTAGGTAGTTGGCTAGTTAAAGTTGGTGTAAGATCCTGTTAGATGAACAGTGTAGATGTCTCAGTTAGTTTAGTCAGTATTAGGAAGCATAATTACAGTTTTCAATAGAGGAGCTAAATTGCTCGGACATGTAGCTTAGATTTGATTTGATTAGCTTAGCATATTTTAGGTTAGCTTAGCTTATTGTAAGTTAGCTTAGCTTATTCTTAGGTTAGCTTTGCTTTCGTCTTGCTCCTCTCAGTACCTAAACAAATGTGTTTACTCGAAATTTTTCACCTGCCTAGTGTCATGAGGACTGTTGTACTTTTCCAAAACTGATATGGCTCGCTTTAAAATAACTGTACACCTTTATTAATGTAGATCGGTACGCCCGACTATCACACCTACACATGAGCCTTCATGGTGGGGGGAAAAAAGAAAAAAAAAAGAAATAGAAACCATCACAGAAATTCTAATAGTTTCCACTACAAATACCATTACAAACCATCGGCTAACCATTTAAACCATTAACATTATTGGTCCTTAATGGTAATAGAAGGCAACAAATTACCAGTAGAGACCCACAGGGACCATTACAGTTTCAATTTAAACCGATACAATTCCCATTATAACCATTACAAATTCTATGAGGGTTTCTACAGTATTAGTTTTTTTTTTCTTCATCAGGGTTCCCAAAACTGATGCCACAAAGGTGGAAGCACCTAATTGTATAGGATGTCTTTGTATGCTGTAGTATTACAGTTTCCCTTCACTGGAACTAAGGAGCCCAAACCTATTGCAGCATGACAATGCCCCTGGACCTTTGGGATGAATTGGAGCATTGACTGCACCCAAGACCTTCTCGCCCCAAAACCAGTGCCTGACTTCACTAATGCTCTTGTGGCTGAATAGACAAATCCTCACAGCCACACCACCAAAATCTAGTGGAAAACCATCTCAGAAGAGTGGAGTTTATTATAAGAGCAAAGGGAGGACAAACCCCATCTTGATGCATATGGTCTTGGAATGGGATGTTCAGCAAGGGCATCTGGTTCTGATGGTCAGGTGTCCAACTGCAGTGCTATGAAAAAGTTTTTGATCCTGATCTCTTCTGTTTTTGTGTATATCTCGTACTAAATTGTTTCAGAAATTAAAACCAAATCTAAGATAAAACAAAGGCAACCTGAGTAAACACAAAATACAGTTTTTAAATAATAATGTTAGGCTATGTATTGACGCAAAAAAGTTATCCAATACCAACTGGGCCTGTGTGAAAATGTATTTGCCCCCATAGGTACTAATTCCCAAATACTATGAAACTGCATTCAAAATGGGGTTCAGCTGGGTTACATACAACCAGGCCTGATTACTGCAAACCCGCTTAGGGCTTCTGTGCATTGAAAATCCTGTCCTCTCTCTGAGAATGGCTAATGACTCAAATGCTCTCTGTTTAACAGCAGAATTATGGTGGGGTGAAAAACTGTCACTAGCAATCTATGGACTATAGTCAGTAATTGTATCCAGAGATCTGATGCCAGTATACCAGTATTTGTATCTGTGCTTTCTGATGCCAGTATTTAAACACACTATTTGGAGCCTTAAGGTGTTGTTTATCCAAGTTGTTATACTTTTGTGTTGTATTGTTCGAAGTTATCATGTCGTGTTCTTTGTAGTAATTGTGCGTTTGAATGTTCTTCCTCTAGGTGAGAAGAAACTTGGGCGAGTTATCACTCCTGATACCTGGAAAGATGGTGCAAGAAATACAACAGGTTATGAACTTTATCTGTTGTTGGATATTATCTGTAGTCATTGTGTCAACACTATGCATGTCTTGGCACCAAGACTCATTCTGAGCCTAAGGGTGCATGTTTTGACCATATCCCAGTAGATTCCTAACAAAAGACAGATTCTCAAGATCATCTCAAATGAAAACGATTGTCTACAAAATGCCATAATGTGTGTAATGTGTTTTACAGAGAGTGGCGGACGGAAAATCAACGAAAATAAAATGTTGACGTCAAAAAAGGCCAGGTATGGTTATTCTGAAATGAACCTCATTTTGCATATGCTGTCGCATTGCAAATAATATTTCAACATTCACACTCCTGTGTTTGTATTAGGTTCGACCCCTATGGGAAGTCAGGTTTTGCCACGTGCAGAATATGCAAAAGCTCTGTCCACCAGTCTGGGTCACACTACTGTCAGGGATGTGCTTACAAGAAAGGTAAGTTTAAAAAATAAATAAATAAAATAAATAAAAAAGCAAGGCTTTTGGTCATTAAAGTCCCCATGTAATCAAAATTGAAGTTTTGTGGCTTTAAGTATGAATATGTTAGCCTTAAGGTTATCTATAAGCTAGTGTGCTCCAAAACAATGACAAAATTCACATTTAGAAGATATATGCATTCAAAATTTACCGTTGCTCTCTACCACCAATACGGATCAACAATTTTGATGACATCTTTCTGCTCTTCAGCTTCTCATCCGATTTTCTGTCCAATCAAATGCTCTCTAGAATCTGAAATGTCCTGCCCCCAACATGATAAAAATCTACGGTACATCCAACTGTAAATTACAGCTTAGCCCGGGCTGTGAGATAAGCAAAACACTACTGGCTATTTAAAAAGGGGAGGACCCACTCAATATGTCCCGCCCGGACTTCCTGTTTCAGTGGAAATTGCGTCAACACATCGAATACCACTGCACGTTTCAAGGCATTTCATGGGGACTTTAATGTTTAAGTGGTATTTGATATAACTGACTACATAAGCTGCTTTAATAGTAGATTTATAACATTTTACACCCTGAATAGTTTTCCCCTGTTTCCTGTTTTGCCAGGGATCTGTGCCATGTGTGGCAAGAAAGTTCTGGACACCAAGAACTACAAACAGACCTCAGTGTGATTGGCACAGACATATTTCTGTCTCACCAACATTCTCATACAGTTGATTTAGTTGTGGTGTTTGTGTTGTTATTCAGCACAATAGTGCAGTTTTATATAACTGTATCAAAGCTGGATATATGTTGGTGATGTTTTTTTTTCCTCAATAGATTACTTTAAAGCAATATAGCACTGTTGCACTTTTACTGTTTGGATGAAATTAGATGCTTTTCCTAAATGAAAAGGTCTAAATACTTGTTTTACTCCTGTTTTCTGAACAGAATATAGTACATTTACACCATTTAGATGTAGATTTAATTGCAAACCATATTCAATATATATATATATATTTTTTTTTTTTTTGAAACACGTATCACACTGCAGCAAGTGCAGGCTATTTTATTACCAGGTATTAACCGACATTCGACCTGAGGTTCCAATGTTGACATTTAAATATCATCTTTTCCTAGAGGCAGTTTTCTTTTCCCATTTCTGTGATTATATGAATTTTGTAAGGTTGTGGTTATGTAAGGTTATAGACTGTTTAATGTACAATGCACCCAGTGATCATGAATATTGTTTTTTATTATTATTGTCATCTCTTCTGTAAGCACATCTTCTTTTCTGCTGCACATAATTTTATGGCTGTAAATATGTTTGGTTTTTACCATAATAAAATGATGGAGTAACCCTCCACCCATCACCATGTAGATGTTGTTTTTGACACAGGAAGGTAAAAGATGAAATGCACACTATGATATAACACATTTTATTGTTTTGAGAGTATATTACAGGGGTTTTTCATTTAATAAATTGTAAATTGTAAGTTAGATATTCAATAATGCATTTGTAAATTAATGGATCTTAAAATGTGATCTTAGTTTTAGTCATACTACTAACATCTTACAGTGTCATAATGCTATTGAGCAAATTATAAAGTATCACCCCCTTCAATTATCCTGCTATTAAACAAACAAGCTCAACCAAAGGGAAATATGTAGATCTCTGTGAAAATGGCCTCTTTAAAATTGGATGATTGGAGTGTTTCAGTCAGTCCAGGAGTGTTTGACAGGTCATATCATTTAAATATCTCTGTTCAAAGCATTGCCATTTCACAGCTCCGGGTTACTGTCTGTGGAGTTTCACATGTTCTCCCCTGTTCCTCTGGGTTCTCCAATTTCCTCCAACCTCCAAAATATGCTGCTAGGTGGACTGGCTACTCTAAATTACCCCTAGGTGTGAAGAGGTGTGTGTGTGTTTGTGTGTACGTGTGTATCTTATGCCCAGTGTTTCCAGGATACCCCAAAAAAAAAACCCTCAGATGTTCAGGAAATGCAATTAAGTGTTCACAAGCTGTTTTTTTTTTTTAAACAATTATATGTAAGAAAACATGTCATCTGATCAGACACTTATTCTAGTTTAAAAAAAAAAAAAAAGTGAATGTGGATATGTGTACATTTACAGAGCCAATAAATATCAGACAAGTAAGATCGATCAGACCCACTCAAATATCTCTGATTGCATAAAAATTATGTCCTAATAGTAACAGTAGCAGATGTCGGATAATTAGACATGCTTGACATTTAGATATTAAATACTGTCAGTAAAATCACTTTGTTAAAATTCTACTAAAGCAAAAATAGATCTTTCATCAGTTTTTCAAGCAGCTATAATTAGAATTAGTTGTATATAGCAACATGTTGCAAAATACACATGGTTATGTGAAACCATTTTGCTGGTTTTTCATGTTGAGATGAGACTTTTATGAAGGAGCAGTGGGACACTATCAGCTCTTGGTCAAGGCCAGAAACTCGTCACGAGTCTTCGGATCCTCTCTGAATACTCCCAGCATGGTACTGGTCATAGTACGGCTGTTAATCTTCTGCACGCCACGCATGACCATGCACATGTGACTGCAACGAAACGTGAAATATGTTCCGTTTAAAAGGGGGAAAGTATAACTGTATACTAATGTGTTAGTAGAGTTAATAAGGGTGTAACGCTGTGAAATATTCACATTATAGGCATGCAGCTCAATATTGTGATAAGGCTACACGAAAATAGCAAAATTATATTTAAAATATTATAATGTATCTCAGTTATTCAACCCATTTAAGACAAATTAGTTTTTTACTTTATTATTTTAAATTAACACAAAATAGACTTTCTTTTAACAGTATATGCCTGCATTGCTTTAAATGTTTATATCAGACACCAAGTGACACCAGTCAAATTAACATTAAAATTCAAACAACAAAGTTATAATTATTAAAACAAATAAATCAGTTAATATGCCACCACATTGTACAGGCAGTTAAAACAGATCAGTAGGGAGACTATACTAAACTGTACTATTAAACTATACATTTACAAGGATTGATTTTCACCATTCTGTCATTACTGTGGAATTGACAAACATCTTTGTGTCACATAGACTAGCACGGAGATGCATTCTGACAGTGTGAGAATGAAATAAGCCCCACCTCCACATTGCACTGAGGTCATAGTCCTGGACTCAAATCTAAGGCCAACCCCCAACCTTTTTGTAAAATATGAACATCCTGGGGAGCACCATTAAGTCCATTATTAAAAATGGAAAGAATAAGGCACAACCGTGACTCTCTCTAGAGGAGGAATTCCACCAAATGTCAGTGACCAGGTAAGGAGGGCATTACTCAGAGAAGTAACCAAGAGGTCAAGGGTAACTGAAGAGATCCACACTTCAGGTGGAAGAAGCTGTTCCAGGACAGCCATAGCCCGGACACTCCACAAGGCTGGGCTTTATGGAAGAGTATCAAGAAGAAAACTATTAAACAAAAAAAGCCATATGAAATCCCATTTGGAATTTGCCAAAAGGTATATTGAAGGCTCAGCAAACATGTGGAAAAAGGTTCCCTGCTCTGTTGAGACCAAAATCCAGTTGTTGGCCTTGGCACGAAGTGCTCTTTTTGGTAGACACCTGACAGTCTTCAGCACTATGAGAACACCATCCCACATTACAGCATGGTGGTGGTAGCATCATGCTGTGGGGATCCTTTTCATCAGCAGGGACTGCAAATGTGGTCAGAATTGTGTTAAGATGGAGCCAAATACGGAGCAATCCTAGAACAAACCCTGTTCAGGTCTGCAAGACACTTGAAACTAGGGCAGAGGTTGACCATAAGCATACTGCCAAAGCTACATTGGAGTGGTTCAAAACCAAGAACCTGAATGTGTATGAATGGCCCCATTCAAACCCTAGACCTCGATCAGACTGAGAATCTGTAGGAAGATTTGAGAATTGCTTTTCAATTTACAATTTTGCCAAGAAGAATGGGCACAAATATCAGCATGTAGATCTGCAAAGCTGAAAAAGACATATCCTGGAGCATTTGCAATTGCAGCCAAAAATGGTTCTACCAAGTATTGCCCTGGGTAAAAGCACAACCAACAACTAACAAATATCTGCTTATTTTTTTGTTTAATTACCCTTTGTGCCACAAGAAAAATGTGTTTGAAATGTGGACCTTCAAATGTTAGAAGTATAGTGTAAACCAAATGATAAAAATCCCACATTAGTGTATTTAAATTCCAGATGTAACACTACAAAATGTGGATAAATTCAGTGGGGTTAAATACTTGTGCAAGGCATTGCATATGTCTGTGTGTGACTGAATAAACTAAGGGAACTCACACTGCTTCAATGATTACTGCTACTCCTGCTGGCTGCAGGGCTTCAGCAATGGCCATCGCAATTTGCTTCGTCAGACGCTCTTGTACTACAATGGAAGACAATTTGGAGGAAGTAACACAGTAAGCATAGAAAGCATGTTATCTATATTAAGATTTAGTCATGATGCATGCACCAACATTCACTTCATGTCGTGATTACCTTGCAGTCTGCGGCTGTAGATTTCTACAATCCTGCGGGGTGACAATATTAGGACAGGAATTTAAATATATCACAACTGACACCCTAATTTAGTCTGTTTTGCCTAAAATCACTTATTTAAAGAATTATGGTCTTGGCTTTGGATGACATAAAGGGTTTTTTTAGTCTGCACTTGTATGGGTTGTGCAAACCAGCCTACAGCCTGATTAATAGCCTGCAGTAATCATTAATCTTTTGATCAATATGCATTTTAACCAGGTCTGGCCTCATTTAGCCTCTGGACTCAAGTCCTGCAGTGGTCATATATATACACCTGGAAATGCTCTGTCAATCATTCACATCTCTTTATCTGTATATAAATGTATCAATGATTATCACTGTAATTTGTTTTAACCCATTGGTGTACACTCAGGACTGAAGAACGATAGCCCCAGGTCTGCAGTTGATTAGTGGTGTAGTCTGGCTCCACATTACTAATGCAGAGTCAGCAATGAAAGGCTTCTTGCTAAATGTAGTGACAATAGCATGGGTTCCCACAGGCTGGTCGAGGGATGAGTTGAGGCTGATGGGGATTTCCTCAGTGCCAGAAGTGAGTTTGGCTGTTGTTTTCAGATCGAATAGGATGCATTGTCAGACTTTGCATCTAAGCCTCATGTCAATGGGCTATGATAACAGAAGAACTCAGTGGCCTATGACTAACGTGTCCCCTCAGTCTCTAGACTGCCACTCTGATGAGACACCACATGCTTTTACAAACTGCCATGCACTGCATACTCACCTTGCAAGTTTACTAAGGCCAACCACTTTCTTACTTGGCAAATATCCTATGTGGACCTAAGGATCAGAGAACATATGAGAATAATGTTCAGTCCAGTCTGGTCCCTAACCCTTGTCTGCTTTCTGTCTTACATAACATGAACCAGTTAACCTCATCAATACTCTCTCTCTCTCTCTCTCTCTCTCTCTCTCTCTCACACACACACACACACACACACACACACACACACACACAAACAAGCCCTCTGGATAGCTAAATGAAAAGCTAAATATCCAGCAAGATTACAACCCCAATTCCAAAAAAGTTGGGACGCTGTGTAAAATGTAAATAAAAACAGAATGCAATGATTTGCAAATCTCATAAAACCATATTTTATTCACAATAGAACATAGAAAACATATCAAATGTTTAAACTGAGGAAATTTTAAGAAAACAAATAAGGTAATTTTAAGGTAACACGTCTCAAAAAAGTTGGGACGGGGTCAACAAAAGGCTGGAAAAGTAAGTGTTGCTAAAAAGAAACAGCTGGACGAACATTTTGCAACTAATTAGGTTAATTGGCAACAGGTCAGTAACATGACTGGGTATAAAAAGAGTATCTTAGAGAGGCAGAAGTAAAGATGTAGAGTAGAGTCTCTCAGAAGTAAAGATGGGCAGAGGTTCACCAATCTGCGAAAAACTGCATCTACAATTTGTGGAACAATTTCAGAATAATGTTCCTCAACGTAAAATTGTGAAGACTATGAATATCCCATCATCTACAGTACATAATATCATCAAAAGATTCAGAGAATCTTGAGAAATCGCTACGCAAGGCACAAGGGCAAAACTCAATATTGCATGCCCGTGATCTTCAGTCCCTCAGACGGCACTGCATTAAAAACAGGCATGATTCTGTAATGTAAATCATGGCATGGGCTCAGAAACACCTCCAGAAGTCCTTGTCTGTGAACACAGTTCGCCGTGCCATCCACAAATGCAGGTTAAAGCTCTATCATTCAAAGAAGAAGCCATATGTGAACATGATCTTCTCTGGGCCAAAGCTCATTTAAAATGGACTGAGGCAAAGTGGAAAACTGTTCTGTGGTCAGACGAATTGAAATTTTTAATTCTTTTTGGAAACCATGGATGCCTCGTCCTCTGGACTAAAGAGGACTAAAGAGGAGAGGGACCATCCGGCTTGTTATCAGTGCTCAGTTCAAAAGCCTGCATCTCTGATGGTATGGGGGTGCATTAATGCCTATGGCATGGGCAGCTTGCACATCTGGAAAGGCACCATCAATGCTGAAAGGTATATACAGGTTTTAGAGCAACATAAGCTTCCATCCAGACGACGTCTTTTTCAGGGAAGGCCTTGCATATTTCAGAAAGATAATGCTAAACCACATACTGCATCTATTACAACAGCATGATTTCGTAGTAGAAGAGTCCGGGTGCTGAACTGGCCTGCCTGCAGTCCCGACCTTTCACCAGTTGAAAACATTTGGCGCATCATGAAACGAAAAATACAACAAAGAAGACCCAGGACTGTTGAGCAGCTAGAATCCTGTATCAGACACGAATAGGACAACATTCCTCTGCAAAAACTCCAGCAACTGGTCTCCTCAGTTCCCAGACGTATACGGACTGTTGTTAAAAGAAGAGGGTATGCTACACAGTGGTAAACATGGCCCTGTCCCAACTTCTTTGAAACGTGTTGCTGCCATCAAATTCAAAATTACCTTATTTTTTCCTTAAAATGGTACATTTCCTCAGTTTAAACATTTGATATGTTTTCTATGTTCTATTGTGAATAACATATGGGTTTATGAGATTTGCAAATCATTGCATTCTGTGTTTATTTACATTTTACACAGCGTCACAACTTTATTGAAATTGGGATTGTACATTCGTTTGCTAAAATTTACCTTGCCGAAGAATGGTACTAGATGATGTTCACAAAGCGAGAACATGTCAATGTCTTTCACTATAACTATCTCATCATGATCTTCTTCGAAAATGGCATTATTAAGAACATCTGAAAAAAAGAAATGGATCATTAGTTTAGTTACTGGCAGTTGTGTACCACGCTGCATTTTACCAAAAGGACTTTTTTTTTTTTTTTATTCATGCTTGCATGCATTGTGTGCAGATTATCAAAGAACTCAATGTTCTTGCCAATCCCACGGTTTAGCAAGCACTGCCATTGATGTGATTTCACACCTTCAAAGTTGTAATATTACACAAGAATGAATTGGGGGGTGGAGTTAGGGTTTCCTGTTCCAACTCTGGTCATATGAATTTGGAAATCCAATCACTTTATTCTTGCTCATTCAAAATTGCACAATTTTTTAAATCTAAAGCACACACACATGGCAGAAAACAAACACAAAAGGGACATTTTAGTCCATTCATCAGATTTTTGGTCCCAGGTGTCTAATAAAAATTAAAACAGGCTTCCTTTTTTAAGGAAAATCTAGAACTTTAAATGGTTCCTTGGTTCATCCCTGACCAAAAAACTTAATGGTTGTAGGTTGTTGTTGCGTAGTGTGTCTCTAAGTCAGGGTTCCCAGATCCAGTTCTGGAGTGTCAGCCCAGTTTGGTGATTACTCTAATATACCTAGTAATTAAATGATGAACTGTATTAGTTAAGAAGGGAGATCATCACAGTGTACTGCATTTGGCACTCCAAGATTGGAATTGAGATCCCTATACACTCTCAGAATAATAGTACTGTACATTTACCTGTTGCTGGGGTGGTACATCTTTTTTACCAATAATATGTACTGTATCTTTCATCTGGAAACGTTGATATGGTGTACCGCACATAAATGGACCATAGTTTAGAGAGTAAAGCTTTTTAGAGTAAAGGTGATATAATGCTGAGAATTGCTTCCTTACCGTAGATGGTTTGGTGGTAGCCCTTGGTGAGGAACTGCATGGCCTTGGCGGCACGGAGAGGAGTTTTGAGCAGTCCTTCACGTTCGGTGTCCTCTCCGAGAGCGCGCAGGATGTTGGAGTAGGCTGACTGCATGGACACCGCTCGCGGCTCTTCTGATTTTACGCGAGCCGCTTCGCCCCTTTTCATCTGCTGCACGGAACTGTCGCTGTTACAGCTGTTATGATACAGCAACTCTGTCACGCCGTTCATTTCCACGCCGTTGTGGTACTCCATCGCGCACAATTACGTATACTGAGCTGCACTGAACTGGGGTTAACTGAACCAGATGATGAAGCTTCCTGCTTTGGTCGCATGAGTTCTGTGCGTCATGCGTTAGGTGGCACCTGTTGCTCGCCGCTTCTGCTCTTTTTTGTGTCGCCCTATTTATACCGCTTCATCCACTTTACTGCTTACGTCGACGATCATGCAGATAGCACAGCATCGATTATCAAAAAATTGCCCATTGTCCAACGCTGTCACAACAAGGAAAAATGCGTTTCTACTCAGTAAACCGGTGAATGGACGTTTAATTGAGCTAATAGCACACTAAGGGATTTTATTTTTCTTTTAAGACCTCACGTGCTCCAAACTCATACAGTATATAAAACCTCACATGCTCCAAACTCATACAATACATTATATAAGTATATAAGTACCTTTGATCCTTCTTTGTTTCACAATTTCATCTGTGAAACTAATGTGAATTAATGTTTACTATAACATGCAACTAGCTATTATACAGAGCATAATGAATGCCTTGATATAGAGTAACAAATTTGTAGTTCTTTATGATTACAGAAGTTAAGGAGACATCTGGTCATTTAGCCCATGTTTTTTTTTTTTTTGTTTTGTTTTTTTTTTAGGCAGGAGGGTACCTTACACTGCTCCAGTGATGTGTTGAAGATCTGTGTGATCTTGTTGTTGTTGTTGTTGTTGTTGTTTTAATGTGTGGTCCAGCATACTTGTTCTTTCAAAAACATCTTACAGTCTCTTGCAGTGTAGCATCAGCGCTTGATGGCTCATCATTTACATGATTTAAGTTGTTTGAAACCAGCGCTTTCTTTCTCACATATGTCTAAAGTCCCTCTGGATTGTTGAGCATTGAAATATAAGATGCAATACAGAACAAATATGCAAACAAAGTACACAGCATCTTGCTATGGAACGAGTTACTCCAAAGGTATGATTTTGCCTTATTAACTGCAGGGCTGATGACTGTTGGAGACAGACTAGGATTCATTGTGAAGACTTGTCAGGCCTGGTGAATAGAACATTTAAGGTCTTTTGAGCTTGAACCAGCTGGGCATGTTCAGATTCTGAAGCAACATGAGCTGTACAGTGTTGCGCCATTAGCAGCATACTGTTGCAGGGCAGCCTAGGGTTACCCTGAAATGTGCCATTTTCCTTCCACTCTAGGAAACTGATCAATATAAATGTTTCAGTCAAACACTGGATTTCTAATATGTATTAATTCATTACTCTTAATTTGGCCTATGTATTACTGTATGTCTGAACCTGCAAGGCTGGATGTGATTCTGGATGAACACAATATACACAAGATATACACAGATAAAGACTTGGAGTTAATTATCAGAGAGACATACTGTATCAGATTTGGGGAAACTTTTCCCTGCACAACAAGGATCCTGATTTGAGGTATTTTTTTCCCTTAACCTCAACAGCAGACATTAAAGACAAATACACTATAAAAGTTGTACTTGCTGAGCCTTTATATATAACTGAAACAGAACGTGACCCCTCAGGAAGTGTCTCCACACCATCAGATGCCTCTTCCAGTTCCTTATCCTTTGCTTAATCAGCTGACACAGTACTACTGTCTTCTCCACAGCAGTGGCCATCACATTTTGAAATTCCTGACTTTGTTTATGACAGAGAGCTGATTCTTGAGTCTGCTAATGCTGCATTCAGAAAAGATGGAACATTTTGAATATTCCTAGTATTAAGTCTGATATTCTTGATAAATTGGCTGAAAAAATCTACCAGTTTTGTGCATATTCCAACAGTGAACAGATCTGCAGTGTTGCTGAGGCATTAATCCAAAAGCATGCATGCTTGAATGAACCAGGTTTGTTCTCTGGATTCTATGGGTGGCAAACAAGTATAAAATACAAAATGGGAAACTACAGATCAAAATTGAGTAAGCTAAGATGCCCAGAGCTCAATGTCAACTTGGTCAAAAAGCTATGTAAAGCTGAGGTAAATTACCTTCCTCAACACCCAACAAGAGAATCTAAACAGAGTCTTGAAAAAGAAAGGGTGGATCTTCTTAGCAAGGTGAAGAAAAATAACAATTGGAAGAAAATAAATGAGATGATGGGCAAGACATTTTTCTACTGAAGGCAGAAGATACCGTAGTAGAGGACAGCCCACCAAGAGAAGATCTTGTTCACAGATGGTGTTAGGTTACACCACGATTCAGACTCCATTTCCAATTCAGTGACACACACCTGTTTGCAGTCATACACCTATCACCATGCTCTATATAAACCCCATTCAGTGTTTGCTTCCCTGTGAAGTATTTGCTCAGTTATCTTGTGTTCTGTCCATACCAAAGCATTGATTATTGCTCTGTTTATTCTGGATTTGATCTTTTGGCTGGCTTCTCATTTCTGGATTATTGTCTTTGCCCCTGGGATATTGTTTGCAGGTCGCTCAACCCTGGACTGTATATTCACACTGCCACTTGCTTTACGTGTTGGATTGGTATCTGTTCCTAATAAACTGCTGTTCCTAATAAACTGATTTTTACCTGCACTTGCATTCTGCTCCGAGTCTGTATTCTAACAGAATACTTCGCCACCCATGGATGCAGCAGGAGAAATCTGCCAAGCAATCACAGTGCATTGGCAGCTACTCAGTGAGCAGCAACAGCGTCTGCCAGAAATTGACGGGAATCTCCATCTTCTTTCCCAAATGGTCACTTCTAGAACGATGCCCGCTGTGCCAGCTCCGCATGCTCCCACGTCCGTATACCACGATCCCATGCCTACACCAGAGAAATATGCTGGCGATCCGTTTCTGTGTAAGGGATTTCTATTACAGTGTTCCTTATATTTCGCCTGTCACGGAGGAATGTCCAACGTGAAAAAGATGGGACGCTTCATGCTCACGGACAAAGCTTTAAAATGGGCCGCGGCAGTAAGGGAGCATGGAGGTGAGCCGATGGCGTGCTATGATCAGTTCACCAGCATGTTTCGCCATGTGTTCGATCACTCTCTCGAGAGCCAGGAAGTGGGTGAACGCTTACTCACTCTATGCCAAGGTCCTCTCCGAGTTTCCGAGTTTGCTTTGGAGTTTCGTACCATTGCGGCTGGGAGTGGCTGGAACGACACCGCACTCAAAGCAATATTTCGTCAGGGATTAAAACAGGAAATACTCACCAAAATGGCATGTCGCAATGAGCCTCTCACACTGGACTCTTTGATCAACCTAGCCATTCGGCTTGATCATCTGCTTCACAGTCGGAGCTACCTTTGAGACGCAGCTAGCTTCCCAGCTACGCTTGCTCCATCTGAACCCATGCAGCTAGGACGTACCCAGCTCAGTGAAGTAGAACGAGAGAGGAGACGCCATGAACATTGCTGTTTTTACTGTGGGCAAGCTGACCATCTCATCAGCCAATGTCCTTTACGCACCCCAAGCAGCACTACAGCAAGCGGGATCGAGAGGGGAGTCATAGCTATGATTTTGCTCCTCATGCATTTACCCTACCAGTGATTATAGAACACTCAGGTACTCCTCTTGTACTTACAGCACTGCTTGACTCCAGGGCAGCGGGCAGCTTCATAGATGAAGAAACTGTTCGTCAGCTTGGTCTCCCCATGAATCCTCTTCAGCCCCTCAAAGTTCAAGCCATCAATGGAAGGCCTATTGGGGGAGGCTTGATCACTCACCACACCAAACTCTTACATCTCCAAGTCGGTGCATTACATCATGAAGACATCCAGCTGTGGGTAAGCACCTCCTCTCGACACCCTATCTTCTTGGGATTGCTCTGGATGGAACGTCATAATCCACAGATATCCTGGGCTGAGAGACAAATCACTTGCTGGTCTCCAAATGCCACCATCACTGTCTTCATGGACCTACTCTGGTGGTAGCATCAACCTCCATAGAAAGTCCGGAAACACTTGTCCACGTTCACATACCACACGAGTATCAGGACTTCAAGGAAGTTTTCAGCAAGACAAAAGCTAGTGGCCTCACTCCACACCGGTCCTATGACTGCACCATCGACCTGCTGCCTGGCATGACTCCACCCCGTGGCCAGATTAATCCCTTATCTGTGGTGGAACAGAAAGCGATGAAGGAATATATCCAGGAGCCTATACAACAAGGCTATATTTGGCACTCCACGTCGCCCGCTGCAGCAAGTTTCTTCTTTGTGGCCAAAAAAGGAGGAGGTCTCCGACCATGTATTGACTATCATGGCCTGAACCAAGCTTCAGTTAAGTACCCGTACCCTCTTCCACTAGTCCCCTCAGCCTTGGGACAGTTTGGGATAGACGCAAAGTATTTTACCAAGCTGGATCTGCGTAGCGCATACAACCTGGTACGGATATGGGAAGGGGACAAGTGGAAAACGGCATTCAGTACTGCTACCAGCCACTATGAATACCTTGTCATGCCATATGGGCTCTCTAGCGCCCCCTCAGTCTTTCAACGTATCATTAATGGTGTGCTGTGTGACATGCTGGGACAATTTGTAATTGCATATATCAACATTCTTGTGTGTTCCCCCACCTATGAGACCCATGTTAACCACGTACACCAAGTTTTACTCTACATAAAGGGGGAGAAATGTGAGTTCCACCAACGGCCCATTTCATTCTTGGGGTACATTAAAAGCCCTGAAGGGGTATCCATGGATGAATCTAAGGTAGCAGCAGTGGTGCAGTGGCCCACTGCCACCTCAGTTAAGGAATTACAATGCTTCCTTGGCTTCACCAATTTCTGTCGGCACTTCATTCGTGGTTTCAGCTCCATAGCTCTTGCCCTCACATCCCTCCTACGTGGAGAGTCACGAAGTTTGAAGTAGAATCCAGAAGTGGAATGAGCCATGTCTAAGCTAAAAGCCGCCTACACCACTGCCCCCATCCTCAAGCACCCTGATCCTTCTCGTCCTTTTATCGTCGAGGTGGACGCCTCAGAAACCGGGGTAGGGGCAATCCTATCCCAGCGCTTCAGAGAGAAACCCAAGCTCCATCCAGTTGCATTCTTCTCCAAGAAACTGTCCTCAGCTGAAAGAAATTATGATGTGGGGGACCGTGAGCTGCTTGCTGTGAAGTTAGCACTGGAGGAATGGAGACATTGGCTGGAGGGAGCAGAACACCCCTTTTGTATCTTCACTGACCACAAGAACCTGGAATACTTATGCACAGCCAAGTGCCTCAACCCTAGACAAGCATGCTGGTCACTATTCTTCACAAGATTTCACTTTACTCTATCATACAGACCAGGTTCAAAGAATATCAAGGCTGATGCTTTGTCCCGCATGCACTCTGGTGATACCCAACTCAGTCAGCCTGAGCCAATCCTGCCCCCTTCATGCATTCTGGGAGTTGGACCACATTCTGGCCAGGGTTCCTCGTGGCCAAATAACCCACTGCCTGCCCTTCGAGTAAACTCTTTGTCCCAAGCTCAAGACGGAAACAACTTATCATGTGGGATCACACCTCCACTGACACGGGCCACCAAGGGGTTCAACGCACCTACCATCTGCTGAGGACCATGTACTGGGGGCCACGCATGTTCCGTGATATCCATCAGGCGGTGAACTCATGCACCACATGTGCCCAGACCAAAGTTCCCAGAGCCCTGCCTACAGGTAAACTCATGCCATTGCCCACACCACAGTGCCCCTGGTTACACATAGCTCTAGACTTCATCACTGACCCAACTCATCAGGTAACACCACCATTTTGGTAGTCATAGACCGCTTCTCTAAGTCGTTACGCCTCATTCCTCTTCCCAGTCTACCTTCAGCCTTTGTCACTGCAGAACTGTTGTTCACTCATTTATTTCGCTATTTTGGTATTCCAGAAGACATCATAAGTGACCGGGGGCCCCAGTTTACCTCCAGAATGTGGGCTGGTTCCATGAAAAAGCTGGGAGTGTGTCATCCACCACTGGAGTTTTCTCAATGCATATTTATAATTGCATCTGCATAGACTGATTAAAAAAATAACACTGTATCCATTTCAGTGAAATGGCCAAAGAAAAATCAAGTCACAACCATATACATTGTACACAGGGTTGTAAGAGCATACATTACACAAGACACAAAACATCATTACAGTAAAGACTTTTAAGTTACGCTAAACACCAACACTGACAAGGTCCATAGCTGCAGCTTGAAATGAAATTTAAAGTGGCAGTGCAGAGTTGGTTGTGAGCCTGATAATGCTGGAGGCCCTGCAGATGCAACGTGTTTAGAAAATTTCCTAAACAAGGGTTTTTCCGGTCGGGTTTTAAGGATGGATGTGTATAACAGTTTTGAACTTCAACTCCTGGCTCTGGGCTCTGTTAATCCGCTGGTGATTGTGTTGATTTATCGACCCCCAAAACCTCACAAAGACTTTCTTGTTGAATTCTCTGAGTTTTTAAGTGGTATTATAGGTGGTTATTTTGATAGGTGTGTAATTCTTGGAGATTTTAATGTTAATGTGTGTTGCTCTTCTAATTCGTTGGCCAAGGACTTTATTAGCCTTAAAGACTCATTTGATCTAGTTCAACTGGTGAAAGGTCCCACTCATTCACATGGTCATACACTTGATCTTGTGCTGTCTCATGGTTTTTCAGTGCTGGACATTGAATTAGGTGATAACAGTTTTTCAGATCATAAACCTATTTTATTTACTGTTCTCTTGTCATCTCATGACCATGATGTCCTGCTGTCTCGGCTAGAGGATGTTGTGGACATTAGAGGAACTGCTTTAAGGTGGTTTCAGTCGTACCTTAAAAATAGAAGCTTCTCGATCCATATAGGAGGATGCCATTCGGGTGGGGTCCCCCAAGGCTCTATTTTGGCCCCCTTATTGTTTTCTCTATATGTGCTTCCTTTAGGCTTTATTTTTGAAAAGCATGGCTTGTATTATCATTGCTATGCAGACAATACACAACTTTATTTGCCCCTGAAGCACAAAAATGGTTTAGATTCCCTCTGTGCCTGTCTTTCCGATGTCAAAGCGTGGATGTCGTTAAATTTTTTTAATTTAAATGAGAGTAAAAGAGAGATCATTGTGTTTGGCTCTTCTGTTGTCCCAAAAATTTCTCATTTAAATTCCGGTGTTTTATCCTTTTCAGTTAAATCATGTGTAAGGAACTTGGGCATCCTATTTGATAGTGCACTTAAATTTGATAGACAAATTAATTTATTTGTCAAATCAAGTTTTTACCAACTAAGAGCGCTGGCTAAAGTGAAGAATTTTCTATCTTTTAAGCACTTTAAAACTGTGATTCATGCTTTTATTTCTTCTAGAATTGACTATTGTAACTCCCTGTATTTGGGAATAAACAATTTTTCATTATCTAGATTACAAATGGTCCAAAACATGGCTGCAAGACTCTTAACAAGTGTTCGCAAACACAAACATATTACTCCTGTTTTAATGTCTTTACATTGGCTCCCAGTCCGCTTTAGAATTTATTTTAAAGTGCTTTTGCTTGTTTTTAAATGTTTAAATGGCCTTGCCACCTCTTACCTGTCTGATTTGTTGGGTAAACACCATTCATTGAGAACACTTAGGTCTGCCAACCAGAGGTTGTTAACTGTTCCAAAGTCAAAGTTAAAATCTAGGGGTAATCGCGCTTTTGACATAGCCGCACCTAAACTTTGGAACAGTTTACCGATCCATATTAGAACTGCACCAACATTACATATTTTTAAATCAAAGTTAAAAACGTATCTCTTCACTATAGCCTATGACTTGTGATGTCCTTTGTTGTTGTCCTTGTGATGTATTTGTCCTTTGTGTATTTATAAGTCTTTTTAGAACATTGTACAGCACATTGGTCAACTGTGGTTGTTTTTAATTGTGCTTTATAAATAGATTGAGAGAGAGGTATGCCGATGATGCATTCAGCTGTCCGCACTATCATCTGTAGGGTCTTGTGGTGGGAGATGCAATTCCCAAACCAGACAGTGATGCTGCTGGTCAGGACACTCTGGGAGGTGCCCCTGTAGAACATGGTGACAATGATTGGGGGTATGTGTTTGCCTTTTGCAAATGTTGGAGTCAAGAAACTTGATGCTTGGCACTCTGTGTACTGTGGAGCTGTTTATTTACAGATTAGAGTGATCAGCACACAATGTTCTGAAGTTGACTGTTACTGTGTCTCTTTTTTTTTGTCAACATTCAGAGACTGGTGGTTAATTTTGCATCAGACTATGAACAGTTTGACCTGTTCTCTGTGTTATGTCTTACTGATGAGCCCTACTACTGTGAAGTCGTCAGCTAATTTGATCTGACAGCACAAAATTCACCACAGTCTCAACATGAAGTCTATTCTGCTGAAGTCATGAACTGTCCACCAATGGAGACCCGAGCGCAAAGTCCATTTGTGCAACTGTTTGTGGCAATTGCAGTCCCAAAATTATCACCGCAATGGCAGTCCCAAGACACCACACCAAAAACTGCCCGCATCAATTTCAGTCCAATGCCATCTTCATGGCTTCCAAGTGTGTCCCCAGGCTGTCCATATGGAGCCATCCTCAACAACAGCGAGTGGCCTCCAAGCGACGAGAACTCCAGAAGCAGGGCACCAGGACGAACCAGGCCGGCCCGGAGAGCAGAACGGGTCAGGCCCACTGGTACCCCAGGAGCAATACATGTAGAGCTTGTGATTGTGATGATTAGACGTTGGTATCATCCAAAGTCTTCGCCGGCGTTGGCGTCATCTCAAATCTTCGCTGTGATGGTCTTGGAAGTCATGCTGCCCACCCGAATTGACTGTGGACTCCCACTCAGGATCCAGGATCCAGTTACAGAGAGAGGTGATGAAAGCTAGCAGGTCCAGATTTTCAATCAACTGCTGGAGGATGATTATACTGAATGCTGAACTGAAGTCTATGAACAGCATTCAGCATTCTTCCAAGGTGGGTTAGGGCCAAGTGAAGAGCATGTGAGTTTGAGGAATGGCTATGGAAGTATTAAAACTTCAGTGGGTTGAGTATGCTTGGGAATCTGGTCCTGTGCTTTAAGCAACTGGTCATAAGTCACTTTTAGTTAAATATAGTACTGTGCAAAAGTTGCAAAGAAATGCTGTAGAGCAAAGATGCTTTCAAAATAATGAAATTAAATGTTTCTTCATTTAAAAAAAAATACTGTAAAGAGCAGTAAACAATAGTAAAATAAACAAAGTTAATATTTGGTGTGACAAATTTTTTTAAATTAAAATAGTAGTCTCCGGTACAATTAGTGCAGTTTTATAAGGAAATTAGCTGGTAAGTTTTATTGAGCATCTTGCAGAACCAGCCACAGTTCTTCTGGAGACTTTGACTTTTGCACTTGCTTCATATTTTTGCAGCAAACTTCAACTGTGTTTTTTCATTCATTTATTCTTTTCTGTATTTATTTTTGCATTTATTTTTGTTCGTTAACTTTTATTTATTTATTTATTCTTTTTTTATTTAATTTAAAAAAAGTTAATTAATTTTTTTATTTATTTGTTGTTAGGTTACACCACGATTCAGACTCCATTTCCCACTACACACACACATTCACATGCTCACAGTCATGGGAATTTTAATGACACACACCTGTTTGCAATCACACACCTATCACCATGCCATATATAATCCTCATTCAGTGTTTGCTTCCCTGTGAAGTATTTGCTCAGGTATCTTGTGTTCTGTCAATACCAAGCCGTTGATTATTGCTCTGTTTAATCTAGAAATGAGAAGCCAACAAGAATATTGTCTTTGCCCCTGGGATATTGTTTGCAGATCGCTCAACCCTGGACTGTATATTCACACTGCCTCTTGCCTTACGTGTTGGATTGGTATCTGTTCCTAATATATCCTAAAATAATAAATAAAAGTTAATGAATAAAAATACATTTAAAAATAAATACAGAAATGAATAAATGAATGAAAAAGTAATACAAAAATAAATTTAGGTTTAATTTAATTAAAAATGAATTATATTTGTTTTATCAAGTCATTTATTCCTTTATTTATTTTCCTATTATTACATTTATTTATCTATTTATTTATTTTACATTTCTGCAGGTTTGGTCCTCCATAATTAGGGTCATGTTTCTTCATGCATTTGGTGAATGTTAATGTTGGTTAAGGTACAGACAGTTGGTGGCTAACGGAACTTAGCTAGCTCAGTAATGTCGAGGCCAAAAGTTCTTCACAAGGTTGACATGACAAAGAGAGTGGATGGGGTTTAGGTTGTAATGCTTTCCACTAGAGTTGGGGTACTCAATCTCGGTCAAATAAATACACACACATCATGTCAAAATGCAGGTCTGGCTGAGTATTCATATAAACACAGTTGGTTATGTCTTAAGTGAATGTAAACAGTTAGGGGAAAAAATCAGAGGTGTGTCAATACAGTATATTGGTTCTGTGCATTAGGTCTTAAAGTGACAGCAGTCTAATAAACCTGCTGCTGTCTGTGTCATTAATGTTAATCAAACAACAGAAGATAAAAAGAAAATCACATTTAACTGCTTTATTCAATTACCAGAGTATTTCTTACTTGAATACTACTGATAGACCTACCTGAGAAAACATATTGTTATTGTGAAATAATAAGATTGTAGTCATATCGCCCACCCCTAAACATTAGCATTTGGTGATTCCAGTCTTGAATGTCACGTAAAATGTGAAATGTACTTCTTAATGTAGTTAGTAAATATCATAAACACTGCTGATAGGGATTTTTTATTTATTTTTTTTAATTTTAGGAATTTAAATTTTAAAAAGTTACAAGAACAGAGCTGTGTTCAGAAATGAGATTGTTGTCATTCATAGACAGATTAAAAGCAGTAATAAAGCATGAAGCTTGTTGTTATGACCTGCTGCTAAATGTAACTCTACTCTGTACTCTCTCTCTCAGCCTATATAACTGTGGGGGAGACTCATCAAATCATTGAAATGTCAACTCGAACTGGAGGACACAATATAGTGTGATACAATAACAAAACAGGGTCATTTGTATTTTCATATACTTGTAATATAATAAAAGTTCTGCATATACCTCTTTATGCCTTTTTTTTAAACCATTTTTGATAGGAAACTAGTTGAGCCTGATGCATGAAATAAAAATATTTAATGGCAATGGCAAGATGTAATAGTGGTATTTCTTGTTACATTTATGTCGCCATTGGTTTCTGAAGGTTAAAATATTAATTTAACAGCTCAGTGTTGAGTTTACAAATGCAATTTCAAATCTTTTTAAAAATTTTTTCAAAATTACTTTCTGGACTCGGCTGGACTCGACACGGACTCGGCCGTTAAGGACTCGGACTTGATTCTGACTCGACTAGTTAAGGACTTGGTCTCGACTTGAACTCGACAAAGGTGGACTTGGACCCAACACTACTTTCCACTATCTCTGTAATGTAAGTTAACTTAATTAGGTTGTGCAAAAAAATTGGTGGGAGGTACAAAAGGTGGGATAATAAATATTCGCAAGCTAGCTAGAGTTTCCTGGTGAGTCTACAGTGCCATTTTGTTCATTGGGAGAGTGAATTTCACATTTGCAAAATTACACAATTTGGGATACTGTAACGCAATTTCCCAGTTGAAGCCCAAAGGCATTCATCCATATTTTGTAGCTAACAACTAACCAACACTCTTTTTTTTTTTTTTTTTTTTTTTTTTTTTTACAGCTTTTCAAATGGAAGGGAGTAGGACTCCTGTCTTCCTAGATGGCAGGGAAATTTGTAAGAAGATGCATCAACACCACTGCAGAAATTCTTATATCTGTCAAATGATTTAATGATTTTAATAAATGTCACCTGAATTTCATGCAATTGTTTGTAAATTTTATGAATATTTTAGTAGAATTGTAGCATACAAACAAATTGCATTTTAGGATAATTTTAGGGTAGAAAGTATAAACAACACATCTGTGTTATTTTTGTGTTAATTTTTTCAACACATCTTTGTCTGGAAATATTTGACACACAGCATGTGTTAAATGTACTAACTGATTGTGTTGAAAGCAACACAAAAATGTATTGTCCTTAACTAGACACAGAGGTGTGTTAAAAATTAACACATGATGTGTTATTCTGAACACATCTGTTTTGAGAGTATATATGCCCTCCACTAATAATGGCCCTTGGTAAATATGGTTGTGAAAAATTGTCTTTATTGTTTAACCTTTTGATCTTTTGTTTAAAAAAAATCACAAAAATACTCTGCTCTTATGGATATCAAACAATTACAAACAAAACAGAGGTTTATCCAAATAAAAATATCTTTGTTATATATAGGTGTGCGACAATTATTGGCACCCTTTTAGTCACTACCATTTTTGTGTTGATTTTGATGTATGTTTTGGATCATTGTCCTGCTGGAAGATCCAACCACGGCCCATTTTAAGGTTTCTGGCAGAGGCAGTCAGGTTTTCATTTAATATCTGTTGATATTTGATAGAGTCCATGATGCTATGTATCCTAACAAAATGTCCAGGTCCTCTGGCAGAAAAACAGCCCCAAAACATTAAAGAGCCACCACCATATTTAACCGTAGGCATGAAGTACTTTTCCATATGGCTACCTCTCTGTGTGCGCCAAAACCACCTCTGGTGTTTATTGCCAAAAAGCTCTATTTTGGTTTCATCTGACCATAGAACCCAATCCCGTTTGAAGTTCCAGTAGTGTCTGGCAAACTGAAGATGCTTGAGTTTGTTTTTGGATTAGAGTAGAGGCATTTGTCTTGAAACCCTTCCAAACAGCTTGTGGTGATGTAGGTGACTTCAGATTGTAGTTTTGGAGACTTTCTGACCCCAAGACATGACTAACTTCTGCAATTTTCCAGCTGTGATCCTTGTAATTTTTTTGGCCACTCAAACCATCCTCTTCACAGTGCATTAGACAATAGACAATATAGACACACGTCCAAGTCCAGGCTGATTCATAACATTTCCAGTTGACTGGAACTTCTTAATTATTGCCCTGATGGTGGAAATGGGCATTTTCAGTGCTTGTGCTATTTTCTTATAGCCACTTCCCACTTTTGTGAAGCTCAACAACCTTTTGCCGCACATCACAGCTATATTTCTTAGTCGTACCCATTGTTATGAATGACTAAGGGCATTTGGCCTATGTGTTACCTCATATTTATACCCCTGTGAAACAGGAAGTCATGGTTGAACAATTTCCTGTTCCTAGTCACCCAGGTATACTAAAAAGAAACGTTAAAGATCAAACATATTTTTCTCATATGAATTCATAGGGGTGCCAATAATTGTTGCACACCTATATTTAGCACAGATTTTTTTTTATAAACTTGTGTTGTGTTTGCAATTGTTTGATATCCATGAAAGCAGAGTATTTTTGTGATTTTTTTAAACAAAAGATCAAAAGGTTAAACAATAAAGACAATTTTTCACAGCTTTCTTTGTTCATATTTGCCAAGGGTGCCAATATTAGTGGAGGGCACTGTATTTGCACTTCTGGTTAGATGCTAATTGCATTTCATTGGCTATGTACTTGTACTCTACACAATGACAATAAAGTTTAATCTAATGTAAGTTTCAAGATGTCTAAGTGTAAGGCTGCAGATTATACAGTTTAATGATGTGTATCTGTAACGAGGCTGTTCTAAGTGGGGACCAAACCCAAGTCTCCCATGGTCAAAGTCACTGAGCTTACTGATCAGGCTAACTCCCCAGTTAATGAACCCAAGGGCAGAGGCAAGGAGCAAGGAGTCGTAGGTCTTCAATAAAAGATAATCTTTACTAGATAAAAGTGCAACAAAAACAAAGGAAGCTGTGATTCCACAAAACAGGGGAAAAAAAACAGACACAATAGTCAAAAGCATAAACTTAGCTTGCAGCAGATAGAGGGTGACAAAGAAGACATGGCACAAGTCTAAACATCAGTCCTAATGAGCAGTAGAGTACAGCAGGTGCCTGGTGAGGCACACCCCTGCCGACTAGGAGGGGAATAGCAGCCCAGTGATGAGTTCTTACAGGAGCCCCCCCCTTTAAGAACTCCTGACATTCCCTTGGTGGAATCTTTGGGCACAGTGGAATGCCGTAATGAGTGTGGGGTCCAGAATGTCTCGAGCAGGCACCCGCGAGTGCTCCTCTAGGCCGTAACCCTCCCAGTCGACCATGTACTGCATCTTTCCATGGACCTGGCGGGAAGCCTGCACACGGAGTAGGCTGGTTGCCCATCGATGATCCATGCAGCTGGAGGAGGCTTGTGACCTGGGGACAGAGGAGAACAGACAACAGGCTTTAGTGGAGAGATATGAAAGCCTGGGTGGATCCTCATGGACCTGGGCAGACGGTAGGATACTGGGTTTATTTTCCTGAGGATCTTGAAAGGGCCAATGTAGCATGGAGCCAGCTTGCGGGATTCCACCCACAGGGGAAGGTCTCTGGTTGTGAGCCACACCCTCTGACCTGGACAAAGCATAGGACCAAGCCTCCGATGTCGGTTCACCTGTGTCTGCTGTCTCTGTGTGGCCTTTAGTAGCACTGCCTGGGCCTTCTTCCAAGCCCGTCGACAATGGCGAACCAGTTGGGTAGCAGCGGGAACGCATACCTCCGGCTCCTGTCCAGGAAACAAAAGGGGAGGGAAACCATATTGGCACTCAAACGGGGACATGCCTAGGGAAGAATGATAGAGAGTGCTATGTGCAAACTCAAGAGCTCCAAGTGTTCTGATTCTCTGCTACCAAACATCTCAGAGTCTTCTCTATCTCCTGATTTACCCTCTCCATCTGCCCATTACACTAGGGGTGGAACCCCAATGACAGATTGATGTCGGAGCCAATAAGACGGCCAAATGCCTTCCAAAACCGGGAGGTGAACTGAGACCCTCTATCTGACACCATATCCTGGGGGAAGCTGTGAATCCTGAATACGTGCTGCATTAGGAGCTCTGCCATGGGAAGTCTGCATAAGGGCAAGAGGTGACATGCCTTAGAGAATCTGTCTACCACCACAAGAATGACTGTGTTACCTTGGGATTCCGGTAGCCCTGTGATGTAGTCCAGAGATGTGTGTGACCACGGATGTTTAGGGATTGGGAGAAGGTGCAGAAGTCCTTGAGGGTGGGTTCTGGGCTCCTTGTTCTGGGCACACACGGTGCAGGCGGCGACAAAATTCCGGATGTCCCTTTGCAGCTTAGGCCACCAAAACCTCCTCTGGAGGAGTTTGCAAGTTCTAGTGGCCCCAGGATGACCCGGGTGGGGGGGGTGGAAGCATATGCCCACTGCAACACATCAGAGCGTAGTTGGTTAGGTACAAAAAGGCATCCTGTTGGGGCATTACCTGGATCCAGCTGCTGCCGTTGGGCCCTCTTGATGGCAGCCTCAATGCCCCACTGGATGGTGGTTACTATTCTGGAGGTGGGTAGGATGGGTTCTGGTCTCGACCCCTCCTCTGGGGGACCAAACAGCCTCGAAAGTGCATCTGGTTTCAAATTCTTGGAACCTGGGCGAACCCTAACCAGGTGGTAGGCATTTCTGAGATCTAGTTTAGTGAAGACGGTAGAAGCAGTAGTCATCAGGGGCAGGGGGTAGCGATTCTTGATGGTGATGCAGTTAAGGCCCCTGTAATTAATGCAGGGCCTGAGGTTACCGTCCTTTTTTTCCACAAAAAAGAAGCCTGCCCCAGCCGGTGAAGTCAAGGGATGAATGAAGCCATTCTCCAAGGCTTCCCTAATACACTTCTCCATAGCAGCCATCTCTGGGGCAGAGAGGGAGTAAAGCCTACCCCGTGTTGGGCATGCTCCTGGAACCAGGTCTATGGCGCAGTCATATGGCCTGTGCGGGGGAAGGGATGTGGCTCAGGACTTGCTGAAGACTTCTCGGAGGTCAGCATACTCTGGAGGAACTCTGAACAGCTCGGGGGGAGACATTGGAGTCTTCAATGCCTCTGTGGGCTGGGGGTCACGAGACGACTTGGGATGAAAGACTGGAGGCCTAGCGGTAGCAGATCTGAGCTGAGATAGCCCTCGAGTGTTGGTATGTCCAGGTAGAGATAGGCCGGTCCCCTAGAGTGCGTCGAAGGTCCTGGGGGGGCCACCAGTACCTCAGGAGAATGGCAACAGGAGAGAGCAGAAACACAACAGTTAATCCCCCACCTCTTAACCAGTCAATATATGGGTTGTGACGAGCTAGCCATGGATATCCAAGGACTACGGGGAGTTCTGGTGACTGGCCCAGACGTCTGGCTGCCTCTAGATCCAAGAAGTTCCCAGCAGCCCCAGAGTCGATGAAAGCACCAAGCTGGTCATACTGGTTGTCGTGAATGAGGGTGGCTTTCCACCAAACAGGGAAAAACAAAAACAGACACAATGGTCAAAAGCATAAACTTAGCTTGCAGCAGATAGTGGGGGACAAAGGCTCAAGACTGAACAAAAAAGACATGGCACAAGTCTACTTAAATAGGGGAAAACACAGGTGTCATACATCAGTCCTAACGAGCAGTAGAGTACAGCAGGTGCCTGGTGAGGAGCGCCTCCTGCCAACTAGGAGGGGAATAGCAGCCCAGTGATGAGTTCTTACAGTATCTACCAGTTTGTATCACTGCTAATAACTATTCGATTAATCAAATGTATAAAGAGTAATAAGTTTATATTTCATCACAAGGAGTATAGTTGTCTTATGTGATACATACAATATACTTGAAGTCTGTTCATTCAACTAAATACATCCAATAACAAGTCAGATCATTCTTCCCTGCATGTCTGCCTCTGATCTTCTATTTCTTATTTTCTCCAATCAAGGCAAATCTGAAATATGATGGGTTTTCTGTGACTAATGACTGCATTCCCTGTTGTCTTTTGAGGACATCACACAGTTCAAAATTGTTTAGAATTTGGACTGCAAAATATATTGTTTAATAGTGGTCCTTGTAATACTGGTGCCTTAGAAGATGGCCTTACAGATGGCCATTAAATGTTGAATTTTTAAATTGTGTGGTATGAGCATGCTGACCAAACTGATAAAGTGTTTACCAATATGTCATCCTTCAGAACAGTACTAAAGTATATTCCAGGGCATATCACAATATCATATTTTAATCATATATACAATCACAATATAATCACAATATAGCATCTTGTGTTTATTGTGCCATGCTATTCAAAATGATTCAGTTGTCTGCAGTATAGGGGCAAAGTTCTTTCCTCCAAATAGGTAAGTAGTAGCCCAGTCCCTGAGTTTTAAGCTCTTTTAAGCATGAGGTTTGAATTGAGCCTGTGATCTTTCAGTAGTCCCACTATATATGCACTGACATTCTCTGAAATACATCTACTGCAAAGCTAAACTATTGCTTGATGCAGTTAACAGATTTATCATAACTCTTAGGATCTTTATCTTGAAGTTGTTGTCAAATCTAATGTCTTAACATGTGCAACACGTGGCTACAGCAGATGTGTATGAATTGAATTGGGATTAAAAATTATTTAATAATCCATTTCTGGCATCAGCCACTCTTCTATTTTTGTGTGCTATTGACCTAAACACACCCCCAAAGTGCACCTTTGTTTGGTAATTATTCATTTATACAATTTGTTAAGACAATCCATTGTACTAAAATAGCATGGCATATTGCATCAGTATATTGCATCACTAGTCCTTTTCTGTGCTCCTCCAAAGGTTATAATAGACCCTGGAGGAGTGAGGAAAGACGTACAGCTTTTGGCTTTCCTTTTCATGATGACTCAGGGCCATGAATGGAAACAGAGTGAAAGATGTGATCAGATATGAAGCAGGTGTGTGATGTGAGTAGAGATGATGAATCCGAACATGCTGGCATGGACTATTGTAGAGGCCCTTTGACGTAGCAGAAGTGGGTTGTGGCACTCTGCTTTGCGCCAGGCCTGACATCATCAGTGGATGATAGGGTCAGGTGATCAGAGTGTGGCATGAAGCACAGCTGCCCTGCAGTCAGATCACATCAGCCATATTGCCATGAAGAGCAGGTGACCAGACTGCATCACTTAAGGCTAGGGGAGGAGTTGGTTTAAATGTTAAATTGGAGAGTAAAGCATCATGATTTCAAATAATACTTATTTTTAAAAAGTAATAATTATGTAAGTACATTTCCCCTCATTTTGATCTGATTAAATGTACACTATCCTTTAAGCTCAAAACTCCAGACATTTATAGGCTTATAGCTCAAAGTAGCTTACTGTGAATACCCAAATACATATGTATATATCCTTGCAAGACATAATAAGCTGGAATAATAATAATAATAATACCCCGTAATAATAATAATAATAATAATAATAATAATAATAATAATCCCGAGTGTATGGAAAGACACATTCTGGAGCGAGCTTGAGGAAGTGATGCAGAGTGTTCCCAGATGTGAGAGAGTGGTGATAGGGGCAGACTTTAACGGGCATGTTGGTGAAGGGAATAGTGGGGATGAGGAAGTGATGGGCAGGTTTGGTCTTCAGGTAAGGAACCCAGAAGGACAGAGGTTGGTAGACTTTGCTAAAAGTATGGAGATGGCTGTGGTGAACAAGTACTTTCAGAAGAGGCAGGAACACAGGGTGACATATAAGAGTGGTGGCAGGAGCGTACAGGTGGACTATATCTTATGTAGACACTGTAATCTGATGGGGATTAGCGATTGCAAAGTAGTGGTAGGAGAGAGTGTAGCTAGACAGCATAGGATGGTGGTGTGTAAGATGACTCTGGTGGTGAGGAAGATGAAGAGAGCAAAGGCAGAGCAGAAGACAAAGTGGTGGAAGTTAGAAAAGGAAGAGTGCTGTGCGGTTTTCAGGGAGGAGTTGAGACAGGCTTTAGGTGCTCAGGAGGTGCTTCCAGATGACTAGACTACTACAGCCAAAGTGATCAGGGAGACAGGTAGGAAGGTGCTAGGTGTCTCATCTGGAAGGAGGAAAGAAGACAAGGAGACTTGGTGGTGGAATGAGGAAGTTCAGGAGAGTATCCAGAAGAAGAGGTTAGCTAGGAAGAAGTGAGACAGTGAGAGGACGGAGGAAAGTAGACAGGAATATAGGGAGATGCAGCGTGAGGTTAAGATAGAGGTGGCAAAGGCCAAACAGAAAGCTTATGAGGACATGTATGCAAGGTTAGATAGTAAGGAAGGTGAGAGGGATTTGTATCGGTTGGCGAGGCAGAGGGATAGAGATGGTAAGGATGTGCAGCAGGTTAGAGTGATTAAAGATAGAGATGGAAATGTGTTGACAGGTGACAGAAGGGTGAGGGAAAGATGGAAGGAGTACTTTGAGGAACTGATGAATGAGGAAAATGACAGAGAGAGAAGAGTAGTAGAGGCAAATATTGTTGAGCAGGAAGTAGAAAGGATTAGCAAGGGTGAAGTTAGGAGAGCTTTGAAGAGGATGCCGAGAGGAAAGGCGGTTGGTCCTGATGACATACCAGTGGAGGTATGGAAGTGTCTAGGAGAGATGGCAGTAGAGTTTTTAACTAGGTTGTTCAACGAGGTCTTAGAGAGTGAGAGGATGCCTGAGGAATGGAGGAGAAGTGTTTTGGTGCCGATTTTTAAGAACAAGGGAGATGTGCAGAGTTGTGGAAACTACAGAGGTATTAAGCTGATGAGCCATACAATGAAGTTGTGGGAAAGAGTAGTGGAAGCAAGGCTAAGGGGAGAAGTGAGCATTTGTGAGCAGCAGTATGGTTTCATGCCAAGAAAGAGCACTACAGATGCAATATTTGCTTTGAGAATGTTGATGGAGAAGTACAGAGAGGGTCAGAAAGAGCTGCATTTGTGTCTTTGTAGATTTAGAGAAAGCATATGACAGGGTGCCAAGAGAGGAGATTTGTGGTATTGTATGAGGAGGTCTAGAGTGGCAGAGAAGTATGTTAGAGTGGTGCAGGATATGTATGAGAGCAGTAGGACAATGGTAAGGTGTGCGGTAGGTGTGACAGAGGAGTTCACGGTGAAGGTGGGACTGCATCAAGGATCGGCTCTGAGCCCCTTCTTGTTTGCGGTTGTGATGGACAGGCTGACAGATGGGGTCAGACAGGAATCTCCATGGACTACAATGTTTGTGGATGACATTGTGATCTGTAGTGAGAGCAGGGAGCAGGTGGAGGAAACTCTAGAGAGGTGGAGGTTTGCTCTGGAGAGAAGAGGAATGAAGGTTAGTCGCAGCAAGACAGAATACATGTGTGTGAATGAGAGGGATCCAAGTGGAACAGTGAGGTTACAGGGAGAAGAGATAAAGAAGGTGCAGGATTTTAAGTACTTAGGGTCAACAGTCCAGAGCAAAGGGGAGTGTGGAAAAGAGGTGAAGAAGCGTGTGCAGGCAGGTTGGAATGGGTGGAGAAAAATGTCAGGTCTCTTGTGTGATAAAAGAGTACCAGCAAGAATGAAAGGAAAGGTGTACAGGACAGTAGTGAGACCAGCGATGTTGTATGGTTTGGAGACAGTTGCACTGAAGAAAAGACAGGAGGAAGAGTTAGAGGTAGCAGAGCTGAAGATGTTGAGGTTCTCTTTGGGAGTGACGAGGATGGATAGGATCAGGAATGAGTACATCAGGGGGACATGTTCAGAGGAGGGAGAGTGAATATATCGGTAAAAGGTTGCTGAGGTTAGAGCTGCCAGGCAGGAGGCCGAGAGGAAGACCAAAGAGGAGGTTTATGGATGTAGTGAAGGAGGACATGAAGGTAGTCGGTCTGAGAGAAGAGGATGCAGGGGATAGGGCTAGATGGAGGCAGATGATTCGCTGTGGCGACCCCTGAAGGGAACAGCCGAAAGGAAAAGAAGAAGAAGAAGAAGAAGAAGAAGAAGAAGAAGAAGAAGATTACGCTAAGTCTTAATACTGTTAAACAGTTTCCTGTAAGAACAATAAAGAAAATATTATTACAAAATGAATAGCATTATACAGATATTTCTATTATTACCTTTCCCAGCAGGCATAACTACAAAACTCCAGACATTTATAGGCTTATAGCTCAAAGTAGCTTACTGTGAATACCCAAATACATATGTCCTTGCAAGACATAATAAGCTGGAATAATAATAATAATAATAATAATAAGCTAAGTCTTAATACTGTTAAACAGTTTCCAGTAAGAACAATAAAGTAAATATTATTACAAAATGAATAGCATTATACAGATATTTCTATTATTACCTTTCCCAGCAGGCATAACTACAGATTGTTTTCAATAAACAAACAATATTGAGTTATAAAATACCAGCAATTAGAATCACAACCAAAAATGGAAAAGAATTATTGCTTCTGCCTGAATTAACCCAGACTGAACAAATAAAATATTCCTTTTAATTATGTGACCACCCTGATTGACTCCTATTTGATTCTTCTACCTAATAGTTAAACAGTCTTACATTAGCACACTGCTAACATGAGCAACACTAGCCAGCTAGAAAGCAATCAGCTTGCTACAACAGACAAAATAACTTCTTTAAAAAATGGTTCTAGCCAACTACATCTAAAGGTGTGTGTACCAATTTCTGCAGAGCTTTCCAGCTAGTTTGCCACTTTCTACTCAGATTTTTCTTTGCTCTACCCATGGACCACATACACACATTATATTATACATATTAACATTTCAGAAATCATGAACTTGCCCTAATCTCTGACAAGACAAAGTTTTGTTTAACAGTTGAACCAGTTAACCAAATAATTTACTTGGTTGGCATGATAGTGCAAAGGATAGTGTTACCACATTGTAAAAAAGATTTGTGTTTATTTATTTTATTTTATTTTATTTCATTTTATTTTATTTTATTTTATTTTATTTTTTTACAGTTTTTACCAATGAATTTTTACACTTTTCCCCTGTATTTCAAAATGACAGGAAAATCTTAATAAAATTACAAGAATAAACCGTTAATCGAAATGTGTCACGTGATTTAACAAAAAAATCTGTACAAATGGAATACATTAAATATCTCTTTTTAACAGCCTTTAAATGACAATTTTAACAAAACTAACTGTAAAAATAAAGTATTCTTTATTGACAACTCTTAAGTACATTTCATGTTATAAAAAAAACTTGTGCAAATCCAGAGTTAAGTTTAAAAAGTGGTAGCTCAGTGGTTAAAATGTTGGGCTACTGATTGCAAGGTTGTGACCTCAAACCCCAGCACTGCCAAGCCACCACTGTTGGGCCCTTGAGCAAGGCCCTTAACCCTCAACTGCTCAGATGTATATATGAAATAAAAAAACCCACATTATCTATACTTTTCCTTTAGGTTTTTTTTTGTCAGTATTTTTCCGCTGGATGTGATCTTTCTCTCAATCTTTAGTTACTTCATAACTACGGTAGTGCAGCATGTAGTGCTGCATCCTCACAGCTCCAGGGTCCATGTTTTGATCCTGCACATAAGTTACTTTTTGTGTGGAGTTTCAAATGTTCTCCAAATCTGTAGGGTTTCCTCCAGGTTCACTAGTTTCTTCCCATCTTCCAAAAACATGCTGTTAGGTTGATTGGTTACACTAAATTGTGCCTAGGTCTGAATATGTGTGTGCATGGTGCCCTGCAATTGATCGCAAATTTTACTGATACACTGTGAATAACCTGAAATAAATTGACACTTACTAAATAACAGGATTAGGATGGATGAAAACCCATCTTAAAAATGCTGTAAGATATGCAACCCTCCAATGCACATTAACATCAAAGAGCTGAAATTAAGGATAATGGGATAATGCTGTTAAAATTGGGTAGTTATTTAACATAATGTTTCTAGTATATATGGTATATTTTTAAGCAAATTATATATGTTAATAAATCAAAGTGAATTCCAATCATGTGTGACATGTGTAAGGTATGAGAGAGTAATCAGTATGTTAATCAGAGAAACTAAAATCAAAGTAGGCCAAGCTGGGGTGACTCTAACTTGTGAAATCACTGAGCACACATTCATCACTTAGAAAGTGTATCCTTTTCTTCTAGGCTTGCTCTGTAATTTCTCAGTGAAAACTCACCCTCTGTACCTGCATTGATTGTATTTGTCAGATGACCTGCAGACACCTCGGCTTTTGTGATTCTTCAATAAAAGTCTGATCTTTTAACATCTGAAACCCCTTGACTCTGATAGGTTTTATTTTTGGCTAAGGACATTTTCCACGACGTATACACATGGCCAAGATCATCCCGAATTTGAAAGAGGTTTATCAGGGGAAAATCAGATTATCAGCAGGATTATGCATTGTGAAATCAGATAAATATTTGTAGACGATTAGCTCTGCAGGATCAAGGATCAGCTCCATTTCCTTCTGCAGCTCACTGTGGCACATGTGCTTCATGCATGGTAGTTTTCACACACTTGAACTGAAGGTCTCATGAGAAACCTCATGTTCTGGGGCAGAACATACAGTCTTTAAAACACACACACACACACACACACACACACACACACACACACACACACACACACACACACACACACACACAATACATATACTACATATGCTATATATATCCGGGACAGTCATACTGTTAATTTGCCAATGTTGATGACATAAAGAATTTTATTATTAATTCACTATTCAATCATTCACACATCAGTTAAAAAATATGAATTATTTTTACACGCCAATTGTCTGTTCTTTTATAAATTATAATAAATAACAACCCATTTTTGATTGTTGGCTCGATTTATTTCAATAGTTGTCTTTTAAATTGACTCATCAATCCAAATTGTCTAATCATTACACAGATAATTCATATATTGTACTACATTGTAAACACTCACATATGTTCTGTTATCATGCATGTCATTCATTTTCTCCACACTTCTGCACCATGCCATTCAAGGATTTTGTAATTAATAATCAAATGTTTTTTTCTCTCCACAGATGTATTTATTTATTAAATATCCAAATTATATTGCAGAAAGACTGCCAGAGAATGTGTGTGGGTGATCATCTGACTGTGATTGTAATTATTACTTTAAGCTGAAGTTGATTAAAAGATTTCTTTTAATGCCCTTATGTAACAATGAAAACATGAAAATAAGAAGCAGCTTTATAGCAATATGGCATTCATTTATTGGGTAAAGGAGGTTAAGCACCTTTTAATTAGGACAGGATACAATTCATGCATAGAGCTGAGCACTTAGGGGTCTCGCTTGCTTATAGTTTGCAGACACACCTTCAACTGAGTGGTATGAAGAGTGGTAGTGGTACTGTAAATAAGGTGAAGAACTCTGAGAACTTGGGGGGAGTTTGTCATATAACAGTGATGCACAGCCTCACTGCCCCAAGGGTCCCCGGTTCAATCCTAAGCTTGGGTTACTGTCCATGTTTAGTTTCACATGTTCTCCCATGTGTCCACGTGGGTTTCCTCCAGGTTCTCCAGTTTCCTCCCACATCCCAAAAACATGCTAGTAGATGGATTGACTATGCTAAATTGCTCTTGATGTGACCAAATGTGTGAATATGTGTATGCATGCAGCTCATCCAGGTGGTATTCCCGTCCACCTCATCCAGGTGGTATTCCCGTCCAACACCCAGGGTTCCCGGAGTAGGCTTTGGATCCACCATGACCCTGACAAGGATTTAAGTGGTAACTGCATATGGATGATGAATGATGAGTGATTCTCTGACAGTCCTGGAAGACTAATAACATTGTGGTAACTATTGCAGAGCCTACACTGCTGAGCTACTACTGCATGAAGAAATGAGTTTAGTACACAGGAGTTAGGTGTATGCATGGAAGTGTAAAGTGCATAGTTTACGCCCATAAAAAAAAAAAATCATAAATCAAAAAAATCATGTCAATGTACCACTACATAAAATCACTAGATGGCAGCACATAAATCTGATGTAAGGAAATATAAATTTTATCTTCTATGTGTAAGCTATACTTACTCATGGCCAATTTAAGCTGAAACTGAAAATGAAGTGCTACATTAATATGTACACAATTAATTAAGATGTATTAAAATGCCTTCTCATGTGCACAACCTAACAGATCCATTACTGTTTCATTTATGCAGAACAGCAGCCCACAGGTCAGTTTTGAGCATAACTATGACCGAACTGTCATATGGTCTGTGTTATTGGCCAGAAGGTTATGACTGCCATATAACTGTGTTGTTCCCTTTTGCAAGGCACTAAACTGCTCAGCTGTGTGCTTGGAAATTAGACTGCTCCTCACTGAAGTCTTGGACTTAAGTCTGACTTAAGTCACAAATTTCATGGCTTGTAACTTGAAACCCACTTGAAACTTTTTACTGGGTGTAATATAATATAATATAATATAATATAATATAATATAATGTAATATAATATAATATAATATAGCATATCATAGCATATATAATTCCAATATAATTCCTTCATATTAAATTATCTTACTCAGACTACAGTGCAAACTACTGCTGTAATTTTTACAACCCAATTTACAATGTCCCATATTATAATTTGCGAAATTTAGAAATTGCAATTGATTTTAAATTGTTTTAACCTTGTTTATGTTCATGCCAAGCTGGATATAGTTTTACAGTTGACTGATAACAAATAATCAGTATAAAGATTATTAATGTAAGACACAAAACATTTATAATTAATGTTTTAATGAATGAAAATTACAGTATTTTGCATTAAATACAGTTTTACAGTCTTATGTAGTCTTCACCCTCAAGCCCAAGTTGAGGGAGGAAAAGGTGGAAAGTAAAAATTCAGCTCTTCAGACAACTGCAGATAAAATGAAATGTACTTTATTAGTGTAATTTCCTTATTAGTGAAATTATTAGTGACATGTCCTTATTACTGTATAGTACTTCTACATGGCATTCATAATGCATTACAGGATATAAATATAAATGCCTTGAAAGTCAATTTTATGATTAAGTCATGAATAAAATACAGCACACTTGAGATTCTCATATTATTTCTGTTGGATTTCTGTTGGAATTAAAGTAGGAATTAAAAGGAGAACAGTCCACTTTTGTCCTACAATACACATAGGTTATGCATGACCAGGTTGGCTGGAGGGGACACTGCACAGAGCGAACAGTGTTTTCCACTGCTCACTCTGCTCACGATAGATCATGTATGCATACATGTATTTGTTACAACCCACCCCAAATGTGCATGCTCACACACACACTCACACACATACACACACACGTACATGCTCGTGCAAGAACACTGCACAAACTCACTAGTGGATTATAGTACAATTGGTTAAATAAACAACTATAGATTTTTTACACTCTGAACACTTTTTAAACTAAAAAATTAATTCAAGGCCGACTTGTGGGTGATGTAATTAGTCACAGATCTCTATGCTAATAAAATTTAACTGCCACATTTAGTCATCCTTACAGGAGATATAGACATGTGAAGAACAGTCACAGTTGTGTAGTGGGAAAACACAGTGGATCACTGTAAATACATAATTATCTTTTGATAAGCCTAACCATACATATTGCACAAGTTTTGGCAATACAATATTGTTACTTCAAATACACTTACAAAGAAAGCTTTAAGTGATTTAAAAAAAAAAAAAGTATTATTATTTTTAGTGCACTATTGTTTGATAACCAATGTATTGTAAGTTACTGTATGATTTTAAACAATTTGGTCTAATTGGCCAACTAATAAAAGGTTTGACCAGTGATTTCCCCATCAATCAATGACCAAATTAAGAAGAAGAAGAAGAAGCAGCCTTTAATTGTCATATAGACATTACAGCACAGTGAAATTCTTTTCTTCAAATATCCCAGCTTGTTAGGAAGCTGAGGTCAGAGCGCAGGGTCAGCCATGATACGGCACCCCTGGAGCAAAGAGGGTTAAGGGTCTTGCTCAGGAGCCCAACAGTGGCAGCTCGGTGGTGCTGGGGCTTGAACCCCTGACCTTTTTTTTGTTTGTTTTGCAATTTTATACCATAAGGCTTTCCAAAAAAGAAAATGCATGTATTCCTGTGCTTGGGGGAAAAAGGTATTAGATGGGTTAATAGGGAGGCTAGAAAGGCCATGGGCAGAAACACTGTCAGCTTCTGGCAGTTGTTCGTGGCCTGGACCTGGTGTGGACTCAAGAAATACACTGACATGTAGAATAGGCCTATATGATCTAAATATTTCAATAAATAATGTAGGTTTCATCCTGGATCCGGGTCTTACACAGGGCCTGCCTTCCATGTTATAACAACTGTATATATCTTGCTACCATTCTAACTACAGGTTGCGACTTAGGTCAACATTTTCAGTATCATTTCAAGTGCAGTCAGTTGATATTTGGATGGGTCCTGATCCTGCTATGTACTCATGCCAAGGCACGGTTTAAAAACAAAAAAAAACAACGTAGTGTTTAATTAGAAGAAACGTTTCTCTTGTTAAAAACCTCCACACTTCCACATTGACTTTTTGACGTCTACTTCTCCTGCTCCAAAGCAGACATGCGAACGGGAATTCGAGAGGGGCGTAATCCACATACTCTGAGTCCCGCCTTCCTCTACCTGATTGGCTGTTCAAGCACCTCTGCGCATACGTCCGAGTTATTAACCAATCATAATGCTATGTCTGGTTAAGCTTAGCTCGAGGAGGTGGGGCTTGTCGGAATACGGGTGGGAAATCCTCTGTCGGAACTGTGCATCCCGAGCGGCCTGTGACTCGACAGACTAGCTGTCATTCATAGTCTCCCGTCTCCCGCCTCTCCTCTCCTGCTGCCACCATATCGGCCGTCAGGGAGCGAGGACGGCGGAGGGAAGAAGGGATTTAGGACTAGTTTTTCCTTTAAAAAAAAAAAAAAAAAAAAAAAAAAAAGGAGTCCTACAAATGTCGATGTCTCGATCGACGTGTGGACTCGTAGCCTGTTCCTGGATAAGATGTTGTTCATGAGACTGGAGGTGTCTGTTTTATAAGCCGACTTGTTCTGACACGGGAAAAATGTATCCGACTTTTCTTGGTCGCATTTGTGTCGCAAACAAAGAAAACCCGTCGAGAAAATAGTAAACGAGGACAACAGGACTGCAGGTGGGTTTGTCATCGGCTATAATTTCACTGTGCACCGATTTTCCTTTCTTTCTAGTTTTGGAGCATGTTGTTTCAAGGCCTGTTTAAATAGTTTTCAGTTGGTAGGCCCCTGAGCTCAGCTCGGGAGCCGGTTCAACTATAGCCACCATAGTGGGATGAAAGCTCAACCTGATACTTTCCTACTGTATATTCTGTAAAATTACAAGGCCACCGTTGAGCTGAAGATAAACACATCCTCTACATTACACATATTTAAGTTTAGGATTCCTTTAAACCAAATACAATGTGCAGAATTGGACATCCTAATGATGGGTTATGCGATTTCTCTGCATGTGTCATGTAAGTCTTCCTAAAGACTCCTAATCAACCCACCACAAGCAGTTCAGTTATTATGAATTAATGTGTGTGTGTGTGTGTGTGTGTGTTTTCACACAGATTGTACGTATAAACTCTCTCTAAAGCATGCACTGATAAAAGTTAAAATAAGGCCTGTGAGACCCATTTCTCCCCCTAAAGATCCTTATGTAATGTTCAGTAAGCATCCATGTTTCTTCATTCTGCTCTGCTCTTGTCCTCTGTGTTCAGTCTTCATAGCACACATCTGTACCAGAAAACCTTAGTCGTATTTATAAATATAATTACTAGATCAACCCGATGCTGTGATTTACAGTCATGAATAAGTTGTACATGGCGTGAAATATTTTTAAAAAAAGCATGCGTCAATCAGTAACCATATACTGATTGGTTACATGTAAACGAGGAAAGCACCAGAAACACTTTATATATACAGTGCTGTCTAAAAGTATTTGATTTCTTCTGTTTTTGTGTACATCTCACTAAATAGTTTTAGATCTACAAACGAAATACACCATGAAACAAAGGCAACCCGAGTAAACACACAATACAGTTTTTATTTTTTTATTGAAGTAAAAAAAGTTATCCAACACCTATCACCATTATGAAAAACTAATTGCCCCCTTAAACTTAAAATCTGGTTGTGCCACCTTTAGCAGCAATAACTGCAAACAAACACTTCCGATAACTGGAGATCAGTCTTTCACTTACTTCTAGGACTAGGACTTACTCCTATGCTTCAGTTCATTGTCTTGCTGCAAAATCCAGTTGCGCTTGAGTTTCAACTTACGGACTGAAGACGGGACATTCTCCTTTAGGATGATCCAAAGCATAGGAGTAAGTCCTAGTCCTAGAAGTAAGTGAAAGACATCTCCAGTTATCGGAAGCGTTTGGTTGCAGTTAATAAATAAATAAAAACTGTATTGTGTGTTTACTCGGGTTGCCTTTGTTTTATGTTGTATTTCATTTGAAGATCTAAAACTATTTAGTATGAGATATACACAAAAACAGAAGAAATCAAATACTTTTTCACAACACTGTATATATAAAATGTTTCTGGTGCTTTCCTCGTTTACATGTAACCCCAATCAGAATACTGACACATGCTTTTTTTTTTTTTTGTTTGTTTTTTTTGTTTTTTTTTTTTTTTGTTTTTTTTTTTTAAATTGATTTTTTTAACATTTCACTCCATATGTAGCTTATTCATGTAAATCACAGCATCAGGTTGATCTGGTAATTATATTTATAAGTACGCCACAGCACTATATGTGTGTGTGTGTGTATGTATATGTGTGTGTATACACATACACACACACACACAGTGGGTATAGAAAAGAATCAGCCCCCCCCCCCCCCTTTAAAATAATCACATTTTGTTGCATTTCAGCCTGAAATGAAGACACACACAGTTTTTGTTTTATACAGCTGTATTTACTCGGTGCAACTTATAACATCCAAGTGAAAGATATAACACCAACATGTCAGAAAAAATAAAATAAAAAACCAGAATCACTGAGTTGGAAAAGGATCACCCCCCCTCCTAAAAATGACTTGTAAGCTCAATAAGGTGTAGCTAATCACCTTCTGAATGGCACTCAAAGCTATCTGACTTTCAACTGTGATCAGCTGTGGTCATTTTGATTAGCTCAGCATGCAAAGAGCTTTCCTGGAGCATTTTGTAGTGCAACTGAAGCAAACAATCAACTATGGGTGGCAAGGCACTGTCAAAATCTCCGGGATAAGGTTGTGGACAGGCACAAGTCAGGAGACGGATATAAAAATAATTTCAAAGGCTTTATCAATGCCTAGAAGCACAGTGAAGTCTATTATTAAGAAGTACACGACTTGCACAGCTCCCTTCACTGGCTTCCAGTAGCTGCACGCATCAGATTCAAAACATTGATGCTTGCCTACAAAGCCAAAAGTGGAAAGCACCCTCTTATCTTAGAGCTCTCATCACCCCACGCACCGCACCATGCTCCCTCAGGTCAACAAGCACTGCTCGACTGGTCCCACCCTCTCTCAGGATACAAGGTAGATCTGCCTCACGACTTTTCTCTGTTCTGGCACCAAGGTGGTGGAATGAACTTCCCATCAATGTTAGAACAGCTGAGTCGCTGGCTATCTTCAAGAAACGCCTAAAGACATACCTCTTTCTTAAATACTTACCCCCTGATAGTTAGTGTGTTCTTCTTCTTCTTCCAAAAAAAAAACAAAACCTAACAGTTGATCTCTTTTCAACAGGTTTGTGTACAGTGCACTTCGTTGTAATCGTACGAACCAGAAATGAAATATTCATTGATGGAGAATTTAAAGCACTCTTGTACGTCGCTTTGGATAAGGGCGTCTGCTAAATGCTATAAATGTAAATGTAAGTGGAAGGTATTTGGTACAACACAGACCCTCCCTGGATCAGGACATCGCTCCAAACTGGATGAAAGAGCCAGGAGGAAACTGGTCAGAGAGGCTACCAAGAGGCCTACATCAACTCTGAAGCAGTTGCAGGAATTTATGACAAAGAGTGGTCATTGTGTGCATGTGACAACAATATCACAAATTCTCCACAAATGTGGCTTGTATGGGAGGGTTGCAAGAAAAAAGCCACTCCTCAAGAAAGACCACATGAACACACCATGAAAATTCTTAGGCCACATGGAAAAAGGTGTTATGGTCAGATGAGTCTAAAATTGAATTATTTGGCCAAATGATATGTCTGGTGGAAATCCAATACAGCTCACAATCCAAATAACACCATTCCTACAATAAAGCATGGAGGTGGTAATATCCTGCTATGGGGGTGTTTCTCTGCAGCAGGGACTGGAGCACTTGTAAGGATAGAAGGAAAATGGATGGGGCAAAATACCGTCAAATTCTTGAGGAAAATCTGCTGCCCTCTGCCAGAAAGTTGTCAATGGGAAGAAGGTTTACATTCCAACATGACAATGACCCAAAGCACACAACAGAACTGACCACACAGTGGTTGAAGGAGAAAAAGGTGAATGTACTTACATGGCCTAGTCAGAGCCCAGACCTAAACCCCATTGAAAATCTGTGGAATGACTTGAAGACTGCAGTCCACAAACAGTCACCATCAAATTTAACTGAACTTGAGCAGTTCTGCAAAGAAGAGTGGGCAAATATTGCAAAGTCTAGATGTGCAAAGTTAATAGAGACATATCCCAACAGACTAAAGGCTGTAATTAAAAAATTAAGGCAAATTAAAGCAAGATCCTTTTTCCAACTCAGTGGTTCTGGTTTTTAATTTTTTAATTTTTTCTGATATGTTTGTGTTATATCTTTCACTTGGATGTTATACAGCTGGATAAAACAAAAACTGTGTCCGTCTTCATTTCAGCCTGAAAAGCAATAAAATGTGATTATTTTAAAGGGGGGTGATTTTCTATACCCACTGTGTGTGTGTGTGTGTGTGTGTGTGTGTGTGTGTGTGTGTGTGTGTGTGTGTGTGTGTATACATTTTATATATATATATATATATATATATATATATATATATATATATATATATATATATATACACACACACACACACACAGTACTGTGCAAAAGTTTTAGGCACCCTATTTTTTTTAGTACAAACTTTGTTATAGATTTTTTTATTTTATGACTTCTACATTATCAAGTCGGTACAAAAAACATTTTAGATTCCCAAACATTAGTTTTCTAGCACAAAATGAAATGTTACAGAAAAATGTTTGTATGTCATTAAAGAAAGCAGCATATTAGGTAAGAGACCACTTTTCAGACAAAAAACACAATGAAGGCTGCTTGGTTTTTCTGAAAAAATAAGAAGCAAGTGCGAAAGTCAAAGTCTCCAGAAGAACTGTGGCTGGTTCTGCAAGATGCTCAATAAAACTTACCAGCTCATTTCCTTATGGAACTGCACTAATTGTACTGGAGACTACTAATTTTTATTTTTTTGTCACATCAAATATTGACATTGTTTCATTTACTACGGTTTACTGCTCTTAACTTTTGCACAGTACTGTGTGTGTGTGTGTGTGTGTGTGTGTGTGTGTGTGTGTGTGTGTGTATGTATATATATATATATATATATATATATATATATATATATATATATATATATATATATATATATATAAATAATAAAATACCGATAGCAGGGATCTGAGTATCAGCAGATACTGACATGCTTGCAGTAACTGAGCGGACTGTTCAGGTTTCTGTTGCAAGACACCAGAAGTGTGCTGATGGTGTGCTTAAAGTTAAAGGCAACCTGTATCCTGTGCATGGTTATCAACATCATGAATGGTCACGATATGGATTATATTACAAATAGTTATGTGTCCATAAGTGAGTCTTTTCCCCAGACCAAATACGAGAACATGTTTTTGGTTTTTTGTCTATATCAATACTGATACAGAAATGAATGACCTATTTAGTATTAAGGAATCAAGGGCATCATGGAACATTTTTATTTAACTCAGTTTATATTTCCCTGGTTTTGCATAGTGGCCATGAAAAGCACACGTGTATGTTCATGCACTTGGACTAACCTAGAATTGTTTGTTATAATGTTAGCTTGATTTCAAATGAAGTGCACCAACTAGCTACATTGGTTAGGGTTGCAGTGGAGAGGAGTGGGTTTTTGTTTTTCACTTTGGAAATGACACTGATGCTTATACTGAAGCTCTTTCCAACACATTTAGCACTGCATGACTGTAGAAGCATAATGATTTATATTCTTGCTGTCCAATGCCCCCCCAGATGGATGGGTTCCCTTTTGAGTCTGGTTCCTCTCAAGGTTTCTTCCTCATGTCATCTCAGGAAGAATTTCCTTGCTGTCATCGCCTCTGGCTTGCTGGTTAGGGATAAATCGAAATCTATATCTATATCCAGACATCTGTAACAATGTCCATTGTTAAAAGTGCTCTCTCTCTCTCTCTCTCTCTCTCTCTCTCTCTCTCTCTCTCTCTCTCTCTCTCTCTATATATATATATATATATAATATATAAATTGAATTGAAAAGTGTCTCAGTACAGTTGTAAGTAAAGTACATATTATTGTCTTCATTACCTCAGAATCCCTTGTTGTTAATAACCAAATGTCAATAATCAGTAGTGGCTGATTGTCAAGAACAGTACACTCAAGTATGGCTAAATGAGCCCAGTATAGGATGGACACCTGATACCAAAATAAGTATTGATGCAACCCTACAAATTGTCAAATTTGATCCAGTATTTCAAGGCAGCACTAGCCCAAGTATCAATACTCTAGCTATCTGACTATCAGATCAGCACATCCCTAATTTAAACAGTGAAGCACCTTAAATCTGGGAATGCAAGCTTTTTAATTTTCTCATCTCTTTCTGCTTATCCTTGGTGTTTGGAGTCGCTAGGTCATTCCACATACATACAGGAGTAATATGTTGGCACCTTGTTACATGGGAGATGATTATACGAAAGAGTACAAAGTTAAACTCTGAAAATGTGTCCGCTTCTCCACCAGTTGTAAAGCTGCAACCAACAAAAAAAACCTGTGCTTTTATTACCAGGTTTAAGAAATATATTTTCCTCATAAAAAGTTCTGTTCATTAAGCATTCTCTCTGGTGTGTTTTCAGAATGATTTTATTTATTTATTTGTTTGTTTGTTACAATGAATAAATCAATCAGTTGAAGAGCATGGTTGGTACAGTGTGGGTCCCAAATGGTACGTTCACTGTAATGCATTCAGAAGGCAAAAGTTGAGTTAGATTTGGTCAAAGCTTCACAATGCCCCATTCTCTAGTTCAGGCATCTTCACAAGGTTCCCTGATTTACTTTGGCCAGGGTACATTTCTTTACCACATCTGTGTTTCAAAGTGCTTCCAGATCCCAGATGTTCAAATAGCAGTCTAGGAGGACATTTGGATTTGTTTTTGTGTACAATATTGCAAGACAGAATTTGAGTTGCATTCCTTCTGCGCATTCTTAAGCCCTATTTGGAGTGTATTACTTTATCAAGGTGAGATCGGTAATACATTTTTCACGTGTCACCTCAGTGATAAAAATCTCACATATGGACAAAAAAAAAAACACAGGAGGAGAGAGTTTCTTGCTTGTTGTATTTTGTATGATCAAAGAGATGTTTGCGTCACATGGTCATATGATCACTGTTTGTACACAACATGGAGTCCAAGCAGTCGGAGAGGTACTGGAGTAAAGACACGCTGGCTCCTATTTCACTTTTGGGCAAACCAAAGTTCCAGCAACAATTTGAAAATACAATAAAACAATAACTGCAAAGTATATGAGAAGCGTCTCTTTTGTTTAATGTTTGGGGGAGGGTCACTGATACACACACCATGAGACTAAATATGTCAAGTAGCAGCAGTCAAACATCTTTTTTCCAATGTGAGGCGACATCTGTATAGAAAATTATGGACGTGTATCCGGAGGGGAGTAATATTATCAGACAACCGCTGACTAAAAAAAACGCTGTAAGTTTCTTAGAGAAGGCCTGAGAAAAACACCAACATGGCCGATCCGTATTGGCCGTATCGGCATAATAAAATCACAGAGGAGCACTTGTAAAATAGTAAACTTAATCCCATCTGAATAGGGCTTTAATTACTATTCAAAATATGCATTTTTTTTTAAAACACATAACCAGTGTTGCACTTATTTCCCACTTATGACATAGTAATTACGAAGTTGTTCAGCTTTAGCTAGATGTGTCTGTTTTGGTACCTTCTTAACATTTGTTACATCCCTTATTCTTAAAATGTGCATAATGTAACCAGTAGTTAGAAGTGCAAACAATAATAATAATAAGTCCTTAGATTCATATAGCGCTTTTCTAGGCACTCAAAGCGCTTTACATAATATAGGGGGAAATCTCAAACCACCGCCAGTGTGTAGCGTCCACCTGGATGATGCGATGGCAGCCATAGTGCGCCAGAACGCCCACCACACACCAGCTATTGGTGGAGAGGAGAGTGATGTAGCCAATTAAGATATAGAGATTATTAGGGGGCCATGATAGATAAGGGCCAATGGGGGAATTTATCCAGGACACTGGGGCTATACCCCTACTCTTTTTAATGACCACAGAGAGTCAGGACCTCGGTTTAATGTCTCATCTGAAAGACGGTGCTGTTTTTACAGTATAGCGTCCCCGTCACTATACTGGAGCATTAGGACCCACACAGACCACAGGGTGAGCACCACCTGCTGGCCTCCCTAATACCACTTCCAGCAGCAACCTTAGTTTTCCCTGTGACAATGGCCTCTTCGGTGACTAAAAATCAAAAATGACCGCCAGTTGACCACTGAAATCGTTCTTTTCCTCTTCCATGATGAAAGGATAAAGGGCAATAATAAGTCGGAGAATTATTTTCTTTTAAAGCTTTCACCTTGTCTAGACAATTAGAGAAGGGAAAGAATATAACACACTCCTATTTGGTGTGTAGGTGCTTTTATTCCTGTGGGCTTTTATTTAGGCTAGTACACAGCAAAATCCCCAGTGTTGATTTAACACCCAGAGTGTTGATTTGACACCCTACAGTGTTTATACGTGTCCAATTGGACACGTATAAACACTGTAGGGTGTCAAATCAACACTCTGGGTGTTAAATCAACACTGGGGATTTTTCTGTGTATTTGTATGATTTTGGGTAATTTAGGCAGCCTAAGGCTTTCTACCTTGATGGCTTGGAGAAGATTTCCTCTAGTTTGGCCATATCACTGAAGTGTTAGTACTTCTGCAGCCTCCTTGCTAATTACCTCTAATCTTGAATCCATGATGAGTGTAACAACTGTATAACATTACACTCATGTTTATCCAAATAAAGTAATGCCCATGCATATACAACCAAGTCAGTAGATCTGGTTGGGGGGGACAGTCGAAGTTGGTCAGCTGTAACTACAACAGAGATCAGGACAGTGGGACAGTGAATAAACAGAACATTTCTGTTCATTCTGGTTACTAATGAGCATACGGATTTAAAGATGCTTTCATCCACAGCAACATAAAGCAATGCAGAACACCTAATGCATCTGCAAGGATTCATAACCTGGAAAACAATAGGCAATATACTGTAAAACAATAATATAATAATAAGTACAACAAACCAAAACATAATACAAAAGCAGGTGAGTGTAAAATAAATGCATATAATTTTCTATTAAACAACATGTATAAAATGTATCTTGTGTGAAACTGCACACAGACTTGCATTTTTGAGCATGGATTTAAACGTTGGTTAAAATGGAAGCGTATCTTTTTTGTGAGGTGCATCAGACAAATGTTTAGAAACAAGTTTCTTGTAAATCAGCCTTAGCATTGACATTCATTGGCCTCAGCATGGACATGTTACTCCTGTCCTTCAGTGGTCTACATTTAGACTATGTGTAGTTCTCGGGCAAGGAAGATGGAACCTTTTACCTGTGACCGTTTTTATGCAGTCCCTGCACGATTTCACGATTTTGCAATCGCAGAAATTAGCGCAAAATCGAACAAACTCTGCAATGTGCAATTTTTCAAAATTGCCGCATTTTGTCCGCAGATCTGGGCAAAGACACGTCATGTGACATCATCACAACGTGCATTCAGCCAAAGTCCTCTTCGATTCATGTGCTTCGAACATGAGTACAGCTAAAAGGTCTCATTTACCAACAAACATGACTGTGAAAGACCGTGCAAAACAGTTTTGTGCAATTGCGATTTCTCCAATTCATGTAGTTTTCCGCAAAAAAAGCACAAAATACTCCGCAAGTTGCATCACACATTTTGAAAAAAGCTGCATTAAAAAAAAAATACAGCAGTTTTGGCCACAAAATCCTGAACAAACTGCTTATCAAAGCTTGTGAGCCGTTTGAGCCATGTTCTCTCAGGGTATCTGAAAGTTTCATGTTTGTGTGGATAGCATCGAGTGCCATTTCAGATGACGTGTTAATTGAATGTGCAGTAAATTAAGCAGTATTTGTAAGTGTGCTCTGCGTAGGGCAGGGTAGTATAATGATATATTGATATTGTGATATAATTGAAATTGAAAGTCTTTATTGTCATTGTAATGAAATTGAAATGCAATCCTTTTGGTGCATAATCTAAATACAAATACTAATTATATATATATATATATATATATATATATATAATAAAAAATATAATAACATAATGATACACACTTTTTACATATTGTCTATGCTATCTTACTGAATAAAGTTACTAAATGGAAATTAAAAAATGATCTTTGCCATATCACCCACTCCTGGCTCTAATGTATCCATTGTGAATTGGACTGTGAATCAAGTAGTAAGAATGATCAGAACCCAGTGTGGGACTAAGCACATAGTGTTCTTGTTCTTATCTATTCTGTATGGATGTAACACCCATCCAGGATGTGGATGTTAATATCAGCTGTTTCTAAGACTCCATTTGATGTACTTAGCCATTGATGTTCATGTTGGTGGAGAGATTTTACTTGAAGCACTGCTCTGTTTGGCCGTTGAAGGGGGTGAGCTAATTAATGATCCTTTCAAGAAGAGTTTAGTAGTTCAGTGTGCAAAGTGTCAACATTCTCAGTTGTTTTTTTATTTATTTATTTATTTTTTGTCACACATTCAGGCCACATTGTTCACTTTGAAACAGTTGCTCTACATACATAACTATAACAGTCCAAAGTCTGGGCTTGCACTTGAATTTTGTTTGGCAGTGTTTCTGTTACTGATTATTTCTCTTTCCAAAAACTACTGCTCATGTTGAGACTTTACAAAACAACCCTCATTCTTTGCTGTTAAATCGAGGTTGTGATGGATGGAAATCAATTTTTTGCGATATGTTTAATATCTTTATGGTTATACTTTTTTGATTTTATCAAAGCCTGTATGGATGTCGTTTGTCTTTGTGGTGAACCTTATAGTGATGCCGAGTCTTGTAGTAGTTTTAAAAAAAATGTGAATAAAATGTTTTTTAGAAGTGATGAAGTCATTCTTCTGGATATTTTTTGTCTTTGTGGACAATTCGAATGGATGAACATGGAGACAGAACGAGGTCAAGTGGCTTGTTCCACGTGCTGCTGTAGCGGGGTGTTGGAGGTGTGCGGTGTAGAGTTTGGCTGCAGTATCAGGTGTAGATGAGCAACGGTGGGGGTAAAGAGGACCTGCACTACCAGGAAGTGGCTGCTCTGATGTTCTTGGTATCAGAAACCCAAGCCTAGTGTTAATGGCCTAGTGTTTTTGATCTGGTGCCAAAATTCGTGCAAACGCTGTCCCGGTGTATCCAAACTATGGATGTGGGACAAGGACTGTTGTTCTCAGGCATCAAGATCTTCTACAATGTTGCTGCTGCAAGGTGATGTCAAAATGCAACCCTTTCAATATACTGTTATATGATAGGAGAGGAAGGCAGAGGTGTTGTCCACCCAGCAAATTCAGAGGTATTTATTTTCTCTAGAAAATGTGATCCAGTTGCCAGCTATCAAACGGTCTAAGCTCTAAATCTAGCCATGTTCTGTCAGAAGTCTAGCTCCAAGGCTATTTGGCTGTGTAGCTCTTCATATTCCTTTTTTTTGTGTTACCTTGTTAATTAAATTATAATAGCAAGAATTCTGACCTTATCTAAAATTGTATGTTTTACACAGTCAGATTCAACTCATATTCTTAATTCAAAAGACCTGGCAATGGTACGTCTTATTTCCTGTACAAAACATACAGAAAGAAACACATAAACAAAAGAAATAAAAATAAATTGCCTATAAAGTATACTGTTTCACTGAATGACATGACCGCAGAATCTTTATTTGAAACATTCTATTTAAAAAAAAAACCCTTGGGGTTCAATAAAGTCCATCCATCCATCTACACTATATGGCCAAAAATTTGTATACACCTGGCCATCACACCAATATGTGGGCCTTCCCCAAACTGTTGCCACAAAGTTGGAAGCAGACAGTTGTCTAGAACAGTGTTTCTTAACTGGTGGATCAGGCCCTTTATGATTGAGTCGTGGACTGCTGTGAAGAAAAAGAAAACTTTTGCTAAATGCATATGATAAAACACAGCAAAATGGAAAACTGTGGACAAATATGACAAAACAAATTATAGTTTCAAAAAAGTAAAAATAGTAATAATAAAGATTAAAAAGGAATGTTCCCCATAGCTGTCCTTTTAGCCAGTAAAACAATTGGTTATGTTGTGAATCCAATCAAATTCTCTCAATTTTGGCGCTGATTAATCTTTAAACAATTGATGCTGACAAAAAAAAAAAAAAAACAGCATGAATATCCCTCTTCCTCAAAAAGAATGGTAAAAACTATGCAAGTTAAATGAAAATAAGACCCAGGTTACATAAAATATGGCTTTACTTGTACAGAAGACAAGCATGGTTTGTGCAGACCACAGTGTGTTTGTGCGGTGAGTTATTGGCTGTGGAAAGCATGAAACCATCGAAATTCAAAAGGTATTTAGAGACAAAACACTCAAGCCATAAAGACAAGCCTGTTGAGGTTTTCAAAAGAAAGCAGCAGGATCTGGACACAACTCAAAACATTATAAAAACCGTGTGTACTGCTCAGGAGCAAACACTTCGTGCATTGTACAAACTTGCTCATCGCGTTGTGAAATGCAAAAAGGCTCTCACAATTACAGAGGATCTTATTTTACCTTCTGCAGTCGACATGACCAGAGCTCCTGGGTGCAAATCTGATACAAATCAGTTGAAAAAAATCCCGATCGCCAATGACACCATACTGAGGAGAATGTGAGATATGTCAGAGGACAAAGCAGTAAACACGCAAGGCAAATTACTATTATGCACTCCAACTAGACAAATCAACAGAGATGTTGACACAGATACTTATCAAAATGAAATCACACCCTCGAGTTTCCTATTGATTTGCAAAGCCTACGATTTCACCTCTGTTCTTGTTCATCTCATTATGTTCATGCATTTTAATAGTTGGGAATTTTCAATTTGAGTGTACTGTTCATTATTGTAATTCAATATTTGTTTTATTTGTTAGGCTAGGTAAATCGCACTTACTCAGGATTATGTTTATGCATTAATATTGTGACCCATTTTCATATTAATATCATGTGAATGATTAATCATACGCATTGCATTCAGTAAACTGATATTTGTTCCAAATACATTCCAAATACTTATGAGGTAGAAGTTTAACAAGTTTTCAAATCAAGATTTATTTCCTGTTACCTCTGGTAGTAAATGAGTATTATTCAACTTCATTAGGCCTTGGCAATGGATAATTATTAATAGTATTAATAACATTATTATGCAAAATTAATATGCGTTTCTTCATTTATTTCCATATGATAAACAACTTTAGTGTAGTGTTTGGCCACGACTTGATGTCCAACATAAAATTTGGGTCCTGAAGCAAAATCAGTTGAGAACCACTGGTCTAGAAGGACTATGTATGCTGTATAATTACAGTTTCTCTCTTCAATGGAACTAGGGGGCCCAAACCTGTTCCAGCATGACAGTACCCCTGTGCACAAAGCGAGGTCCATGAAGACATGGTTTGCCAAGGTTGGTGTGGAAGAACTTGAGTGGCCTGGACAGAACCCGAACGTCAACCCTGCTGAACACCTTTGGAATGAACTGGAATGCTCTTGTGGCTGAATGGAGTGGAGGTTATTATAACAGCAAAGGGGGACTAAATCTGGACTGGGATGATCAACAGGCACATATGGGTCAGGTGTCCACAAACTTATTAGCAGCCCAGCATTATCCTCATACACAAAAATGAAATGTATGTAATAGTCAGATCCTCTTTTGCTGATTTAGTTGGTTTTTCATTCTTTCCTGCTGAGGTGAACCCTTGCAACCATACTAAAACAGTAAGCTTCAGAATGTTGCAATCTGATTGGCTCTCTGCAATTCTGTGTGCAATTCTAAGTATTTTAATGGTTTTGTTTAAAGCAGTTGGTGAGTAAACAAGATAATCTTGTGTTTGCTGGCAGGCTATGGGAAAGGTGTGCGGTTGTTCATCTGTCATGACAGTCAGATTGCTGTGGTTCTGGGCCACATTTATTGACTAAACATACCAGACTCTCCAGCAAATTGCTAGAGGTATGGCTTGTGAGACTATATTGCTATAAATGCTAAAGAGAAGGCCAGGCACACACATCAAATAGTTGGTACTTTGAATTCCCCAGTGTTGGCACCATTTGCCAGTGTGCCATCTCATGACACTTTTTGGGCCAAATATAATTTGTTTGTCCTTTGGGTGCTGTCCTGTCCCCTGCCACACTAAGGTACAACCAATCAAGAGCCACCTTGGTGCCACATGCAGGGTGAAGGAAAACATCATGGCTGGAAACTTTTAGTAATATTGAACATGATTCATCACTGACTGCATCCCTAAGCAGAGTATTGTCTTTTCACATGGGATTCATTTTAGGATCCACCTGTTCTCTGTCTGCTTGTATTCAGATTAGAGTGCATGTGTGCTTCACTTGAAGAAATGATGTACAAGAACATGGCTGGAAAGTAAATTCCAGCCAAACATGGACCTAAGTAAGTGCAGTATGATCCAGTAGGTATTATCCTCTATGTAGTATGACTTGGTAATATTTAAAAATAATTATCACTATCATTTTTTTAAAAAGAAATCATGATAACACAGTCCAGTCCACCTACGCAGCCTCAAACAAATTCAAGTCAAGAGACTATCATAATTGACTTATGGAGCAAGGTACTATCTAGCGAATTTTTAATGTTGTCCTGCCCTACCAAAATGTGTTCACATCAAGTCGCTGCTGTCCACAATTTAAAATAAAAGCAGTCTCTTTGATTTTAGAATGAATTAGTTGTACATTCTGTAATAACAAAAGTATCTTAGAAATAAATGCTTTTAAAATATAACCTGTTACTTTTTTAAAATATGTGATCACTTAATGAAGAATTTAAGCTGTCTGCTGCCTTTTCTAATTTATTTGTAGCCAGCGCTACAGAATATATTTAAGTCAGAATATTTTTTTTTGCTAAACTGTGTTACTTATTGTTTGTAGAATAAGTAAAAGTAAAGTAAAAATGTAATTATTTGCCTGATATTAGTGTTTTTCCACAAGCTGTTTAGTTCTCCGTTTCCAAATCTGTTTTCAAAATGAGTGTGTCAAGGATTAGCACAAATTGTGTTAGTCACCACAGATACACAATTACTACCTAGTAGGCCATTTTTGTTTAATCGTTTATCACAGGTGTATGTATGATTTTATTCAGTTGGTAGTTATTCAATACAAATCAGTTTTTTGTCTGTTTGAAAAATGTATCTGAGTAAGGCTTAAACCAATTGAAAATATACTAAGAATTTGCAGGTGGCCTTTTAGCCCTTTCTTTTCTTTTCTTCTTCTTCTTTTTTTTTTTTTTAACAGCAAACATCTTGAAACAATGTTGCACAAATGTAGATCATAGTGGTATTGTAATCTGTGTTTTGATTTATATTATTTTTATTTTTATTATTCTTGTATAAAATTACATAGTTAGATTGAGGCTGAAGTGCATACTGCCTTAGCGCACACACTTCACTTCTGCAATGTACTGCACTAATGCTAGCTATCTAGGTAACACAAACTGCTTTGATGTTTTTAAGCCATATTCATAATGTTAAGAAAATGTACACAATGATTGTTTTCGGTCCAGAAACTGACAAAAGATTCAGCTAATTCTAATGTCAGATAGCAGATACCTAGTTAGCTTGGCCGCTAATGCCATTTAACAGCCTTCATTGATATTTAGCTAGACAAAAGATAGTGTCCACACCTCCAACAGCTTCAAGGACATTTGCTCAAAAGTGACTGTTTCTCTGGAAACTCTGTGTACTTTGCTGCCACACCATATACACATATGGAGATAAGGAGAATGGTACTACATGGGTTCAATTGCAGTAATATGAGATGGTTAAGTGATATAATTGCAGCAAGTTTTATGGGGATAATGTTTCAAATCAATCTTTTTCTTCTCAAAAAAATTAAATAGACCTGCTTCAAGGCCTTACTTACTGCTGTCTTTCATCAGGAGTGGGTTGCAAACTTGATTTGTTTTCTCAGCTTCACAGTGAAATTGCACCAAATCCAGCTGCCATGGTGTTACATAAACAAAGGCCTACTTATTTATTTATGTCCTACTTGCTGTATTTGAGTGCTGAATTTACCTGACATTAGAACATACCTTTGACTCACAGTCAGATTTGAACATGGATTTAGTACCATGCTTTGTGTTCTTGTCTAAGTGGGTTAAAAATGTCCAGCTGTTTAGTGGCCTACACTGGCTCCCTGTTTTATTGCATATACAATACAAACTGGTCTTTTTTACTTCTGAAGCCTTGAATGGGCTTCTTCTTCCTATTTAGTGGAACTTTTTCTATTCTTCTGGTCTATTCTTTCCGGTTCCCAAAATCAGCTTGACCACCCAGCATTATAGTCAGGATTATGGAATATGCTGAAATGTTGTACTTTTGAGAATACTTTTCTCTTTACTCCTTTAATGCCCAGCTTAAAATGGCCTAACTGTTATAGAAAATTTGCTGAGTGATTGCAGAATGCTGGTGTATAAGCAGTTTAAATTGGGAAGCCAGATTTTGATGCACAAAGCATACAGTTTTTGCACACACACTGTATTTACATTTACACACATATTCCATTGCATGTGGATTACCATCTCTGCATTGGTAAGTGGAAAAAACATAAACAGTATGGCCTTTGTGAATGTGAGCAACATTTATATTAAAGTCATTGCATTTACTGAGTAATCCATTAAAGTTATCATATAATATGCTTTAAGGTAAATTATTGAATAATTAGCTGAGATTTTAAGATGGGTTTGTACTACTGCTTACTCTTAGATATATACAATTAGTGCCAGTGTTAAATGAGATGTTATATTACTATTGATACAAGATACTACAGGGTGTCCCAAAAGTCTCCATACATAGGGGACTATGTATCCCAGCACCATGTTGGTTGTGCCTTCATCAGTGGAAGTTCGTGGATGTCCACTTCTCGTTTGGTCCACAGCACTTCCAGTCTTTTTGAAATTTTTAATAAGTTTGGCAGCAGTGTTGTGTGTGATGTGCTTGCCACGTTTTCTGTTAAAGTCCATGACAACCTTGCGACAGCTTCCCGATCCAGCCATGAGAATGATTTCAATACATTTTGCTAAAAAAGTGTTCATTTCCCCTATGTATGGAGACTTTCGGGACACCCTGTATTTAATGGCTGGTTGTGAAAACATCCGAATTTGAGTTTGGGGTGGGTGTATAATAATTGAACTATATAAAAGTTCATCCTATATGAAAGAGAGAGGTCAGCAGGGTCAGTCCATGTATCATTTTGCACATAGAAGAATCAAAGCTCAGCCTTCACTTTAAGATCACTCAGCGATGGAACAACCTTTTTTTGTTGTTGTTGTTGTTGACTCCTACACCAAGTAACCTTATTGTGAGGACCTGAAGTAAGATGATGGTACAAACAGAATGAAGAAAGATTTACCTGATTTACCAGATTATTACCACTGGAGTATCTGAAGCTTGAAAAACTTGCAAAATAAAGATCTGTTCATATTCACCATGTAGTCCCAGTTGATGGAGATCTGTCATGTGGAAGCATTGTCATATAACTGTCATGTGAATGTTCCATTTTAGAGTCAAATTAGTTACATTAAATTCAGATGTAGAGTCACGGTTCATTAGTTTATTGCAGCTGTGTACTATGCCTGGTCAGTGAGAGACAGGCTCAGACTGGCATTGTAACTCAGCCCATGGCGGCAGGTCGACTGGGAGCATGTCCATGGCTTCATTTTTAGCACTGGCCTTGGTTCCCTGCAACTCTGCCTGGCAACATTTTAATCACTCAGCTACTTAACAGTCTTGCCCTCGCCCAGTCCCTAAAACTCACAAAATACTCAGCAGCCTTTTCTTGCTCAGTTTCTTCATATGCAGTCTATTAGATTCTATGACAACCTATTTGTATAGGCTTTGGTGATTATGCACTTATAAATACTAAAACAGCGTTTTTTCTTTGTGTCTTATCAGGTTCAGGTGCCCCCACCTCATGGAGAAGGTAGGCAAGGTGTGGAGCAGTCTAAAGAGGGGATGTCAGTCTCTGCTCCACCAAGATGGAAGTTCCCATGGGGAAACGCAACCACAGACACATGCGTTTTGTCAGAGTGAGGACCAGACCCAGGGAGAGAGCACACCGGAACTCGCCAGTCCTTCTAACAGCCTGTTGACACACCCTGTAGTGTCACGGAGGGTTAATGGCAGCGTGGTACATCGGGGTCATAACTGCGTGGCAGATGTGCCTCACATACTGGAGATCACAGTTGAGCAGGACAGTGAAGATGGGTGCCCTCCTCTGGGTGCCCGCAGAGACTCGTATTCACGTCACGCACCTTGGAGTGGCAAGAAGAGGCATTCATGCTCTACCAAGGCACAGAGTTCCCTGGAGACCACAGACCGACGGAGTGGCCGCTCCCGCCGGAGACACCTAGCAAATAACAGCAGGGATGAGCCAGACGCAGGAGTACCACGCTCACTGCGCCAGCAGCTCCATGAAACAATGGGCCTGTGCCTCCCTCTGCGTCTGTCATCACGCGGCACCCACTTACAGGTGCCCAATCGCAAGATCCAGATCACAGAACTAATGCTGGAAACGTGCCCCTTCCCTCCTGGCTCTGATCTTGCTCGTAAATGGCACCTTATCAAACAGCATACAGCTCCTGTTACAGCTACAGCAGTGGATTGCTCCACAGACTCCCCTAATGGTGCTTGTTCTTCCCCAGAGGACGAGGAGGAACGTCTACGTGAGCGACGAAGGCTCAGTATAGAAGAGGGAGTGGATCCACCACCTGATGCTCAGATACACACTGTAGAGGCTATTACAGCTCCATTGGCTACAGTCTACAAGCTGGGACCTAAACTAGCTCCTGGGATGGGGGAGGCCTTGGGTGAGAGCCAGGGAGCCACGGCAGCCGACCTTGACTCTGAAGATGATGACACCACCACTCTTTGTTTGCAGGCTCGCCGTCCCAAGCAGCGCCATAATTCAGCAGAGGGCCTCCTGGGCAGCAAGCAGCCAGGGCCCTGGAAAGTGCACACACAGATTGACTACATCCACTGCCTAGTGCCAGACCTGATGCAGATCACAGCTCTACCTTGCTACTGGGGTGTAATGGACCGCTACGAGGCCGAGGCACTGCTTGACGGCCGGCCTGAGGGTACCTTTCTGCTGCGTGACTCTGCCCAGGAGGACTACCTGTTTTCTGTTAGTTTTCGCCGTTATGGTCGCTCGTTGCATGCACGTATTGAACAGTGGAACCACAACTTCAGCTTTGATGCCCACGACCCCTGTGTGTTCCATGCAGCCACAGTCACGGCACTGCTGGAGCACTACAAGGACCCCAGTGCCTGCATGTTCTTCGAGCCTCTGCTCACCTTGCCCCTTCACCGGACTTTTCCATTCGGCCTACAGAGCCTGGCTCGGGCTGTCATCTGCCGTGGGACCACCTACGACGGCATTGCAGCACTACCTTTACCCCCAGCGCTGCAAGACTACCTCAGGGAGTATCATTACAAACAGAGGGTGCGGGTGCGCTGGCTGGAGCGAGAGCTGCTCAAGGCCAAGTGAAACAGAGCACTACTCCTAATAAACTAAGAAAGGGGTTTTGGTGTGGGAGGGGGTTACACTGTGTACCGAGCAAGAGGGGATGGAGCGCTGTCCCTGAGGAGCAGTCCATTCAGCACTTTGCAAGAAAAGTTTGGAGGAAAAGTTCTTTTTGTAGGAAAAGGCTTTTGAGATGAAGGGTAGTCAACGCATGGGGGTGCAAAGGGGCCTGAACCCTGAAACCCAGTGTATAAGCTTCTGGGTTTTTTGTTTGTTTGTTTGTTTATTATTACTCAAAACAAATACATATATAGCTAAAGCAGCCTCCAGTAGGCACATCAGTCTGGACTGAAACAGTGGGGGCCTTTTACCTTCCCACCCCACATCTCCAAGCCTCTTTTTGCATTGCTTCGAAGTAGAGGAGTCTACTTCTAAAGAATGCACTCATACACCTCCATTCTCTCACTGCTTAGCTGCTTGCCTTTATCTTTACACTACTTTTATTCTTTTTCATATACTAACAAAATTCAGCCCTTCACCTCCATATTTAAAAATGCATTGGAAATAATAAGAGACAACTTTTAAGATTGTATCATGTATGATTTTGGCAAGATGGTGTGCCATGAGCGGAGCTGTGATCAAGTTATGTTTACCTATAAATCTTTGCATTCATGGTGCTCTGTTAGTGGTCCCAAGGTTACATTCTGTGCTCACCCTGTTGGGAAGAGTTGAGCAGGCATTGAAGGGCAGGAAACAGACTTTGGATCTATGGTATTCACAGACAACAAGAGCGGGAAGTCTGAAAGATGGACTTGATTTAGTACTATGTGTCCAGACTGCTGTTATAGAAGGTTCGACAGAAGGTCTCTGTGACATTCTGCTTCTTTTCACTTCCACGAAGTGATGTTGATGATGCATAATGTGGCTACAGTGTCAATTGTGTTATGTGATGCGAGTGTGCCTGGTTTTCTAAAGACATAGTCACTCTATGTGTGAAAGTTCCATTGCTATCAATATGTTTTGTAATCATTAATTCCTACCACTAATTGCACAGGAAGTGGTGATCATTGTATTTTTTTTTTTTTTTTTTTTTTTTTTTTTTTTTTTTTTAAATTGTGAAATGGACGGTCCGTGCCATGGGAGAAGGGGTGTGTTAAAGGGCACTTAAACTCAACTGTGCTTAGTTAGTGTTAGTGGGAGCAGCAGAGGCAATATATAATCCTGCAATACTGGGACCATTGTTAAGCATTTATATATTGATAGACACAAATACACACAGACTCTATAAGCTCACCTTGTCTGATCCACATTGCACTAGAGGTGTATATCTTGGTGATCTTGTCATTGCATGGAATGACATAACAGTTTCAGATCTATACTATATAATAGTTCTCATAGTCTCAGAGGTCCAGTTCAGCCTACGTAGATCCATAGCTGTCAATTATTCGACTTTACACGACTAATACATGTTCGGTATGAACAACGTTTCCTCCTAATGGTTGGAATACAGTTCAAGCATATCAATATTTGTGCTTACAGCATGATGCATCAGCAAAGAGAATGATGGGGAGTGGATTGACCTCCTCATGAATCCATTGTGGGTGTATATTTGCTTCTTTACTTTGTCCCTATGTGCTGTGAAGGATCAGGTAGATCTAGTAGTCTGCTAATGCCTGGCTAAGTTCAGACTCCTGGTGCTGAGATAAAGTATTAAGTCATCTCTACTTGCTCCTGATGCACAACACTGCCCCTCTGTCAACCGTGATCAAGACATCTTCCCATATAATACTATCCCATACAATGGGAGGTTTCCAGTCACAGAAGACTGGCATGTTTGTGAGATTCCCTGACTTGTACTGCCTCAGCTGGAATGGTGGCAGTGGGGCAGGCCACAGGCTCACCTGTGAACAATGGGGTCTTTTGAGAAGGCTGGCTGTCCCTCTCACTGCCTGGTTGTAAAGGTGTGTCATGCTTGGCCTGGTTCCAAGGGCACTCTCAGTAACTTGATATGTGTGTACATTTATCAGGGCAGTAATGATGGTGAAGTTGGGTGAGGGGTTGTGGAGTGTGATGGGGTGTTGGCTCCATGGTGTACCTCCATTCTCTCCCTCCCTAGTTTTATTAGAGAGATGTACAGGATAAAAGTATATTGATACAGATTTTAAATATTTTTAATATTAGCAGTTGTAACAAAATTACTAGCAATCAGGTGTTGGAAGGGAAAATTCTCCATTTGAAATGGGGATTGTCCAGTTCATGCGTAGGAAAAAAAAAAAAGAAATTGAATAAACTGGTACAATGTGTCATAAATGTGTATGATATAAAGTATCTATTAAAGTGACCAAAGGTTTTGGTTTAACTGTAGCAGATCCAAATGAATCCATTGACTAGAAAGTGATAGGCTTACTGCATCTTCCTCTCTGAGTACGTACAGTTAATATTTACTGGTTAAACATTTCAGAGATACAGAGGACCCTATTTTGAGACCCAAAAGGTGCTCATAGGCTTTCTGTGGTATGACATGCAAAAGTGCCTTTCTCTTCTTCAAACTACCATGTTAACTCTGGAGATATTTATTTCAGATATGTCGATATAGTATCTGAAGTATTGACAACTTACAACTAAAGAGAAGCTCAATGTCCCACTACATAGACAAAAAGTAAAAGGAGATAAAGAGGCTATACAGATACCCACCAGGTTCTGGGCTAGGGTAGACTTTTTTTTCCTTGATGGTCATCCTGCACCTTCTCACTGTTTAATGGTACAGTGTTTAGTGTTTGTTTTCAGGCCGTCTGGTGTCTGACTCCGTGCCTTTCCGCTTAGAACAAGAGAAGCTACACGGAGAGGTCTGCATTCCCTGAGGCCACCAAGAGACTTACAGTGAGATGAAAAAGACCTGGATGTTGGCGCTGATATTTAGAAGCCGGTTGTATACTTGATTCTGAATTGTATGTGAACAGAGGTAGCATTTCATGAATTAAAATAAGAGTTTAGTCTTATGGCCCCAAGCATGTGGGCAAAAGTAGCCAGAACAAAAGATAATTCTTTTACTTGATAAATCCACAGTTTTCTCCTTAAGGGGAGACATGGCAAGCCATTTCATGAGTAATCTTGCACACGTATTATAGGAGAAATTGTTTCCTGTTCAATGTTATCTGGCATGTTTCTGTACATATAATATAGGAAGGTTGAGTGCTGTAATGCTTAAAAATGAATTAAGTGAATGACTCATATTTGAGTTATTTACATTGAAAGAAGTCCTTTATCGCAAGGCAATGGATCTTGTACATCATGAATACAACTCGTCACTTTAATGCTGTATATGCACATTTAGTTGAGGGGAAGAAGGGTTGAACAGTGAAGGTGGGGGGTGTGGCCTGGGTGCCACGGTAACAGCACTTGACAATGATTGGAAGAAATACAGATGACACTTATTCCTGCCTAGTGTTTGTTCATTTTGTTCATTGACCCTTCGTGAATTCTCTGGAGTCACAGGTATATCAGTCTTTCTCACCATCTTTGTCGTTTTTAATATATTTTATTTACACTGCCCAAGGATTGTACTGTGCAGTACTCACTCTTTTCTTTGTTAGTGTATTCTCTCTGTCTTTATCTCTCTGACGCTTTCTCTCTGTCTGTCTCTTGTGTACAGTTAATGAACTTTGCTTCTTGGCTATGTTACTAAGTTGCTCTGTTGTATTATTTTGTTTGACTTCGGTTACAGTATGCTGTTTGGGGGCAAAGGGGGCACCAAGTCATCCTCTCCCACCAGTAGCTGTCACTCGTGGTGCTCTTGGCTTATGCTTCATTGTCTTAATATTAAAAATAAATAAATAAAACTGTTATACATATGTCAACTGTTTCTTTCCTATCTTATTTTGGATCCACAATCTTTCAATTATGGTTTATTCCATTCCATTAATGGATAATGGAATTTTCTAGCATTATTTTCACAATCTCTATCCAGCACTACTGTAGAGCATATGTGATTACCACAGGCAAGGATTTTAACACATTTCACTCTACTGAGAAAATGAATGAAAACTTTTGTTATTTTTTCAGGACAGGGAAATGCCAAAATTACTCTTTGCGGTCATCACACATACTACAGATGCAGTTGATGGAGATTAAGTTGGTCACTCAAAATGTTTACATACCTATTAAGTGCATACATAAAAAATGTGAGAAGCTTTCGCCTGCATTTCCGTCAGGCTTTGATTTAATTAAATGTAATCTGAAGGTTGTACAAAGTGACTAATCTTTAACAAAGCTATCAAACTGGATAGCAGGCACAACAACTGCAGTACATCGTCCACCAGCTTGTTTGTTTTGAGTTGAATGGGTCACATGACTAAAAACACGTCAACAACGCAAAAACAGTGTTTTCAAATATATCCACTTGGGAGAGCGTTTTCGAAAAGCTCGGTTTTCACTGGACAAAAACGCTGTCTCAGTATGGATGGAAGGCCAAAACGTAGAGAAAAAGATGCGTTTTCAAATTTATCTGGGGTAATGTAGACGTAGCTTGAAACAGCCGTCCTTATTTGGCCTCACCTTCCCCTTTTCCCCTAATGAGGAGGACAGTTGAGAGTCTAGACTGAAGCCTCCAGCAGCCAGGGCCTGGGGAGTAGGTGTTGGCCTGGGCCCAGGTTGGCTTGGGTCCCCCCATTTTACTGTGTGCTTCTTTGAAGTCAGGTATAAATAGAAAGTGGGTTATGGGTTTCAAGTGATCTGCTGGAGGCCTATGAATAATTGAAGCTTAGCATTGACAGAGAATGATAAAATGGAGGTGCACAAGCTGGAGGGGTCTACAAATTTGTAACCGTATATGTGATCAAACACATAAAGATGGAACGTTGGTACTGACTATTTTCAGGTTATATATTTTGCTAGAAACCATGCCAGAACTCGGTTAATACAGTTTGACATGTCTGCAATAATTTTTTCCCCAGTTATTCATACAACCTACTGCATTTCAGTGCTGCACAACACAGCTAGGACCACTGTGTCCTACTCCAACCGACCGTGTCCTGGCTTCAGCAGGCAGGAAGTGTGTATCTGGAGCAGCGGGGGCTCCATACAGCCAGGCTCAGGGTGGAGCACCCTTGAAGACACTGTTCCAGGCTATATATACCCAGGAATCTGTGCTGTGTAAATGACTCCACTGATTTCTCTCTCTCATTCACTCAATCTTATTTGTTCTCACTGTTTCTTTGTCTATTTTTCTTTTTCATACTCTCTCTTAGAGAGAATGTGACCTTTAAACTATACTGAATACAGTGAATTCAAAATGAAAGTGCAGACCTATAATGTACTAAAAAGTAATAGCTTTCCTCAGATGGACAATGACCCTAAGTATACTTTGAAAGCAAAGTGGAATGTTCTGCAATGGCCAAGTCAATCACCTGACCTGAATCCAGCTGAGCATACATTTCACTTGCTGAAGGCAAAACTGAAGACAAAATGCCAAAAGAACAAGCATGAACTGAAGACAGTTGCAGCAAAAGCCTGGCAGAGAATAACCAGGGAGGAAACCCAGCTTGTGGGGATATCTATGGGTTCCAGACTTCATTTGCAACCAAATATTAAAAAAGATCATTTAATTTATGATTGTTAGTTAGGCCAACTACTTCTGGGGACCCACCTATGAAAAAATGATATCATTCCTTAACTGTGGTCCTTGTTATATTGTACTACTATGGCTTTTGCTTTCACTTAAGGCAATGCATGATAGGATCTATGATGAGTGTAGAGAAAGACAATTAGCCAAATCTCAAGGTTTTTTCTACAAGAATGGTGCTGGAGCTGAATAACCAAAAAAAAAAAAAAAAAAGTCTTTATTTGAAATTCAATAATTCTAAAGTTTAATCCCAACTATACACTCTTAGACAGCAAGGTTAAATCTGGATCCCTTAAGAGTTCTTTGTTTTTAGGATGTAAAAATACATTGTACTCTCTGTTATCTAACAAAAAAAACAAAAAGGTTCTTAAGTTTTGCAACCAGGGACCCCTTTCAGTGTTAACAGAAAATCCACAGACATGATTGTAGCACAGGCTGGACATACTGAACAAATATCTACAGTCATATACAGTCAGGTCCAAAAGTATTTGGACATTGACAGTTATTTTAGCTGTCTACCTCAGTATATAGGAGTTGAAATTAATGTGTATTCTCAAAGTGCAGACTTTCAGATTTAATTTGAAGCTATTTACATCCAGATCAGGTGAACAGTGCAGGAATGATGTCACTTTTTCATAGGTGGGTCCCCAGAAGTAGCTGGCCTAACTAACAATCATAAATTAAATGATCTTTTTTAATATTTGGTTGCAAATGAAGTCTTGAACCCATAGATATCCCCACAAGCTGGGTTTCCTCCCTGGTTATTCTCTGCCAGGCCTTTGCTGCAACTGTCTTCAGTTCATGCTTGTTCTTTTGGCATTTTGTCTTCAGTTTTGCCTTCAGCAAGTGAAATGTATGCTCAGTTGGATTCAGGTCAGGTGATTGACTTGGCCATTGCAGAACATTCCACTTTGCTTTCAAAGTATACTTAGGGTCATTGTCCATCTGCACTATGAAGTGCCACCCAATGGGTTTTGAAGCATTTGGCTGAATCTGAGCAGATAATATAGCACTATGCACTTCAGACATCATGGCAGCAATCACATCATCAACAAATACAAGGGAACCAGTTCCACTGGTAGCCATACATGGCCATGCTTTAAGGTCCGGGGGTATGCTTCAGATCATGAGCAGTTTCTTCCCTTGTCTTCTATTTCTACTCTTCTTCTCTTCTCTTTCCATCGTTCTGGTTGATATTTGTCTCATCTGTCCATAGGATGTTGTTGAAGAACTGTACTGCATATTTATTTTTAGATGTTTTGTGGGAAACTGCTCTTCATGTTTTTAAGGGTTACCAATTGTTTACATCTTGTGGTAAACCCTCTGTATTTACTTTGGTGAAGCCTTCTCTTGATTGTTGACTTTGACACAGGTATGCCTACCTCCTGGGGGTGTTCTTGATCTGGCCAACTGTTGTGAAGGGTTTTTCTTGACCAGGGAATAAATTCTTCTGTCATCAACCATAGGTTTTGTTCCCTGGTCTTTTGAGCCTTTTGGTGTTCCTGAGCTTACAAGTGCATTATTTCTTTTAATAATATACCAAATAGCTCATTTGGCCACACCCAGTGTTTATGCTATCTCCCTGGTAGGTTTGTTCAGCATTTTTTTGTTTTTTCAGCCGAATGATGGCTTGCTTCCTTGGCAGTGACAGCTCTTTGTACTTCATATTGCAAGTTAATGGAAACAGATCCCTAATGCAAATGTCACACTTGAAATCAACTCTAGACCTATTATCTGCTTACTTGTAAATCAGATATTGATCAAGTTTCCAATTACATTTGGTCACTTAAAAGGGGTGGGGCGGGGGGGAGTATTCCTTACATATTCATTATTTAATTATTCCAATATACTGTGGTAGGCAGTTAAAATAACAATGACTTTTTCGATGTCCAAATATTTATGGACCTGACTGTATATCTGCCATTAGAGCTTTTAATTCCTGAACTGTAGTTAGATTCACATTGACAATATTTATACTTCTTTTTGAGCTAAATGATTGACATTTAGATTAAACCCTTCTGTTTCAACTGGCCAGTCAATAACACATATTTTGTACATGGTACACACTATAGTGGTGATAACCACCATCACGACATCATTTAAAAATGTATTGCTATCTATCATACACCCCTATGTGGATAACACTTTGAGAACCATGGCAGCAATACTCCTAAGATTGTATCACTATTCATAATTACAGGGTTGGCCTGTAACACCCCACACTGCCTCCTTGTGGTTCTTTATAGAGCCTCCCAATACTAAGCATATTGATTTCCTCTTTTTTTCCTCTTGCTGACTCGGAACATACTGACCATCTCTGACCATTACTCAGACCAGTACAGAGTGGAGAGGCTGGAAAAAAATGTTTCAATCCTTAAAATTATTGTGTAATTTATACTAAAACAAACAAAAAATGCCATGTCTGAGATCATGGGGATGACAGGTCATGCATTCTAAATAACTTGCTACCACAGTTGCATTCTCCATCTGTACCCCCTCTGCTACTATGGTATGCTTTCAATGTATCTGTCTCTCTCCTTGTCTTTCGTGGAAACTGGGAGGGACAGAATCATGTTGCATGCTGACCTCTCTTCACCATGTCTGCCTGAGTGTTTTTGATACCCCAACACCTCTTAGAGACAGGAATGTTTGTTGTGGGGTAGCAGGCAGCATCATGCAGTAAACCTATCCATCAGCCACTCCAGACATGTGTCAGGCTACAAATAAACGAGGAAAACAGAATTTCATCTCTAGAATAGAATTATTATACTACTTTCTAACTAGACTAACCCATTCAGTCCACAAGTCCAAACATATCTGAGGCAGGAAAACAGGGGTGTACAATGCTGGTGATAAAAGCGGACCTCACAAGGACTGTTATGCCACGGCTTTACAATATATTTTACCTCTTCCTAGAAGTGTCTATAAACTTAAAACAGAAAAGGATTTCCTGGAACACATACAGTACACTATTTCCATTGTCAGGGCATTGACAGAGGATGGTCATGTCAGTCATGATCAGGCTATTCGAGCTAAGACATGAGTGGTGTGATGCCAGGGCATGCCAAAAGAGTTTTCACCAGCTGACATGCTCAGGTGATCAAGCTGAGTTACTACAGAATATTCTTACACCTCACAGAAATAATATTTTGGAGAGTAGTGAACTTAAACAAACAAACAAAAAAAAACCTCACTATTTCAATGTTTTGGGTAATATCCACTACAAACACTCATCAACTACCATGCAAAATTTCCAAATGTTCTTTGGGATCATTTTGACCCCAGGCTGTTTTAGCTGTATAAAACATATAAGAAATATCAAAATTTTACATACGTTTGTTTTGGCTGTTTTTGGATGATACTGAGGTCACTATAATATACAATCTTATAATCTTCAAAAAACTTCCCTCTGCTTTAGGGCCCTAACCTAAAATAACCATACCTGTTGTATTGCAAGAACCACTGTCTTAACAGCAAATAAGGGAGGGGAAAACATAATTCCTATGAGAACTTTGATATGTCCCGTGCCGTGGGGGACGGGAAAACATAGTTCTCCCGAGGACATTGTTAGTTCATCCAACGTAGGGGAGGAGCAAACATATAAAAGCTTGCACAGCAACCTTCTAAAACATTTCTCTTTATGCTCTGTCTCAATTCAAAATTACCTCAATTAAGTCAAATTGTCACAGTTCGTTGACAGTGAAAATGACATAGAGGAGAACGTGTCTGAGACAGAGGGTAATGTTGAGGAGGACCCTGATTATGAGGCATCCTCCTCTGATGAGAATGAGACTCTTAGTGTTGACCCTCCTGTTGTCTCTCAACCACCAGCAGACTCATTACCTTCCAAAAATGGAATGTTTTCTGGTCAAACTGACCCCAAGGATAAAAGATGTTAGTAAATTTGAGGATAACAGGAGTTTTAATTAAGGGAAAAGGCTCTCTCTTATGGTGCTTGGAGATTTGTGTCAAGACATAAAAATATATATGTTAAGACATATTAACAGACATTTGGGGGTGGGTCTTTGGCTGCACTAGACAACAAAATATATCGTACGAGTTCGAAATTTTACAACAATTAAAACCTGACCGCTCTGGCTGTGAATTACTGTTTGCTACTGTTAGAGGATTTCCATGGTGACTCAGGAGCCACTCAGGAACATGTTTTAGAGTGTTTTGTCTCCTCTCCTCAGGGCTGAGCAGCCCAACCCTCTCTTAGCTCCTGTTCTTCCTTTGTGCCACAGAGGATTTTACCTTCCTTTTCCTTAAGGGCCTTGCAGGCAGTTACTCCCCTTGCCTGCTTCCCTAACAATTGTCATAATGTTGCAGTTAGGGCAAGGCTCTGTAAGTGCTTGTCAAAGATAATGAGCAATTTGGGCCTTGGTCCTGTCCATTGTACAACTCCATTAGAGGCTTGGCAGCACAAACAGCTCATCATTGTTCCCTGAAATAAAGGAGATTATGAAATTGGAAAGATCGGGGGGGAAAAAGCTCAGCAATTCACAAGGAGCTAGAATTTATGTACATGTAAAGTTTTTCTATGTCTACTGTTGCAGTAACAAATGTGGTTTTGTTCTTGAAAACTGTAGCTTTTTTAAATTAATTAATTTATTTATTTTTAGCTTTACCTAAGTCAAGCTGTAGATGGCAGTGCAGTAGTATAAACCTACGCTTTGGCTTACAGAGAGTGAAGAGTAATGGTTGTTTCTTTAAATCACAGCTGAGAAGCATACATTAACAATGTGGTGTTGTTTTTTTATTAAAGAAAAAATAAATTAATCATTAAAACCTGGAAGGTTAAAAACAACTAAAAGTTCAGAATTGACCATTGTCTGGATTTTATTTATTCGCTTATTGCTGGGAATGTTGCTGCCTCAAAACTCCAGGTTCAATACAGAGCTGAGGTTAAAGTCTGTGTTGAGTTTTGAATGCTCTGTGCATGGGTTTCCTATATATTTATCTGGTTTCCTCCCTCCTTCTTCCCCAAAACATTCTGGTACGTGGGTTCCTAAATTGCCCCTAGGTGTGTATATGTTTGTATGGTGCACATGTCTCAACTGATGTCTCGTTCAGTGTATATTCCTTCCTCGCACCCAGTGTTCCCAGGATAGTCTCCGGATCCACCTCCACCCTGACCAGGATAAAGCGGTTACTGAAGGTGAATGAATGCTTTGGAATGGAGCAGCTGTAGTAAATCATTGCTTGCACACTTTTTGAAAGCAAGGGTTCCTTGATGGTTCTCACTTTCTAAAAAGGTTCTACTTTGGAACCTTGTATTTATAAATAAATAAATAAATAAATAAATAAATAACAAACATCTGTTGTCAGGTTCTATATAAAATCTTTAAGGGACAAACTGAAGAAACCTATGGATTGCAAGAGCCTTTTATTCTGAGTGCAACACTGTAATAAACCTGCAGATGGCAGAATCTAAAGAGTTTACTGTTCTGCAAGCACAGTTTGCATTTCCGAACTGTCAAGCATTATCCTGTTAAGGTACAGTGGGGAAAAAAAGTATTTGATCCCCTGCTGATTTTGTACATTTGCCCACTGACAAAGAAATGATCAGTCTATAATTTTAATGATAGGTGTATTTTAACAGTGAGAGACAGAATAACAACAAAAAAATCCAGAAAAACACATTTCAAAAAAGTTATAAATTGATTTTCATTTTAATGAGGGAAATAAGTATTTGATCCCCTATCAATCAGCAAGATTTCTGGCTCCCCGGTGTCTTTTACACAGGTAATGAGCTGAGATTAGGAGCACTCTCTTAAAGGGAGTGCTCCTAATCTCAGCTCGTTACCTGTATAAAAGACACCTGTCCACAGAAGCAATCAATCAATCAGACTCCAAACTCTCCACCATGGCCAAAACCAAAGAGCTGTCCAAGGATGTCAGGGACAAGACTGTAGACCTACACAAGGCTGGAATGGGTTACAAGTCCATCGCCAAGCAGCTTGGTGAGAAGGTGACAACAGTTGGTGCGATTATTCGCAAATGAAAGAAACTGTCAGTCTCCCTCGGTCTGGGGCTCCATGCAAGATCTCACCTCGTGGAGTTTCAATGATCATGAGAACAGTGAGGAATCAGCCCAGAACTACACGGGAGGATCTTGTTAATGATCTCAAGGCAGCTGGGACCATAGTCACCAAGAAAACAATTGGTAACACACTACGCCGTGAAGGACTGAAATCTTGCAGTGCCCGCAAGGTCCCCCTGCTCAAGAAAGCACATGTACAGGCCCATCTGAAGTTTGCCTGAATGAGAACTGGGTGTAAGTGTTGTGGTCAGGTGTGGTCAGATCTCTCTGGCATCAACTCAACTCGCCGTGAGGAGGAATGCTGCCTATGACCCCAAGTCATAACACCATCCCCACCGTCAAACATGGAGGTGGGAACATTATGCTTTGGGGGTGTTTTTCTGCTAAGGGGACAGGACAACTGCAACGCATCAAAAGGACGATGGACGGGGACATGTACCATCAAATCTTGGGTGAGAAACTCCTTCCCTCAGCCAGGGCATTGAAAATGACCTTAATGACTTGGAGAGGATCTGCAAAGAAGAGTGGGACAAAATCCCTCCTGAGATGTGTGCAAACCTGGTGGCCAACTACAAGAAACCTCTGACCTCTGTGATTGACAACAAGGGTTTTGCCACCAAGTACTAAGTCGAAGGGGTCAAATACTTATTTCCCTCATTAAAATGCAAATCAATTTATAACTTTTTTGAAATGTGTTTTTCTGGATTTTTTTTTGTTGTTGTTATTCTGTCTCTCACTGTTAAAATACACCTACCATTAAAATCATAGACTGATAATTTCTTTGTCAGTGGGCAAACGTACAAAATCAGCAGGGGATCAAATACTTTTTTCCCCCACTGTATTTAGACTATGCAGAAATAAATTCACTGAATGAAAACAAAGAGGTGACTGCCTTAGACAACTATAATGACAAATTCTGAAACTGAAGATCACCCTTTGCCTTCAAAACAGCATCAATTCTTCTAGGTACACTTGCACACAGTTTTTGAAGGAACTCGGCAGGTAGGTTGGCCCAAACATCTTGAATAACTAACCACAGTTCTTCTGTGGATTTAGGCAGCCTCAGCTGCTTCTCTCTCTTCATGTAATCCCAGACAGAGTCGATGATGTTGAGATCAGGGCTCTGTGGAGGTCATACTATCACTTCCAGGACTCCTTGTTCTTCTGTACGCTGAAGATAGTTCTTAATGACTTTCACTGTATGTTTGGGGTCGCTGTCATGCTGCAGCATAAATTTGGGGCCAATCAGATGCATCCCTGATGGTATTGCATGATGGATAAGTATGTCTGTACTTCTCAGCATTGAAGAGACCATTAATTCTGACCAAATCCCCAACTCCATTTGTGGAAATGCAGCCCCAAATGTGCAAGGAACCTCCTTCTGTCTTCTGCTACAGCCAAATATGTCAAATTTTGACTCATCAGTCCAGAGCACCTGCTGCTATTTTTCTGCACCCCACTTCCTGTGTTTTCGTACATAGTTGAGTCGCTTGGCCTTGTTTCCACATCAGGGGTACGGCTTTTTGGTCGCAAGTCTTCCATGAAGGCCATTTCTGACCAGACTTCTCCGGACAGTAGAGTGAGACTGAGCTGATGGCACTGCTGGACATCTTCCGATTGCGAAGGGAAGTAAGCCTGATGTGTCTTTCATCTGCTGCAGTAAGTTTCCTTGGCCGACCACTGTGTCCACGGTCCTCAGCATTGTGCTTCTTCAAAAGAGCTTGGACAGCACATCTGGAAACCCCTGTCTGCCTTGAAATTTCTTCATGGGAGAGACCTTGCTGATGCAGTATAACTACCTTCTGTCTTGTTGCTGTACTCAGTCTTGCCATGGTGTATGACTTTTGACAGTAAACTGTCTTCAGCAACCTCACCTTGTTAGCTGAGTTTGGCTGTTCCTCACCCAGTTTTATTCCTCCTACACAGCTGTTTCTGTTTCAGTTAATGATTGTGTTTCAACCTACATATTGAATTGATGATCATTAGCACCTGTTTGGTATAATTGTTTAATCATACACCTGACTATATGCCTACAAAATCCATGACTTTGTGCAAGTGTACCTAGAAGAATTGATGCTGTTTTGAAGGCAAAGGGTGGTCACACCAAATATTGATTTGATGTAGATTTTTCTTCTGTTCACTCATTTTGCATTTTGTTAATTGATAAATACAAATTATTATCATGTCTATTTTTGAAAGCATTCTTACTTTACAGCATTTTTTCCACAACTGTCTAAAACTTTTGCACAGTACTGTGTGTACGTGTATATAAATATGTATGTGTGTGTGTGTATGTATATATATATATATATATATATATATATATATATATATATATATATATATATATATATATATATATATATATATATATATATATATATATATATATATGTATGTATGTATGTATGTATGTATGTATGTATATATGTATATGTATATATGTATATATATATATATATATATATATACATATATGCCCAGGGAGGGGATCATGCTCTGCTTCAGTATGTCACAGTACATGTTGGCATTCATGGTTCCCTCAGTGAACTGTAGCTCCCCAGTGCTGGCAGCACTCATGCAGCCCCAGACCATGACACTACCACCACCATGCTTGACTGTAGGCAAGACACACTTGTCTTTGTAGTCCTCACCTGGTTGCCGCCACACATGCTTGACACAATCTGAACCAAATAAGTTTATCTTGGTCTCATCAGATCACAGGACATGGTTCCAGTAATCCATGTCCTTAGTCTGCTTGTCTTCAGCAAACTGTTTGCGGGCTTTCTTGTGTATCATCTTTAGAAGAGGCTTCCTTCTGGGACGACAGCCATGCAGACCAATTTGATTCAGTGTGCGGCGTATGGTCTGAGCACTGACAGGCTGACCCCCCACCCCTTCAACCTCTGCAGCAATGCTGGCAGCTCTCATACGTCTATTCTGCAAAGCCAGCCTCTGGATATGATGCTGAGCACGTGCACTCAAGTTCTTTGGTCGACCATGGCGAGGCCTGTTCTGAGTGGAACCTGTCCTGTTAAACCGCTGTATGGTGTTGGCCACCATGCTGCAGCTCAGTTTCAGGGTGTTGGCAATCTTCTTATAGCCTAGGCCATCTTTATTTAGAGCAACAATTCTTTTTTTCAGATCCTCAGAGAGTTCTTTGCCATGAGGTGCCATGTTGAACTTCCAGTGACCAGTATGAGAGAGTGTGAGAGTGATAACACCAAACTTAACACACCTGCTCCCCATTCACACCTGAGACCTTGTAACACTAACGGGTCACATGACACCGGGGAGGGAAAATGGCTAATTGGGCCCAATTTGGACATTTTCACTTAGGGGTGTACTCACTTTTGTTGCCAGTGGTTTAGACATTAATGGCTGTGTGTTGAGTTATTTTGAGGGGACAGCAAATTTACACTGTTATACAAGCTGTACACTCACTACTTTACATTGTAGCAAAGTGTCATTTCTTCAGTGTTGTCCCATGAAAAGATATAATAAAATATTTACAAAAATGTGAGGAGTGTACTCACTTTTGTGAGATACTGTATATGTATATGTGTATATATGCAAAATGCCAGTGCCTAATGAGACGCTCACAGCCTTTTAAAACTCCAAAATGTACATCTATGTGCATGTAATACGTATAAAATGCAAATTAACTTTCATAAGGAGTCACTTATGAGATTATTTACATTTAAGTTTCAACATGTCTATAACCTGTATGTTCATTTAGTGTGAAACTCTAAAATAGGAATGTATTTGTATAACAGCTACCATGCATGTATAACCCTGTATTTCACAATGTCACTCATAGAGACAGGACTTGGCACACAGCCCAAGCCACATGGATACACAGAGGATCAACACACGCATTGATCCTGACATCTAAGATTGAGGACAATTTCTATTGTGGTCTCAGCTACAAGCCACAGATTCAACATACAGATATACAGATGCATTTGTGTTACTACTATGCTCCCTCTGAGACACAGAGACACTCCAGACTTTAATAAATGTTGCCTCTGATTCAGATGTATTTCTCTGTAATTCACAACAGATGGCTATCATCTATCATCTACATTGATTTAAACATAATGTATCATCTAATATAATGGGTATTGGTGCACTATTACATAACCATGTACTGCCTCATATAATGTACTTCCAAGTATTTATGAGTTTTTTATAGCCTCTTCTACTCCTTTTAAATGCTCATAAAGCTCTGCTTTAAAATTGTGCTCTGATCATACACACATTTGTTCAGGCTTAAACTTGTGTGTAATGGTTGTTTTTCATCAGAAAAGTTAATTACAGATCAGTGAGAGCACATTTAATAATGATTATTTGTTCTGTCCCTGAGGTTAACACAACTATCTATTTTGTGTGAGACTGTAATTACAGGGTTGATCAATTCAGCTTTTACTATGGCCTTCAGATCAAGTGGAAGCATCATTTTAGAGTTGTGAAAATCACAGAAGAGCAGTTTTCAGTTTGTTGGGCATAATTATAACAGCAGTACTGCATTTACAGGTTGAACAGGCAAAACAGGGTTGCAAATGAACAAAAGAGGGTGTCTGTGTTTTATGTTTCTCAACATGATCCATTTAGCACAAGCTAAACATGTCACGTGCACAGCATTACATCTGAACATGTTCCTGCCCAGCATTTCCACATACACTCCCTCTTTGTGCTAAGTAATAGCATCTGCCTTTGCGTCAGTCAGTTGGTGACATTTGGCCCTGGATTTACTATCTCTATTTCATTAGTGGTCATAATCCAGGGTTGAGCTGGATATGCAGATTTCCCAGTGTAATAGAGCAGAATATATAATCCAAAAGCCTAATGTATCCTGCAAGAGATTTAACGTCTGAAACGATACATTATTCGCTCCTGGCTTGTGATATGACACACACTGTGATTGGATCTGTATCTTTTGCAACACATACTGAGAACAGATTCTGCCTAATATACCTAATATTCTGATTCTGCCTAAAACTAAAATTGTTATAGAAAACGTCATCCAGTTAAATGGAATACTTCACCATTTTCAACCCAATCTCTATCTATAGTGTACAGTATGTGTGATTATTACAAAAAATATATCAGACATATTTCAAACAAAAAAAAAACTTTTATTGATGGAGGTTCACAGTTACCCTCAGACTTCAATTATAAGTGAATTTTAAATAAACATGTTTACAGCTCTATACAAGTAAATGTGTTGAAATTTTTCAGTGGTAATCGTATATACTGTATATACAATATTCTTAGGAAAAGTGTTTTTTTAGGAGTATATTTGATAATTAAAGCTTATTAACTACCAAAACAGGCTATACTTACAATCCTTTCTGATGTGGAATTAGTTTTGTAACCTTTAAAATTCCCCAAGAGGGACAACTGAAGAGTGTACAGTTGGGGTGCATAGAGATTAGGTCGAACTGCAATGGAACATAGGGTTGTGTGAACTTAGTTGCCTTATAATCCAGTAGGTCAAGTTACAAAATTTAATGTAACATAGTGTAACGTAATACAACGTTTTAAAATGTTGAACCCAAAGAAAGACACATTTAAACTACATTTTAACTTCATCATGAATCAAACAACACTATGAAACGCTACACACCATTAATTTATGTAAAGTGGGTTACATTTTTCCAGAGCCAGAAGTGAAGAACCTGCAGTAACCAGACAGAATCACTTGGTGTCAGAACTGTGCTGGTGAGACTGGAATGAATATTGGCTTCAACTCTGCAGGGACGTGATAGATAGGCAGCTAGAGCAAACTCCTTTTCAGTTTTGCTGAGTGAAGCATCAGTACTGAAATACTGGCCAGAGAGTGACGAGGTAGGGGTGGAAAGCTTTTCCACTGCACTGTAGGATTTGGAGACTGTACACACCATCACCCACACACTACACACAGCAAGAGCTGGTGTCCATCTGTGGTACCTCAGAGCTACTAAAGCTGTAAATATGGAATAAAATACAGAGCAGGGCTCCTTCTAAATCATTATCACATCTGTCAGGTTTTCCTTCTTCTATCCTTAAGCAGCTTTCTTTCACATTTCTGTGCTTCACCTTTTTTTTAATTACATATGTTCATTTTTATAGTCTTACAAGACCCTCGGGATCTCTTATCTCTTCCTTTTTGTCGTCATTCTCTCTGTCAGCATGTGTAATCTTGTTAACATTATCTTTATGGCAAGAAAGGATGTGACATGTTGGGGGAGAGCAAAAAAAAAGGATTAAGTTAATTATTTATCCTAGATTTCATGTTTATGGATGATAGCCCATCCTTCAAGTAAGGTTGGATAAACCCCTGTGAAACATTTGACTGGTCCATGACAAGACCTCATGACACTTTACAGGATTGTCAGCGCATGTTGCAGTGCAGTCAGCACTCACTGTCTCTGATGTTTGACAGGCCTGTGAGTGTGTGTTCACTCCGCAGTGCCCTTGCACCATCAGGTGGCCTGCGTTCAGTCGGGTGCTAGTGGTGCAGTCAGGTGGTCTGCTGCAGAGTCATGGAGCATGGCCAGAAGCTGGGGTTCGGATGCAATGATCAGACTGCTGCTGCTGCCATGACAGGGCAGAGCTGTGAGCCTTTGCAGGGGATTAAATCATCAGCCTCTGGACAGAAATTACTAGCCGCAAGCACTAAGCACTGCACCAACTGTAGATCAGTCCTGAGCTGCAGTACAGCTACCATTAATACACTGCTATTGCACTGTCAGCTGCAGAAAGTGATCTAATCATCATTTAGGTGACTGTTGAAATATTCCTACTGGACAGTCTTGTCTTTAGTCTTAATTAAACCACCTAACTCAGAAATCCAGTTTCATGAAATACAAGCACACACAGAATATATAATATTGGAAATTAGATGTAGATATATGCATATTTAAAATCTATATGCTTGATTATATGAAAATATACTGAAATATGAAAATATGTACCTTTATATGTGTTTATATTACTATGTATATGACTAAATGATATATATTTACTGTATATCTACAAATACAATATGTCACTATTATGTATTTATTATGTGTACTGTAAGCAATGATTTTTAAAATGTTCACTGTGTATCATTTATATTGACTATACATATTTTATTTTATACTGTTGTGTTTAAATGCCCTCTGTGAATGCATACATTGACTTTATATACTGCATATATGCAAATATATTTACTTGGATGTCTCATTGAACCTACATTGCTTTTAAATGTCATTCATAATGTTCTGCTTTTGGCTATGTCACTACATTTTTGCTTACTCTGTATATGTAGACCACACTGCATGGAGGGACCATTTGTAACGGGACCCTTTTAACTGTGAAATAAATTCCATGGGCCCCCTCAGCGCACACACACACACACACACACACACACACACACACACACACACACACACACACACACATATATATATATATATATATATTGAACTATATTGAACCCATATAGTTTTTAATTCCTGAACTTTCCAATTTACATTATTTAAAGGCCTACTTGCTAAATCAGTTCAGTTCAAGTGACCAGTCAAACAGGCTAATAACTAAGAACTCAAAATTAAATATAATAGATTTGGTAATGGTTTGTTGTGTAATGTTAGAGCACTTTAACAAAATTTTAAAGAATGTGGACTCCCTGACTATTCTGCACAGACCCCCTGGGGATCCCCTGTCCCCACTCTGAGAACTGGTGCTATAGACAGTGTTGAAAAAAAATTATTGAGTGATCAGGGGACCTCTGTCAATTAAGAATTCTATTGCATGTATACTTTTACTAGTCACATGTGGCAAATAAACCTTGCAACTTTGTGTGATTGGGTTGTATTACAAATCTCTAGCCTTAATAAATAGTGCTTATCGCTTATCGTTTACTATGCCACTAGGAATAGCTGTGTTTATCTCTAAATAAAGCTGATAACTATATGAAAGAAATACAATGTACATTTTCAATTGCCAGGAGTACTACATTGCTTATAGTATTTAAAATTACACTAAACTAAAATAGCACTATGTGATGGTGAGAGGTTATTCTGCTATTTTGTATTTATAGTGTATCACATATACAGTTGTGTCAGTAAGAAGGCTGCATTCATTTTCAGTTGGCCTTAATTAGCTGGCACAGATTGGCTATGGTAGATAGCTTCTGCTAAATACTTGCTGAAATATTGATGTTGCCCAGTATGCACAGCTGAACCCTGAGCTGTTCTTAAATTACACTGTGCTGGATACAGAGAACATACTGTTCAGCCAATGTATGTTTTGCATATAGTTTGTATATAAAAGAAAAAATGGGACTATTGATTTTACCATGTCATCTAGCACTTAACATTTTAATAATTTCATTTTTAATCCCTGTTACTTGCAATAGTCCAAATATTTTTTTGCAAAATCTCCACTTTTGAAACACTGTTAAATATTTTTTTAAAAAAAGAAAAAAAAAGAAAGAAAGAAAAAAAAAGATATTGGGTTCAAAGGTTTGTATGGTATTTAACAGTCAGTTTTTATGTTATGCACAGAAATGACCTCAAATACTTTAACGATGTATGTTGTGATGTATTGGTTTTACAGTATTTACAGTTATATGGCAATAATAATGTAGGAGTAATAATTAAATTTCCACACTACAACATTTATAAATTAATTATAATGCATTAATTGTCTAACCATTCATAATTAGATTTATAATGTCTTTTCTTACTGATGGAAAATGAAGGCTGCTTTTACCAGGAGGCATCTGGATAACACTATTCATATTGTCATCACTTTTTCAATTATCATTTTTATTATAAATTACAAAGAGCATATAGTCCACGTGGATGAAATCTTTGTTAATCAGGTTTAGTCTGATGGCTCCAGGCAGTTTATCACTACAATTACTCTGCCGACATATTATATTCCAGCAAGCAACACTGCTTTCTGTGATGTTTATTTTTTCAATATATCAGTCAATAATGTGAGTTACAGAAAAAGACTGAATAAGAAACAATATGATTCAACAAGGGGATCTCTTGAGTAAGTTATTTTTATATGTGTGTGCCCGTACACAGGTGCATAATATACGTGCATGTGTATTGTACACACAAAGTGGGAAATGTGATCCCAGTGTTGCAGTGCATTTGAAGGCCTCAATGTGAATTACGAATGAATAGGTCTTCAGTTTCATGGCTCTCACTACAGGTAAACATCTGAGTGGTCCAGGGATCTTTAGACATGTGATTATCGCTTATCCTGGTCTCATATGACTTATGATGTTCTCTATTACCTAATGACAGCAGAGATCGGTATCTTGTTACTTTGATATTTGGAGCAATTCTAGGCAATATCATTACACCTCAACTTTCTAGACTGTTGATTCAGAAATAAGTGAAAATCCAGACCTCATAAACTGAATGTTGCAGGCTTCAGAAATTTAATTAATGATATTACATACTATCCATAGGTATTCTGTCTATATTGATATCTAGTGATAATTCAGTATTAGTGTATGAAAAAATGACTACATGAAAGTTTTCATACAGATATACACTGTACATGTTCTGTAATCGTTTTAACTTGTTGCATAATGTGATAATCAAACAATTTCTGTATGTGCAGTGTATTGTGGCACCAGTAGGGCTAATCCAGTTAAACAAACAAACAAACAAACAAACAAACAAAAAGCACCATTTGTAGACATATCATTTTCAAAGGACAACAAAAAAGCATTATGATCTGAAAAGAAAAGCAAACAAGGGACAATTGTGTTTTTCTTTTTCCAGGCTTGTTTCTGGAAAAAATTCTTAGTAAGTTATGCTGTCAGAAGGAATTCTTATTTGGAAGCCCTTTTTTGTTTAAGACTAGACCTAGCACTTGTCTTGGACGCTGGCCCACATTTATGAACTATTATTAGCTGTGGGATATTAACAGGCCCATTCCTCTTCACGTTTTATTAGAGCACAATAACAGTCATAGTGCAATGGATTTGCTGGCTTAGATATCTAATACCTTTTTGTTGGTGCTGCTGCTGGGCATTTTAACCCACAATATTCTTGCATGTTTATTGATTATAAATTTTAACTAACTGAAAATATATACTGTGCCTTTAGCTGTGTGTCTGATCAGCAAACATTGTAATTATTTTTGAGATTGCCTATCTTCTTCAAATGCCTGTTATAGCTTTCAAAATCTTATACCAGAACTCTTAAATACTCTATATTACCACTCATGATAGTTTAAAGAACATATGTGTCTAGTTTAAGTAAATATTACTTTGGAGATAACAAAGGAAGAGCATAACAGGACAGGGATTAGAATATTTTAACTTTACAAATTTCTCAACATGGAATTTTATTTACAAATGGAAGCTTGTACACAAAGGAAACAGGAAGACTGTGCTTGTGTTGTGGACGCAAATTCAGAGTGATTCACAAATTAGAAGATTTTACAAGCTCTGGAAAGGGAGCTATTTACCTGTCTAAGCCAGACTGTGCAGTTATAGACTGAACGCTATGACTAAAAGCTAAATTCTTATACAGTGAGTCTTATAGCAATGCCAAGCAGCGGGGGGAAAACACTATAGAAACAAAAATGTCCCATAAACCTGTACCCGCCCCATGATTATGTCATTATCTGTTTCTGATGCCACCACAAATGAACCACAGTGAAACAGCATGAACTGTAGCCATTACGTAGAAAATTAGTCTGAACTATTTTAAGTAGGCCTAATTTGAATTCTCTTAACAGTGTTATATACTCTAGGATTTAAATATGCCATGAGTGATCTGGGACAGTTAAGTGTGGCAAATCTGACTTAGATATTCAAATCTGCCACTGTATATCTGCTATAGGTGTTATTTGTTAGTCGTCTGAGTACTTAAAGCAAGAACCGATACAGTTTTCATTACAGTGACTGATTAGTCTGGGGTATGGACTAATCTACCAGGCTAATGTTTCACACTATATAGACCAACTTTCAGCTAGAGAACTTGCACTTAATAAATGACCTGTGTACCTGGTCTGATATGGGGATGTTATTGTAGAAAAACAAAAAAACAAAAAGTAAGTTAAAGAATTAGATATATAGACTCAAGATATAAAATCATTAAAATTCCTTGCATTTAAACACCAAAACGCATTTCTCCTTATGGGGCAACCTATTCACACAAGCGTCTGGATGGGTTCAGGTGATTTGAGTCCACCGGTTTGAGCTGACATTTATGACTGGTTAAACGCTGATGTGTGTGACCAAAGGAGTGACGCATTGCAGGTACAAACGAGCCAATCAGAAACTTCCGCACGACCGCATCACAAAAAGTAATCCTCCGCAAATAGATAGTCCCTGTGTGTTTTAACGAACAGTTTTGTTAATAGAGCAAAATATGAAATTGTTTCACTTCCGATATACATATATATACACATTTATAAATATGCTTTTAAATTACTCTTGGGTTTAACTTGTAATATTTCAGTATTTGTGACAGGCTCTTCGCCAGAATGCAGATAAGCCGGCGGATGGACACACGTACAGGGGAGGCGTTTTATGTACAACCGTCAAGGCGGGTCTGCGCTGTGCCGAGTTTTCTGTTCACCATTTGAGAGGTGTTCTTGCAGGGCAGAACGCGAGCAAACATAGGAAAATGGTGAGTACATTTTAAACTAATTAGCTTCCGTTTTTATTTAGAATATATATATATGTGTATATATATATATATATATATATATATATATATATATATATATATATATATATATACACACACACATATATACACGATTCGCATTTCACAAACACTATAATCGTTTTTTTTTTTGTTTTTTGGCGCAACTCGCAAATGAAAATACGGCATTGCTGTAATAACGTTACATCATTCGCCGTTTATCTGACTGCGTTATGTATGCCGCTTATTGGAGGGGTAATAAGCGGTATTAACGTACAATTTAGTCACCGAGCTATAAGTATTAATACCTAAAATGTATACTGGGGCATATTCGTGTGTATTAGTTTGGTTACATCGTTTGGATAGTTTAGTAGTTAGCTTGGTAGCTAGATTACTTAGCCAGAGTACAATACTGTTTAAGTAACGTTGCATGCTGGTTTTAATTTTTTAACTTGGCTTGGTTTAACGATAGAAATGCTATTTTAGATTATTCAGAGGTTGAGGTTGTGTTATGTTTGTATAGCTAGCCAGTCGCTAACTGCACATACACGGCGTTACCGACCTTCCCGCCTTCTTGTCGGAGATTAAAAGCGCCAATGATTCATTGTGAATACTTTCATAACCCCCCCCCCCCCCCCCCGATAAAGTGTTATCGGTCTCAGTCGCTATCAGCAGTTAGTCATAGTAGTTAGTATTACAGTTAACTTTAATACTTGAAGTAGAATAGGTAAAGTATACCGGTTTTACCAAGTGTGCAACTAAATGTATTTAAAACATGGCCAAAGGTGCTTTCTGATCAGTTACTCGACTATGTGTTAAGTGTTCAGGCTCAAACACAGTGACTAGTTTAATGACTTGTAACGTCTAAATATCTAAATGGATTTCTGTCCCATAAACATGGATTGTGTTAAACGGGGGGTGGAAAATAAACTATTTTGGAATGAATAAATAGTCTCTTGTCAGTATTTTCTACACAAATGTGGACCACATTTAATGTTTCACCATTTCATGGTGCATCATAATCTTTTAAAAGCTGCAGGAACATTTAAACATGGAAAGAACATGAAGTTAGTCTTCAGGGAATCCTGGATTTATTTTATTTTTTTCTTTCTTTTTCATGTTTTTATTTTTTCCTTACAAAGGAGGGGTAATAACCCTGTAATTTACACGTGCCACGCCTGAACATTTAATTTGTTGTCATAACTGGTCCACACATGCAATAAAAAGCATCTCAAATGTCCTTACTGTAGATTGTGTATTGAGCTGTGTTCACTGTCAATACTGAATTAGATGTTTAACATACCTTAACAGCTATCTGCTTATTTCAGAGGAAATTGGCACGCACAGCCACCCGGGTAGTAAGCTACAGGGTTTGCCTCTCCACAAGGTTCAGGATGTTATCTTGTCCCATCTGGCTTAGCTTGCTTATAGGGAGGGCACAGTGATTCATCAACCTGTAAAGTGATTTAGTTTCCTCTCTCAACAAGCCTAAATTACAGGAATTTTTACACCCTCATCGCCGTGTTGGTAGTTGTGGAATCGAGGGAGGGGAGAGCGTGTGCTTTATTGAAGGGATTATATTTATTTGTTGTTGTTTTTTTAAGTGCAATCTGCATTGGTGTGTTAAAAGGGCTTGTTTGTTTCGTAATGCTGGAATGCTCATACACAACTCGAATGCCTTTCCTTGATTTTGTCCATTTTCGTTTGCAGGCTGATCAACTGACAGAAGAGCAGATTGCTGGTAAGATCATAAACATACTTTTTTATGCCCTCTTTAGTCTTTCTTTGCACACTCCTTGTTGCGTGGTCTCCTACAGTCCTGCCAGCAACTCCTAAGCTGTTGGATTGTCATCTCTCTTGTTGCCTTTTAAGGTGGGTTTGTAGACAAGCTTGTGTTGGCTAAACGAGTGCATCTGTGAGTTGGCCAACTGAAGTGAGATCACTTCCTCACAAGGGCCATTAAAGAAATGTCTGTAGGCGTTTGGAAATATGTGGTAACACATACTTAATTCATTATATTTTTATTATTTTTTAAATTAGTTTGTAGGACATTTAGATTAAATCTTGTTCTATCTGACCAGTTTGGGTTATGCTTCATGCGTTTGTGTGGTATGTTTTAGTTGAGCTAAGCGTTTTATTTTTGTGGTGGGCTTTTTAAAAATATATATAATTGAAACCTGCTTTGGAAATGGTCACCATGGTTACTGTGGTTTTACAGTTTCCTGAAAAATCCCACCTTTATAATGGAGTACTTGTTTGGATGCAGAGCTCTTGTACTCGCACCCCCTTTCCCTGTACTGCTTCTGCACTCGCCTACATTACACATCGCAGTGTTCAACTGAGAGCTGATTCTGGGGTGGCTTTTCCCAGAGACATGTAAAAAATTCCCCTTTGGTAACTTTTAGCCCTTTACTGATCTCACCAACCTCATGCAGAAGGCAGTGTCATTAGCTTGGCCTTAGACTTGTTGGCGTGGGCCATTGTTGCCATGGCTGTAGTTTGTTTGTGCGTCTACCACAGCTCCCTCCTGCTCTAGACATTTCAGTCAAGGCATTGTTGGTTACTGTGTCTTGGTAACAGTCATAAATACAACTGTCTGAAAAGATTGGAATTGATCAGATTGCCAGCATAGTGACTTTTTAGTCTTTTTGTGTGGAAAAGGCAGCTGTGTTTATCTGCAGTGATTTTAGTTGTAGACCTTTTCTTAACAGTACGCATCAGTTGTGAAGATGAGATCTATGAGTTAACCAACGGTGGTATCTGTTGTACCTTATATAAACAACTGTGGCATAGCAATGATGCTGCTCAAATATTGCAGTCAGTGTGCTTTAATGGGTTATTGAGTCATGTTAAACAGAATTAGTGCAGAGAGTTTGTTTCCATAAAACCAATAATGGAAGACCAAGTAAAAGGTTTTTTATTTAGATAATTACAGGAATAATATGAACATTGATGCCAAGCTGAGCATATTAATGCCATATGTATACTGAATCCATGCTTGTCTCCTGACAGAATTCAAAGAGGCCTTCTCACTATTCGACAAAGATGGAGATGGCACCATTACTACTAAAGAGCTTGGTACAGTGATGCGTTCTCTTGGACAGAACCCAACGGAAGCTGAACTTCAGGATATGATCAATGAAGTGGATGCAGATGGTGAGCACACATTAAACTATTTTGGTTAATCTGAGTAATGGGAACTTCTAAAGCCCATATCTGAACCACTAATTGCAGAAATGCAGTATGAGGGGTTGCATATGAGAATTTAATCTGTTTCTCTGCTGTGATTTGCTCAGGTAATGGAACAATAGACTTTCCAGAGTTCTTGACCATGATGGCAAGGAAGATGAAAGACACAGACAGTGAGGAAGAGATCAGGGAAGCTTTCAGAGTATTTGACAAGGTATCCTATCTGTTAGTTTTGTCAATACAAGTAATGTATGCCCCTTGTTTATGGACCATTGCTTAATTGCCTGTATGTGTTCAGGATGGAAATGGATACATCAGTGCTGCTGAGCTGCGTCATGTCATGACAAACTTGGGGGAGAAGTTAACAGACGAGGAAGTCGATGAAATGATCAGAGAAGCAGATATTGACGGTGATGGCCAGGTTAATTATGAAGGTATGGATGCCAAGTCAGGTTTTTGAAAAGCATTAAAGTCTGTAAAGAATGACTCTGAAGTAAAACCCCCCCCTTTTCTCTCTCCACAGAATTTGTACAGATGATGACAGCGAAGTGAAATCCTTGTACAGAATTTCTTGTATAAAACTTTGCCTTTTCTTTTTAATCTATGTAAAATGTTTCATTTTAATTCTCCCATCTTCTGCTGTCCAAAGGAACTGCATGTGTAATTTTCTTTTTGTTTTGCCCCTTTCCGCACTTGGTAATTGTTAACATTTTGATCTTGCGGGCTGTCACAGGACCAGGTGACGGGTATAGGCAGACACTTTGGCTGGCACTACCTTCTTTTTGTGCTTTTTGCAGTCTGCTTGCCTGTCACCTCATGAGCGGAGTCTAAATTACTCCAATTCCTCTTTCTCTCCCTCTTTCTTTCCTATTTTTGAGGAACTGCTCTGCATGGACAACGGACTACATATAAAAGTGGAAGAAAATCCTCAACATTGCACTATTGCAACATCAGTGAATTAAATACTAACGGGTTTATCAGCAGGTACTCGTACACTATAGTCTTTTTGTATTTCTGTTCTCTCGTTATTACTATGCTTTATAATTAGTCACTTTTTCTTTGTTAACTGCTTATGGCACAGACATGCCTCAAAGAATCCATTCCAAGTTGTATATTTGTTTTCCAATAAAATTAACAATTAATCCCAAATGCCTTTTGCCCATTTGATAAAATATGTCTTCTTTTCAACCAAACTAGGACTGCAGTTTATTTTTTAAAAAGTTAAAGCTGTTTAAATTAACCATGACCACTCGGTCAATACTCAGTCAAAATAATTTACGAGACAATTTAGATGGAATCCCCATTTTATTCCAATACAATTTGCATGGATCAGATCAGATCTACACTTTAGGGCAAAATAACCTGGAATTGTGGGAACATTTGTGCTTGTATATACAATCCCACAAAAACCCACATGTAGGTTTTTGGGTTTTTCTTTAAAAGAACATCAGATCAGCTAGAGCTACTTCTGGTATTGTTTAAATTTTAAGCTATTTCAAGGAGAGTATCTTTTTAATTCTAAATGTTTCCATCCACTGCATGTATGCTCTCATCATGTGGATGTTTTCCCTCAGCTTAGCTTGATGTCTATCGGAGCACTGCCATTTCCTTAAAAGGGGCTGTTGAAAAGCAGCCACAGTTCATTGTTTTGGATGTAGAAGAGGCTGGAAGGCGGAAAGGCAAACACGTTGCCTGAGTGTCATTGTTAATGTGCATAGGTGGAGCTGGTTGACCAGGCCTTTTGGAGTAATCAAGTGTAGGTGGTGTTAAATTCAAGGGTTGTTCACAAATCAAATAAATATGATTAGATTAGATTAGATTCAACTTTATTGTCATTACACATGAATGGTATTATGGAATCCAATCAGGTGTGATTGATCCACTGTATCAAGCAAGATATCCATGCTTCTATTTTTTGTAAGCCATGTTTTTGAAGTTTCCTAGCAACCATAAATTCCAGTCCTATGGATGGTCAAGCTCTTTTCTCGCAAGTGCTAAAGGATCACCCGAAAGCTGCATGGAGGACATCTTGTATCTGTGGGCTCTGGAGAAGAAAAAATGTGTTGCTTATTTTAGAAATCCATTTCTGAGTGTAAAATTGTACTACCTTTCCAGCTTGAGGTGACGGTTACCTTCAGTGTTTTGGAAGTCATGGAGCTGGGTGACTTTACTGAAAGTCTGGCTATCAATAGCCAGTAGCTAGTTCTCATGCTTTAGTCAGGTTCCAGAAACATTACTGCCCTGCAGTAAAACCTGTTAAAGCCCTGGGGCAGTCATAGTTTTCCCTTTACATCCCAATGTGGGGTGAGGGGGAATAAAAGGCTAGTAGCAGTTCTCAAAAAATGACAAGTTCTCAGACAGGAAATGTCTAATTTTCTCCCTATTGGGAATGTTTGATAGAAGAAAGAATAGATATGCTGTGCTTCTACAAGTGGTGCTTTAATAGGCTGAGCGATAAAATCAATGTTTAGGCAGGCTTTTACACTGTTAGGGAACATAAAGGTTGTACATAAGATGCAAAATGGACTGAATCATATTGAGCAAAGATGGCTTGCATCACTCTCTTCAATTTTCTTCATAATGGAAATGCATCCTCATCTCTGATGTAGTTCTGGTCAGATATGCTGGCCGTCGATCTCCAAAAAATGTTGATTTATCTGTATCACTCCTCAAGGACACAATGCGTGCCTTTCCCGGAATGTGTCAGTTGCCTTACACGTGGCCTCCCACCACACTGACAATAAGATCATCTTTCTCCCTGGCCCTGGCTGTCCACCATCTCTGCACATGCTTTAGTAATCGCTTGGGCCATTATCACATGCTGTTGATTGATGGATGTGTGTGTGTGTGCACGCTCCTGAGCCCCCAGCTACTGCTGTTGTTGCTATGATAAATGAACGAGGATGTCTAATAGGCCTCTGTGCCCTCTTGTGGCTGTTATTTTTCATTGATGATGGCTAGAAGGAGCATGCCATGCCTGGTTTACAACTTGGTTGTTGGTACCAAAGATAGCTTCATTTTAAAAGCATGCATACTTCTCCTTTCACCTGAATACAGTCCAGTGTTAGGAAACCTGGAAAATGGAAATTGAAGGTGGGTCAGTTGTGGTTCAGCTGTTAAGATTCTGAGCAAATAATCAAAAGGTTGTGGGTTTAAATCCACAAACTGTCAAAGCTTCCCTTAGAAAAGGGGCATTTGACCAAGGCTCTTTAACCCACAGTTGCTTGGACTAAAATACAGGTTCCCAACCTCTGTCCTGCAAATTTTAGTTATTCGCTTCTCTCAACACTTGATTCAACCAATTAACTATTTCAATTATTTAACAGTCCTTGAAGTGGGTGTGTTAGAACAGGGAAAACACTGAAATGTGCAGGCAAGGGGTTCTCCAGGACCAGGGTTGGGAAAATGTGGAATAAATTATATAATCCTGGCGGTTGAGGGTTAAGAGTCTTGCTTGAAAGACCTACATTCAACAGTCCTGGGATTTAAACCCATGAACGTTGGCTTGCTTGATTGTAAGACACTTTGGATAAAGTGCCAGCCAAATGGATAAATGTCAAATAAGATGGGTCACCGTTGATTAATGGCCTGCTGTTTGCTCGGCATACCTTTGGACAGGTCCAAGTTAACGTGGTAGTGGAGCAACAGCAAAAGAAAAACCAACAAAAAGATAATGCTTGGCAGCCACTGCCACAGCTGAGCACTATACTAAAGGCTTTGCTGGGCAGGCTTAACAGCATGTGGCTAAATTAACACCTGCATGGTACTGCCCCCTCATACTAAAAGGATTGGGTGCCACCTGTACATGAAGTCTTATGCTGCTGCAAGTTACTCACAAGAATTACATATAAGGAATTCACATGATTGAACTAATGGGAAATTTTGTAATAGATAGGGTTAACATTTGTTCCTTTGCTTACTTCATTTGTATTAAATCTATCACACTCACTTTTCAGAGTCTTATAAAATTTTCATGAGAAGGTTGCGTAAAACAAATTTTATAGACAGGACTAAAATAATAACCTATCTTCGATATCCATCATCCTACAGATAAAAGAAGTCCATTGTTTTACTTCTTTCATTTTCGTCCAATGCAGAAAGTGAAGTTTAATAGAAGAGAGGCTTCCCCATCAACCTTATTAGGTGTCTGGCTGTGGGTGGCCTGGCGAGGGACGTGGTTGGGTCGGAGAACTGCGTAATCTGCTTTTTTACTGGTGGCTCTTTCGTCTTTCTAGAAAGGCACAGATAGATAGAAGCAATGTGTGCTATTTCTGCCTGCATGCCTACAAGGCTCTGGGACATGCTGGTGAGGGGGGAGGGCTGCTGAAAATAGTGGAAAGCAATTAGAATATCACAAAGTTCAGCTCCTGGAGGCAGCACTCATGAGAGTTTTTCAAACATAAGAGCAATGTTCTGAGCTGTGTGTGCAGTCAGTACAGGAAATGGGGAGAGTGTGAAACAGAGAATGAAAGAGAGTGTGAAAAGGTGGGGGTCTGTGAAGTGACATCGCAAGAATTTTACCCACAGGGATCTGAAACCGGTAGGAGAGCATTTTCTATTGCACAAAAGGCTCTTTTCAGGAATGGAAATGTTAGGGGCTGGGATTGTAAGTACCTATGTCTCAGGACTACTGAGTGCAGAGCGAATGTAAACTAACTAAACTAAACCATAAGAATAGAGAAGTGTGGGTAGCTCAGATGTGCACTGTGTTTTTTGTGCAGAAGTCACCATTTTTGTATTCCTGTCTGTACATTCTGGAAAGACTGGGCTTCGACATATCACTGCCACAAAAATTCAGCTTCAAATACCTGATGGTTAACCTCAGAAGAGGATTTTTTTCACTCCTTTCATTCTAATACATACCTCAGTTTCAGTAGCTATCAGATGCTACAAGATAGACATATAAAAGAGAAATGAAAAACACACAGAGGCATAGTCCAGGTCTCAGAAGGTCTCATTTCCTGATGGTGTAATGAATGGAAGGCCTTCCAAATCTACAGATGGGTGATTAAAAATTTTTTAAAAATCGTCTTATTAAGGTAGCTGGACCACCATGAGCCACCAGAACAGCTTCACTGCACTTGGTATTATACTAGATGGATGAATGCCATTCTTCCAGAAGATATTCCCTTAACTGGTATTTTGATGATGGTAGTGGAGAGCACAGTGCAAATATGTCAGTCCAAAATCTTCCATGGATGTTCAATTGGGTTGAGATATTGTGACTGGGAAGGCCATAACATATTGATTTACATCACTTTCATCCTCATCAAACCATTCAGTGAGCTCTTGTGCCCTGCAGATTGGGGCTGGAAACATCCTGGAAGACACCACTCCCATCAAGATAGAAATGTTTCATCAGAGTATAAAGGTTAGAAGAACATAAAATGCCTCAGCATAACAGACTCACAGGTTTTACTGTAATTTGTCACCCATTTGTATTTTGATATTATTACAAGATTCAGATCCTGGCAACCTTAACTGTTCATTCACTTTTCCTGGATGAGGCTTTTAGTGAGGAAATTCAGTTGTAGGCTACTTGAGGTACTTTTTCAATCATACTAAAATACATCTCAGCCCATGTCCACTGATGAGTGGAGCTGTTAAGACATTTTTCCACTGCCAGAGCAGTTTTATTTTTATAGCCTCTCTGAATGGCTGGGACTTTGACACAGTCCGTAAAAAAGGAGAGAAGTATCAGGTAATAAAACCTCACTGTTACTATAACATACTATAATGCTGGGGAATAAATATTTATTCAACACACTTGCGTGCTGTTTATGGTGATTGATATCAATATCATTCACCCCTTTGATATTTTGACACAGGGCTTCCCCAGAGGTGGCACCTCTGTATGCTATTTTAATGTCACCAATACAGCCCATAATACAAGCCACACATGACTTTCTCACTATAGTCTATGGGTTGAATAAATATACAATAAGGTACTATAATGAACTGACAAGTTTCTTGCACTTTTCAGATGTTCAGGTGCCTTGAATAAAAAAAAAAAAAGTCTCCATTATTGTCCACAGAATGAAATGAATTGATCTAATGTTTGATGTTATTCAGTTGGGAAATGAGAAAAATTAATATGTGGTATATAAACATAATTCTTGCCAAAAATTGGATTATCCATTCTAAAACATTTCCTAAACTGTTACAATGTCCCAAGTACCAGTGCAAAAAAAAAACCCTGTATGGGGTATGAAATGTAATGTTTGTGAAAGTCAGTGAATTTCAGTTTAAATGCATGACACAAAGGTTTGATATTGAGTTGTAATGTTTCTTTGACATGCTGTGCCCATCATAATGTTATCACGCTCACATTAATCCATTTAGTCATTCTCCAACTGTTTGGTGGAGTGGCTACTCTGCCTCCTCTCACTAATGGCTGCATCCTCTCTAATTGATCCACTATGGCAGTGAAACATGATGATCAATGATGACTAGCTCAGCAAATTAGTTCATGAATATTATTCATGCAGAGATCATTCCATTTCGAAAATCTGTTTAGAAGAAGATATATATGATGTTTCTTGGGTTACCCATCCATCCCATCCATTTTCCATATCGCTTATCCTACACAGGGTCGCAGAAGAGCCTGGAGCCTATCCCAGGGAACTCGGGGAATAAGGCAGGGGACACCCTGGACAGGGTGCCAACACATCACAGGGCCCAATTACGCACACACTACAGACAATTTGGAAATGCCAATCAGCCTACAATGCATGTCTTTGGACAGGGGGAGGAAACTGTTTAATTTACTGAAATTGTTTATAGGCAGTGTATTAATATAGAACAGTGATTAAACTGACTGGAACTACTTACACATTATATGGTTTGAACACACACCTTCCAGCCAATCAGAATTGAGTATTCAGACAGACCATGGTATAAGGGGCATGAAACAACACATAAGGGCTCCAAGCCATCTCTCACTGTTTGAAATCTTTGGGGATTTATAAATGATACATCTCTCATGATAACTGTGGGAACAACTTGAAGCACACTCCAATTTTGGAGATAGATAGGACCGATGGGAATTCTGTAGCTTTCAGTAAGGACCTAGTGTTGTTAGTTTACTGTTTAATACCACAATTGAAAATTGATATAGTATACAAACAATGACTACAGTTAGTTTTATCAGCTATGTGATGTATTAGAAGAATTATTCAATGAACAGAGATGGGGGAAAAAAACAGAGTACTTCATTTCTGCATTTAAGTACAGTTATCAAATATCTGTACTTGAGAAAGTACTCATTGCTTTTCTAAAACAAAATATCTACTTTCTACTCACTACAGATACTCTATAATTGTGTCCAATGCTCACTTTTTGCAAGATGGCTTTAAGCAATGGTAGATTAAAATTCTTAATAAATTTAAACAGATGTGACAATAAGAACAGAGGAGTGTGTATTTGTAAATTCCGACATTTTACATTTACATATGTAAATATATTTCTATATATTTCTATTTTTTTCTAGTTTCTACATCTTCTACATATTGACAAATTCTCCTGTAAATATAAAATATTAAAACGTGACCTAATATCTCTAACTTTAAATATAAACAGTATCTGTCATTAGCTAATTATTATTTTTTTATTTGTAGTCCTCCCTGTGTTTGCATGGGTTTCCTCCAGGTTCTCGGGTTTCCCCCAATGTCCACAAACATGCACATAGGTTGATTGGCTAGGCTAAATACCCCTGGATGTGAATGTACATGTGAATGGTGCCCTGAAATGGACCGGCATCCCATCCGGGGTGAGTGCTCCCAACTTCAGCCCAGTGTTGCCAGGATTACCTCTGGATCCACTGCGGCACTAACGAGGATAAAGCGGTTACTGAAGTTGAATGAATGTATTCGTAACTAGTTTTTATTGAGACAGCTAACTATTAGCTTTAACTTGAGTAAAGAATTTGAAACTGTACCTCAACGTTTAATAGATGAGCATTTGCACATTTACTTTTTGACCCACCTCTGAATATGGCTGGTAATGACGAAAGATTTCTGATTAAAAATTAGTACTCCTGATTTTCTTTGCACCATGTTTACTAAGCCCAAACTGAAGGTTTTTTTTAAACATTTCAAGTCAAGTAAAAGTGGGTTTTTATTGTCATTCATCTATATAACGTGTATACAGTATATTGGAACTAAATGTTTCTTCAGGACCACTGTGCAACAACAGACAAGTGCAATGTACAATAAATACACAGGACAATGCATACATACTGTTTTTGTGTATATTTCATACTAAATAGTTGCAGTAATCAGGCCTGGTTGCGTCTAGTCCAGCTGAACCCCATTATGAATGCAGTTTCATAGATTTAGGGAATTAGTAACTATGGGGGCAAATACATTTTCACACAGGCCCAGTTGGTACTGGATAACCTTTTTGCTTCAATCAATAACATTATCATTTAAAAACTGTATTTTGTAGTTACTCAGGTTGCCTTTGTTTTATCTTAGATTTTATTTTAATTTCTGAAACAATTTAGTATGAGATATACACAAAAACAGGAAAAAATCAAATACTTTTTCACAGCACTGTAATTTGGCATTAAGTGTTCGTTTATCTTTATCTGGATCTGCACTGAGTGGATCGCCACACTGATAGTTCCTGAATTGCTTGGACAGCTCAAAGTGGACTGCAGTTGAGCAATTGGCTCTGCATCCTAATAGTATAGAAAGTTATGTTGTAGAAAACAATGTGCTTTTCCCAATACGCAGGAGTCATGAAAGCATTGAGGAAGAGCTCAGCGACCTCTTCAGTATCTGTGTCCATGCCTTGGATAATCCTCTGATCCATCCGGATGACCCAGACTTTGTGATACGTGTCTATTCTCTAATATAGGCTCATGTCTACGAATAAAATATCCATATTGTCTCTAAGTTAAACTATTACTGAGACCAGCGATTTACCCATGCACTCACCCTACTGAGAATTAAATCCCCTGAAATCTTTTTAACCTTAATTCAACCTTTTCTAAAACTCCCCAAAGTACAAAATATGTATTCAAATAAACAATGACTTTGCTAACAAGCCGAAAAAAATCCAATTATTGTAAATGACTTGGGAGTTTATTTGACCTTCACATGGATATGCAAACTGGAAAACCGGCTGAAACAAACATAAGCAGACAAATGAATAGGATAATAGTGCCCCCCATAACCCCCCCTCAAGAGACACACTTTTCAGCCACTTTAGAAAGTGTTGTGAGGTGAAGAAATGAAGGGAAAGGAGACCAAAATGTCCTTAGAGTCCTCTTAAGAACAGAATCTGTAGTTGAGTCAAATATTCTAATGAATTCAGATTAGTGATGCAGATCTTATAAATGAGGGCTCCAGAAATCTCCAGAAAGAATCCATGGTGATGAAATTTAGGGCATGTCCATGTTCTGTTTGTTGCACTCACATATTTTTAGGCAATATTTCATAAAGCAACATTATCGCATTGAAGAACAGATGTGCAGACATTTGCCGAGCTATCAAAGAAGGGTCACATGTGAATTATCCATGGCTCTGCACACCACCTGTGCGTTTTTTCCAGTGGCTCTCCAGATGAGATGGCTGTGACAGGGCCTTAGTAATAGAGCCAGGCCTGGGAGCCTGGGTGTCCAGTTCCGCTGCCAACACTGGCTCCCCTGGACAGATAGTGCCGCTCTATTGAATGACTCCTGAAACTTTGATGAGACAGAATAGGCCACCACTCTGCAGACAAAAAGAGAATGCTGGTGTCCAATAGTGGCACCAGCACGATGCTGGGTCAGCCATGGGACGTGAATAAAGCCTGTTGTGTTAATCTGATGCCGTGCTATATTTCCACAATACAAGTGGTCAAGGGTGAACTCATTGGTTCCGCCAACTCAATTAGGCTTATAAACAGAGTCAGTACCAGAGTTTAGCTGAAAAGGGAGGAGTGCTTAGTGGAGGTGTAAGCAAAAGCCACCATGGCCATAACCATGGATAACTGCAGCAACTATCAGAATATCATTGGAAAAGGGACAGTTTGATTTTATTGGAAATAAAACAGGATGGCTACACTGATGAAATTGCATGATCAAAGCTACAGCACATCACGGAACATACAGTACACGATGCAATATACAGTACATAGTGCATAGAAGTGTAACCACACAATCCTGATGCTCTAAAGACTCTGCGATACCAAGACACGCAGTTTATCCATATCATGTGACTGTGAATAGAAACAAAGATTATAAGATTTCCGTAATTATCCACACACTGATTATGGACACATTCTTAATTACTTGCACATTCATAGTAAGGTGGACAGATACTGTAAAAGAGAAAAAACGAAAGACAGGGAAGCTGCTAAAGCTGCTAAATAAATCTATCACTATCAATCTATAAATCTATCACTATCATAAATCAAGAAGATTACCGAGTATTCCACACATCTGAGAGGAAATCAATAGAAACAAAACAGATTTCTGCCATTCCTAGTGAAGATGAAAAAGAGTTGCTCTCATAGTTAAAGTCAAAAGTCAAAACATGCTGAAAGGAGCATGCAGCAGTAAATGGCTCTCATGTAGCTCTTAAAGGCTATATTGGGATCAGCAATGAGAGGAGCGTTAGAACAAAATAAAAGGATTATCTACCCTACCTTCAAGAACTACCCTTCATATGGCTTTAGTGAGAGACAGAGTACGAGAGAGGACCTTGGATTCTTTCTGTCCGGTGTCACTGTGTAGCCATGTTCTATCATCCTTCAGTTCCTCTAGGATTCTGCAATCACAGAAATTAATGCAAAATCAAGGAAACTGCAATATTCAGAGGAGCTTGCAATTTTTCAAAATCACAGCAGATTTTCCACAGATTTGGGCCAAGATGCGTCATGCGACATCATTACAACGTGACATGTAATGACATCACAATGCGCATTCAACCAAAGCCCTATTTGATTCGTATGTGTCAAACATGAATACCGCTAAAAGGTCTCATTAACCAACAAACAACACTGAAAAAGACAATTCAAGTAGTTTTCCCCAAAAATGCACCAAAGACTCCTCAAGTTGTAGCGCAAATTTTGAAGAAGAAAAAAAAACAAAAAAAGCCACAGCAAATTCAAGCATGTCAAAAAAGAACAAAAAACACAAAACTAACAATATTCAAATAAAAGGCAGTTTAAAACACAAGTGAGGCAAAGCATGCAGTGCCGCAACAATCACAAAAAAAAACTCTGCAAAATCCTGTATGGAGTGATACTTATTCATAATCATTTACCTGTAAGAATCATATTCCCCTGAAGGTAGTATTAAAAATGTAAGGACCACTAACCTTCTAAGGATCTATCGGATTATCATTGATTAGTTACTTACAAAGAAACAGATGTAGAAATAGAAGTCAATAAAAAAATAATAATAAAAATACAGACAATCAGGCCAAAGAACCTGCTGTTCCCAGCATGTCTATGATTAGTTCTCTGAAACTATGAGATTTAATTTATAAGGATACCACAGAACATATAATTGTACTCAGCATATTTACCCTGAGACCTGTGACCTTAGAACTGGATGCTAGCTAGCAAGTAAAGCTACTATGATCTTGCAGCTACTGTATGTTAACCTCTTATGAACACACAGAGAGAAAGAGAGACACTTTATCATTTGATGTAGTGATACAGATATTATGTCCCCTTTATGTCGGGGTTATAACACATGACCTTTACCCTGATTTATGTAGTATGTGAGGGGCCTTCATCTAAATCAAATTTTAGGTTAGTATCAAATATCAAATGTGATTCTGGATGTTGTCTGGATGTTGGGAGTATGTGCTGGTCAGAGTTTTTCTGTGAATTTGGTTTTGATCTGGCAACAAGTTGGGTAGCTTGTGATGATTCTCAGTAATTTGGTGTAAGATCACTAGTTGTTAGTGTGAGTTCTATCATTTTTCCATCTCATAAGAAACTACAAAAACTGCCTGTTCATAATTCATTGGAAGGTGTAGTGAAGTCCCATCTTTTCCGAAGGCATCTCTGTTTTATTTTCTATATTTTATTAAAACACACAATACTATTTCATTAACATAAATAAAGTACTATTTTCTTGTTTGCAGTATTTTGTGGGATTTTTTACATTTTTTTTATTTTTCTATTATGTATGAAAATACATTCTTTTTGCCCTTTTCATACAAATCCAGGAACGGCACTGTAGTGCTTTTTAACCAGGATGATGACTTAAATCATCAGAATCTTATCTAATAATTACTGTCACACATTCCCTTCCCCTTTCTGGTCCATTAAATATTATGTTTTCTAACATGTGTGGCCCAGACGAGCCTGACTTCTGACCGCTCTTTAAATCCGTGTCATTATGTAAACTTTGCACTAAAAGAGGTCATGTGACCTCTCTCACCACCCTCTCGACTGCAGCCATGTTCCAGACTTTTCTCCTCTTTCATCCTCTCCACAGATATTTGCACATTCTTCCTCTGAAAACAAATCCAATGGAATAAATTCTTCAATTATTCATGCTTCAATGGTGTAGCCATGCCCTAAGGTCTGTGTTCCACTAATGGAGATGGCAGGATGTTTGTGCTGTGATATAAACGGATGAGTGAACTTTTCATTGGTCTCAAAAGCAGCTCTGCCACTCACCCCAATCAGCTTCGCCTGCTCAATGTCTAATTAAAACTAGACATGTCGATCCTAGCCCAGGGACGTACACGTGCCTGTGAACGAAGGATTGACTGGCCGAAACCAGAGAAAAAGGTTTCTTGTTACAGCCTTAAACTCCACTTTACACACATAGTCAGAACAACAACATACACATCATATAATTCTCTAGGTTTCTGTGTTAAATTTAGTTGTAGATGTATTGACAGATATATGATTATGATTATGTGTATTATAATTTGTAGATGAGCCACAAAGAACACAGAGTTCAAGCAGAGCTGATGTGATGCTGCCCAGGGCGTCTGGTGTTCACGGAGGAGAAGATCCCTCTGGTAGATTAATGAGGAGCAGCCTGCTCATCTGCTTTCATGTTTTCTCTTGTAACACCCTTAATTATTTACTGAGCATTCTCTTGTTACAGAATGCAGAAATGCACAGTTTTAAATGCGTGCATTTGCTCATGGCTCCCAGTGCACATTAATATTTAATGAGAAAGATGAGGAATGAGAATTTGGGGAGAGGAGTCAAACTAAATGACATTGTTATCTCAGTACCATGCAGCACACACTCCACCAAGTAAATTGGAAAACGTTTAGGAAATTATTACCAAAAACTAAAGCTTCTCATCATTCATTCGTTGTAATTAAATAATGTCTGATCTGAATGACATGATGACTGAGTGAATTTATCGACAAAACAAATAAAACAGGTTGTCTGTACAACAAAGATGGATTTCCTCATTATAATACATGGAACATACACTATCTCTGGAAACAGTAAGACATGAAGACGGACACACACACACACACACACACACACACACACACACACACACGAATGATGCAATGGCCTGAAATGTGGAGAAATAAGAGAGTTTAATACCACTCACATAGCTTTCTATAACCCACTTAGAGTCCTCTCTTAATTCTCAATGCATTTTTTGTAAGTCCAGTTACTGAAAATGCATTTATGTAACTGATTTCTGAGAGATCAGACAGTTCTTCTTTGTTGGCTTTATCGCAGACTGCAGATACAGTATCAAATCTGTGCTCACTGAACTGATCTTCCTTAAGCCATTATTCAGATCACTGATCTTCAAGTGCTGCCTGCCAATGTTTCACTTGTAGATTAACTTGCGAATCAAATTCCAATTTGAAGTTCGGCAAAACTCCAGCATTAAGGTGGATTACATGGATGAATCTGGCTGACCTGGATATGCACTCTGTGTGTGATATATTTGAGGAGAAAGTGATGTGCATAGGCAAGTGTGTGTGTGTGTGTGTGTGTGTGTGTGTGTGTGTGTGTGTGTGTGAGAGAGAGAGAGAGAGAGAGAGAGAGAGAGTGCAGGATTAAATTCAGGTCAGTACTGCCCTCTTCTACACCTGACCCTGCTCTCCACTTTCACATCTCATCACATTGTCAGCATTTTGCCCAACAGGTAATAAGGTGCAAAGTGTTTGAGGTGTGCGTGCGTGCGTGTGTGTGTGCGTGCGTGTGTGTGTGTGTGTGTGTGTGTGTGTGTGTGTGACCATAACAGTTAGAGATATAGAGAGCTGAGTAATCCTGTAAGCAGTAATAAAAACAAAATTATCTACTTCAGCACTGAACTTTTTTTTTTAACTATATGTATAGCCTCCCCACTGCTGTCACACTTATATATTTCATATATTCCATATTTACATGACTTGTTAAATTTTGTGTGATTCTGTGTACCTTATGGTATTATTGTCTGTATTTATTGTCTGTATTTACTGTTGTCTTTTAGTCCTCGTCAATGTCTATGTCTACTACATGTTGCAGAGTAGTCTCCTGAAGGAACTATGTTTCGTTTTTATCCATTGCCATGCGATGTGCTAAAAATGACAATAAAGCTGACTTTGACTTTGAACATAAGTAGCTTTTTAGGATGCTTGAATTTACACCCTCAAATGTTTAAAAAGCTCAATTCTACATTACAATGTTCCTTTTTCCACACTGTACAGTATGTAGTGTACTGGAACTGTACTGGAACTTCAAATGGGATCGGGTTCTATGGTCAGATGAAACCAAAATAGAGCTTTTTGGCAATAAACACCAGAGGTGGGTTTGGCGCACACAGAGAGGTAGCCATATGGAAAAGTACCTCATGCCCACAGTTAAATATGGTGGTGGCTCTTTAATGTTTTGGGGCTGTTTTTCTGCCAGAGGACCTGGACATTTTGTTAGGATACATGGCATCATGGACTCTATCAAATATCAACAGATAAATGAAAACCTGCCAGAAAGCTTCAAATGGGCCGCGGTTGGATCTTCCAGCAGGACAATGATCCAAAACATACATCAAAATCAACACAAAAATGGTTTACTGACCACAAAATCAAGGTCCTGCCATGGCCATCCCCTGACTTGAAACCCATAGAAAACCTGTGGGGTGAACTGAAGATGAGAGTCCACCAGCATGGACCTCAAAATTTGAAGGATCTGGAGAGATTCTGTATGGAGGAATGGTCTCAGATCCCTTGCCATGTATTCTCCAACCTCATCAGGCATTATAGGAGAAGACTCAGAGCTGTTATCTTGGCAAAGGGAGGTAGCACAAAGTATTGACTAAAAGTGTGCCAATAACTGTTGCACACCTATATTTAACAATCTTTTTTTTATAAACCTGTGTTTTATTTGCAATTGCTTGATATCCATGAGAGCATTTTTGTGTTTTTTTCTTAACAAAAGATCAAAAGGTTAAACAATAAAGACAATTTTTCACAGCCTTCATTACTCATATTTACCAAGGGTGTCAGTATTAGTGGAGGGCACTGTATGTAGGTCTTACAAGTGATACTGCAGTTTTTATATGTTGGAAATGTAAATACATACACTATATGCCCAAAAGTATGTGAACACCTGACAGTCACAGCCTTGTTGAACATCCCATTACAAAACAATAGGCATTAATATGGATTTACTGCTATAAAAGCCCACAGTCTTCTGGGAAGGCTTACCACTAGATTTTGTAACATTCTGCCGATACAGCCACAAGAGCATTAGTGATGTTAGGCGAGAAGTCAGAGTTCCAGTTCATCCCAAAGGTGTTCAGTGGGATCAGGATTTGGTGCAAGACACTTGAGTTTGCACACATCAACATTGGCAAACCATGTCTTTATGTTTTTCTGCACATTAATTTGTACATTCCTGTCAAAGATGCTGCCAGTGAAATTGGTGTCCCTTCTGAAGATCTATCTTTTTTTAATACAAAAGTGATTGTACGTTCCTAAAAAGTTTTGTTTGCCACGTCTGCTGATGATGTTGTACACTACTGTAGTACTCGTTTCCAACTAGGAAGTGAAATTCCAATTAGGAAGTGGACCGTAACTAACTGTTGTATAATGTTGTGTAATAACCAAATACATAGCAAGAACCATACTGGTACTTAATGTACTGATCAAAAATAAAGTGGTAGGGTTTGAAAGCATTAAAGACTAGAATTGTTTATAAATGAATTTGTTTCTTACCAGTGAAATGTCACATTAAGGTAATAGGACACAATCCTTACATTTCCGGTCAATCTAAGCTCAAACAATCAATGGCAGTGCCAGCTCTATGTATGTGTGTGTGTGTGTGTGTGTGTGTGTGTGTGTATGTGTGTGTGATATGCTTTTTCATTTGAAGTGTACACTCAATAGCCTCGATGAGAATTCCTCCAGCCACCTCCTTTGCATACTCTAATTGGTAGTGAGCACATGGGCATGCTTTAGGTGCCTCTCATGCCTGCCAATCTCCAGGAAGTTGCCAGGCCTTACTCTGGATCAACAGATGCCAGCCGCTATTTCAAAAAGTTGGACGTGAGGAAAAGGCAGCAGGTGTTCCGCCATGACTGAGTGTGTCTCACAGAGCAACAGGCCCAACTTGTTTACGATTTGAACCCTCCCCTGTGTGGTCGCTGACTCACAGAGAGCTGCTCCATCTTTACACACACACACACACACACACACACACACACACACACATGCATACATGCACACACACAGACAGACATTAGCTCCCAGCTCTTTTTCCTCCCAAGTTTTTTCCTGATGATCTCAGAATCCTCTCTCTCTCTCTCTCTCTCTCTCTCTCTCTCTCTCTCTCTCTCTCTCTCTCTGTCTCTCTGGAGGTAATTAGTCTGGTTGCTAGGGGATACCTGGAAGTTCACAGATTCGGTTGAGTTATAAAAAGCATGGTTTGCATCAGTTAATCAGAAATGTCCTCAAATGAGAAAAAGAGAAAAGGATGGAGTGACAGCACATTGAGGAGAGGAAGAAAGAAATGTGTGAAAGGCTAAGGTTTAAGTTTTTTTTTTTTAAGGTTTTTGTTTTTTCTTTCAGGTTTCTTCTCTGAGTTGTAAATGCTCAGAGCACTCAGTGGTCTGCATTTCCTGAAGATGAAATTCTTTTAGCAAAAAAGAAAGTAAGAAAGAAAGAAAACAACCCCAGCCTTCAGGCAGACTTGTATAACATGATCCCATATGAAACACGACGGCCCTCAAATGATTACAACAAAGCTTCCAGCTCAGGTGATGAGGGAATTCACTGTATCCAGGGAATGTATACTTCATTTCCTGTTTATCCGTAATTTCACTGCAGCTTCCAACCACGACTGAGGTGTAAATAAGAGTTTTGGGAGTTGGTGGGGTGGGGCTCAGTGGTATGACAGAAAGAGAGAGAGAGAGACAGAGAGACAGAGAAACCAAGAGAGAGGGTGAGACCAAGAAAGAGGGAGGGGGAGATAGAGAGAGAGAGAGAGAGAGAGAGAGAGAGAGAGAGAGTCCTCCACTTTCACAGTTTTGTTGCAGCATACGATTACAGTTTGGATTTGCTCTACAGTGACTCATCCTGCTAAGAAACTACTTCCACAAAATCATATAAACAGACTTGTGCTCATGTGGCACTTGTCTGGGTGTGTCTATGTGTGTGTGTGTGTGTGTGTGTGTGTGTGTGTGTGTGTGTGTGTGTGTGAAAGAGATTGAAAGAAAGGCAGCTGAATCCATTGCCGTAATGAGAGTAGATCGATACTGAAGTGCATTAGTGATGTTTCCCACTCAGCAGTCAGACAGTACTCTGCAGCTTTTAATGAAACCTGTCTATCCACACCTCGACCGCAAACACACATGGCCACACTGGATCAGGCTCTCAGCAGCAATATCAAGCAAACACACGCTTTCGGAAGTAACCGGCTTACTGAGCTAATAAGAAAACATCTTTACGAGACATGCTCAGAAAAATGCACGACGGGATAATGTGAGACATGCTCGTCTGTCTGAAGAATAACAAGATAACTTAATTTGCTGCTGCTCCACGGGAAGAATCGAAGAGACAAATAGAGCAAAAATGAATTGTGTAAGGCCTGCTCCAAAAATACCCCCACCAGCAGGCAGTGCAGTGAGTCATCCTGCCCCCTCACTCTCATCTCCAATATCACAGAGAAGAGCTGTGTTACAAAGCCATGCTCATTGCAAAAAAGACAGTGCTTTAAGGCTGCATTAATACACATATTTAAACAGACAGATAGTCCAGGAGTTGGTTGTTCCAGTGGAAGATCATCCGCCTCTAACACTCTGTTCATATGGCAGTACCTTAAGGTCATGTTAAGCATTTGTTTACAATCCTGTCTTTAAAGTCCTGTTTTATTACTGCAATAATTCACATCAGTGCTGTACAGAAAATAGATATACCAATAGCATTTAATATGTAAGGAATAACACACAATGGGTCATGTTGTTTTACAGAAATAATCCACAGCAGGGTGGTGTGATGTGGCCTGATGCAAAGCGGATGACTGGTTTTCTAAAACAGCACAGAGCGAAGTGTTATTCAACTTATACCACAGCAATTTAAGTCATTAATGAATGACTCAAAGTGCTTTTTACTATTAACAGTCATTCCCTCATCGATAATGAGACAAAAAGCTGGTCATATTACAGAGAAACCGTAAAGTGCAAACTCCTCTGTTCGGAAGACTCCTGCTGTGGTAATATAGTACTGTAAATTCAAGGAAACCAATATTGTTAGGGTTTCCCCTCGCACTTCTGCATTCACAGACTCTCATTTTGTTTACGTTGCCACGTGTATCTTTGTTTTGGTTCATGTCTTGTCTCCGCCCCTGTGTTCTCATTGGTTCTGTGATTATGTGCCTTTATGCGTTTCAGGTGTTTTACGTTCAGCCTTGTTTCATTCATGTACTTAAAGTCCTTTGTTTCTTTGCGACTTCGCGAAGTATTTGTGCACACACCTTGTTACCACAACCTACCAAGTGGATTTATATGGACTGTGTATTCTGGCTTTTGAACTTTGCTCACGTTTTGGATTACAGATTTTAGCCTTGCCCACGTTATTACGATTCTGTTTGTTTGTACTCTTTGCTCACGCTTTGGATTACTGATTATTGCCTTGCCCCGTTGGGATTACTGCTCTTTAGTTTCTTTTTCCCCTGTTCCGTTATTTTTGGTTATGTTTCTAATAAAGTGACTTTTCCCCAGTGTTTGCATCCAGCCCCTCCTTCTCTGTTCTAACAGAATACTTCGCCAAACATGGATGCAGCGGGAAAATGGAGGACACGCTGCGCCGAGTTTTTTGTTCCCACCTTCGATTCAGTTCTTTTTCCACAGTGGACATTTATTTATCCCCCCGACGCCTATGATGGTTTTTCAGTTTACCCCCAATGTTTTCTTTTGCAGGCGCAGATTTATTTTCTTAGTTTAGAGAACCCCAAGCCCGACGAAAAGCAGTGGTTGGGATTCCTCTTGTCACGCTTAGTCGGCTCAGCTCGCCAGTGGGCGGAGCTTCACCTGGCCAACGGATCTAAGAAGCTAAGTACCGTAGCTAACTTTGTCGAACTGTTGATCAAGGTGTTCAGGAGTCCCGACTTTTCACCTGACCTAGAAAAGTTCTTGGGAAGGGACCGCCTGTCTGAACGGCCCAGCCGGCTGTTCACTGCACACTATGGGAGGGAGCTGGCCAAAGTGGCGGCCAACACCTCTCAGCCTCAGACACAGAAGTGCGCGACCGAGAGCTGCATCCGACAGGCCGAACTACGATGCCCCACATGTGTGAAACAGGGGAGAGAAGGCTCCTGTTTTTGCTCACAGGAGTTCTTTAAGGGCAGCTGGCATGCCCACAAGTGGCTCCACAAGCGAGCACCCCCAGAGCTCCAGCCGGAGATCCAGCAGATGGTCTCCCCAGCGGAGCTCCAACTAGAGGTCAACCTGGCGACCTCCAGCCCAGAGCTCCAGCCAGAGACCCAGCATATGGTCTCCTCAGCGGAGCTCCAACTGAAGGTCAACCTGGCGACCTCCAGCCTAGAGCTCCAGCCAGAGATCCAGCAGATGGTCTCCTCAGCGGAGCTCCAATCAGGGGTCAACTTGGCGACCTCCGCTCCAGCCCTGTTCCAGCCTAAGGTCCACAAGGAGACTTCTGCTCAAGCCACGTTCCTGTTGGAGGTCCACGGGATGACCTCCGCTCAAGCCACGTTCCTGCCGGCGGTCCACGGGATGGCCTCATCTCAAGCCACATCCATACCGGAGGTCCACGGGATGACCTCCTCCCAAGCCATGTTCCTGCTGGAGGTCCACGGGATGACCTCCTCCCAAGCCACGTTCCTGCCGGAGGTCCATGAGGACACTTCTGCTCAAGCCACATTCCTGCCAGAGGTCCACGAGGAGACCTCCGCTCAAGCCACATTAATGCTGGAGGTCCATGGGACGACCTCCTCTCCAGAGCTCCAGTCAGGGGTCAACGAGGCGACCTCCTCTCCAGAGCCAAGCCCTAGTCCATGCCCTAGTCCATGCCCTAGTCTATGCCCCGGTCCATGCCCTGGTCCATGTCTAAGTCCATGTCCCAGCTCCACACCCAGCTCTACGCCCAGGCCCATGCCCCAGCTCAAACCCCAGCTCATTCCCAGGTTCACGCCCAGGTCTATGCCCCAGCTCATGCCCCAGCTCATGTCCAGGTCCATGTCCACGTTCATGCCCAGGTTCCTGCCCCAGATCATGCCCTGGTCCCTGCCCCAGGTCATGCCCAAGGTCATGCCCAGGTTCCTATCCAAGTTCCTGTCCGGGGCCGACCAGGCAGCTCCCAGGTCCAAGTTCCAGTCCAAGCTCCAGTCCAAGCTCCAGTCCAGGTCCCAGTCCAGGTCCCTGTCCAGCTTCCAGTCCAGGTCCCTGTCTTAGTCCCTGTTCAGGTTCCAGTCCAGGTTCCAGTCCAAGTCCCTGTTCAGGTTCCAGTTCAGATTCCAGTCCAGGTCCCAGTCCAGGTCCCAGTCCAGGTCCCAGTTCAAGTTCCTGCCAGGGGCCGACCAGGCGGCCTCCAAAGCCAAGCTCCAAGCCAAGCCCCAGTCCAAGTTCCAGTCTAAGTTCCCATCCAAGTTCCTGCCCTGGGCCGACCAGGCGGCCCCCAAGCCCAAGTTCCTGTCCAAGTTCCCTTCCAAGTTCCCGTCCAAGTTCCCATCCAAGTTCCCATCCGGGACCGACCAGGCAGCTCCCAAGGCCAAGTTTACGCCAGGGGCAGACAGGATGACCGGCCATGCTTCGCTCGCACCAGACGCCGACGGGATGGCCCGCCATGCTCCGCTCTTGCCAGAGGCCAACGGGACGGCCAACCACGATCCGCACATGCCTGGGGCCAACCGGACGGCCCACCGCGCTCCACTCACACCTGTGGCTCATGTCTTGTCTCCGCCCCTGTGTTCTCATTGGTTCTGTGATTATGTGCCTTCATGTGTTTCAGATGTTTTACGTTCAGCCTTGTTTCATTCATGTATTTAAAGTCCTTTGTTTCTTCGCATCTTCACGAAGTATTTGTGCACACACCTTGTTACCACAACCTACCAAGCGGATTTATATGGACTGTGTATTCTGGCTTTTGAACTTTGCTCACGTTTTGGATTACAGATTTTAGCCTTGCCCACGTTATTACGATTCTGTTTTTTTGTACTCTTTGCTCACGTTTTGGATTACAGATTTTTGCCTTGCCCACGTTATTACGATTCTGTTTTTTTGTACTCTTTGCTCACGCTTTGGATTACTGATTATTGCCTTGCCCCGTTTGGATTACTGCTCTTCAGTTTCTTTTGCCTAGTGTTTTTCCCCTGTTCCGTTATTTTTGGTTATGTTTCTAATAAAATGACTTTTCCCCAGCATTTGCATCCAGCCCCTCCTTCTCTGTTCTAACAAATATACAGGTGCATCTCAATAAATTAGAATGTCGTGGAACAGTTCATTTATTTCAGTAATTCAACTCAAATTGTGAAACTTGTGTATTAAATAAATTCAATGCACACAGACTGAAGTAGTTTAAGACTTTGGTTCTTTTAATTGTGATGATTTTGGCTCACATTTAACAAAAACCCACCAATTCACTATCTCAACAAATTAGAATACTTCATAAGACCAATAAAAAAAACATTTTTAGTGAATTGTTGGCCTTCTGGAAAGTATGTTCATTTACTGTACATGTACTCAATACTTGGTAGGGGCTCCTTTTGCTTTAATTACTGCTTCAATTCGGCGTGGCATGGAGGTGATCAGTTTGTGGCACTGCTGAGGTGGTATGGAAGCCCAGGTTTCTTTGACAGTTGCCTTCAGCTCATCTGCATTTCTTGGTCTCTTGTTTCTCATTTTCCTCTTGACAATACCCCATAGATTCTCTATGGGGTTCAGGTCTGGTGAGTTTGCTGGCCAGTCAAGCACACCAACACCATGGTCATTTAACCAACTTTTGGTGCTTTTGGCAGTGTGGGCAGGTGCCAAATCCTGCTGGAAAATGAAATCAGCATCTTCAAAAAGCTTGTCAGCAGAAGGAAGCATGAAGTGCTCCAAAATTTATTGGTAAATGGGTGCAGTGACTTTGGTTTTCAAAAAACACAATGGACCAACACCAGCAGATGACATTGCACCCCAAATCATCACAGACTGTGGAAACTGAACACTGGACTTCAAGCAACTTGGGCTATGAGCTTCTCCACCCTTCCTCCAGACTCTAGGACCTTGGTTTCCAAATGAAATACAAAACTTTCTCTCATCTGAAAAGAGGACTTTGGACCACTGGGCAACAGTCCAGTTCTTCTTCTCCTTAGCCCAGGTAAGATGCCTCTGACATTGTCTGTGGTTCAGGAGTGGCTTAACAAGAGGAATAGGACAACTGTAGCCAAATTCCTTGACACGTCTGTGTGTGGTGGCTCTTGATGCCTTGACCCCAGCCTCAGTCCATTCCTTGTGAAGTTCACTCAAATTCTTGAATCGATTTTGCTTGACAATCCTCATAAGGCTGCGGTTTTCTCGGTTGGTTGTGCATCTTTTTCTTCCACACTTTTTCCTTCCACTCAACTTTCTGTTAACATGCTTGGATACAGCACTCTGTGAACAGCCAGCTTCTTTGGCAATGAATGTTTGTGGCTTACCCTCCTTGTGAAGGGTGTCAATGATTGTCTTCTGGACAACTGTCAGATCAGCAGTCTTCCCCATGATTGTGTAGTCTAGTGAACCAAACTGAGAGACCATTTTGAAGGCTCAGGAAACCTTTGCAGGTGTTTTGAGTTGATTGGCTGATTGGCATGTCACCATATTCTAATTTGTTGAGATAGTGAATTGGTGGGTTTTTGTTAAATGTGAGCCAAAATCATCACAATTAAAAGAACCAAAGACTTAAACTACTTCAGTCTGTGTGCATTGAATTTATTTAATACACGAGTTTCACAATTTGAGTTGAATTACTGAAATAAATGAACTTTTCCACAACATTCTAATTTATTGAGATGCACCTGTACTTCATAATATATTCATAATGTATGTTAAACATTGTATATTTTACAATATGGAGATTATAGCTGTTTTAATACATGGGTGAATATAAAGATATGGACAAGCAGTTGCACATATTGGTCAATATATTCAGAATATAATTTATAATATACAAACTATGGATTGTAGACATGCAATTGTATACCTCGTTATTTTAATTTCATCATTCACCAAGTCAACAGATAGAGTCCACTCACTTCATTACAGAAATAGAATCCATCAGTGAACTCATAGACTTGTTATTAATATCCACAACTACACTTTAAGAGCCAGACAAAAAAAAATACAGGATGATATCTACCTTTTTTTTTCTCTCTCTCTATAGTTAGATAGAAAGGTATGGCTAAATATGGAAACATGTTTTATGGCATCCTTTCCCTGATATACCTGAGCTGGTCTTCAACCTTCAACACGACTGTCAGGTCCTCACATTTATTCCAAAATATAATTTTTAACTTGTAAAACTGGTGGGATGGTTCCTTGCTGCTGTCGTTCACATCTCTAAAAATTGCCTGCAGCAGTACTGAACTGCAAAGTATATTCTGACATTTAAAGGAGAATGTCTGTGTGCATCCTGTATCATTATTTGGCACCCCATGATGACGCTCCACTCCACGGAAGTCTGGCAAATTTGGAGCATTGGAAGGATGCATTCAAGGACACAGCTGGCATGAGGGTAAAAAAAAAAAAAAACAGGATTGAAAGAATCAAGGGGAACTAATAAAAAAAAAAGAAAACTCTGAACAGTGTAATGACCAATTTGGAAAAAATTATTACCATATTTTGAGAGAACGAGAGGCAGGTGCAGGCACTTGAAAGAGATGTTGTGCCTTGATCTGACACTGCTTAAAAATCAGTCATGTGATTCATCAGCATTAGTCAAAATGACACTTAGACATTTGTAAACGTGATCCTCTCTCTGCCTACTGATCTGATTGCTGAATATTCATCAAAAACCTCCATCTGTCATACCAAATCTCTGCCATCATTTTTTGTGACGTAGTTTTTTAGGGTTCCAATGCTTATATCATAAATTGTGGTTATTTTATTTTATTTTTTTTAATAAAACAAGAGACCTACAAATCTTGATTTGAATTACTTTCATTAACTTTCATTAAAGACCTTTCACATTTTTCTAGAAAAAAAAAAGTATATATAATATAATAGTTATCAATGAAGACTTACATTCATTGACATTTATCTTTCGACCAAGGCTGCCACGTCCCAAAACTTTGTAGTGGGTAAACAGTACTTAATTCTGCACACTGCTGGATCCTTTCCAAACCAGTCATTTGTGTGAAACAGCACTCTCTTTCACCCACAGCCATAGATGTGAGTAATTTAAACTAGTTTTTTAAAATGATGAAACAGAGTAAATAAAAATCTCTATACACAGCATTGCACTGCAGAGTGAAAAGCCCTTGTACTGCCTCTCTGCTGTTGCCATTTCAGAAATGCTGTTTACGAGTAAGCTCTGCTTATGAGACAGCAGATAAAGTGTAAACCCTGAGTACTATAGTCATATTTTACTTCCTTGTCTCATTAGCACCTCTCCAGTCTCATGGGCTGAGCAGTATGGTGCAGAATCTTGTGATAATAACCAGCCCTGAGTTAGCTGACAGATGCTGTGTAGCATCAAACCCTTCAATGTGATTTCTCCACAACAAGATCCCTAATAAATTCAGTAATGGCGACTATAGCTGTGTCAGAGAGAAAACCTGAACTTCTCATCAGGAAGGACAAAAGGAAGGCAGCTGCATTCCACTCTGTACTATGTGCCCCGCCTGACCCATTGACCCAGTAATCAGAAATATCACAGCGTAACAAGCACGTGGGTGGCCATGTCTTCAGTTCACACATCCATCTCCCCCATAGAGACTGTATTAAAGTACAGAAATAAACCTCATGCCATTTTAACTGTTGGCTATAAATACATTCAAGACAAGTTTGTTCCACATGACTTCATTGGTTTCATTCTTATACTACACAGGTACACTAATTACAATGTAACTGTATTTGCTACAACATATACAGTACTTCTAGTCAAAGTCTTCACGTCTCAAGTACTAATGATTTTTTTGAATGCATCTTTATTGTGAAATAAAAATTTATAGTCATTCAAATATTTCAAAATGTTCAGATCCAAAAGATATTCTATTTGGAAACTAGATCACGAAGATCAGCTATTAGATCACAAAATTAATCACTATACTATATGGGTCATTCTATTTCAAGTGGTCCAGTGCAGGTTGCTCAACTGTTTTTATTTTTCCAGGGTTTTTTTTTGTTTGTTTGTTTTTTTGCGTGATTATAAAAGCAGTAATTGACCACAGCTCAGAAGTCACTTAGTGCTTTTATCACAGGGGAAACAACACCACAGCACTGTTTATTTGTAAAACACCCAATTGAACACTGTACTTCCATAACTGGATAAAATCTATTCACGCATACCAACTGTACACCTGTACCAACATGATAGATCAGGCTGGTTTTTCAAATCTGGCCCTCGAGGTCCACTGTCCTGCAGAGTTTACCTCCAATCTCAAACTCACATCACTCACTTATTTCTGTCAAAAATTCGAGTTTGTATCTGGTCCCCCACCAGAGATATTCAACCCGAAAGTGAGGGAATTTTTTTTTTAATGGCACTTTCTCACCCCCATAAATGTCTCGGTACTGAAATGTTCTGCATGCACACTATACCTACCTAGGTACCCCCTAAAAAAAAATTAAGACTGAACCATTCCCATTATAAATTGACCCTAAAAGTGGAACTGTGAGCAATCTTGAGTATTACATTTGGACTTAAATTCTAAGTCTAAGGAACAAGAATTTGCAAAATGTTTATATATGTACCTTGTAATGTGCTCTGGAGATCATTCTTTGTTCCAAGGAGCTAGGCCCATCCTGAGCCGAGATATTGAGGTTTCCATAAACAGCTGTATAATCAAAATTTGTTGTGTGCCATGACACAAAGATGGCACAAAAATTAAAAACGATCGCGCAACCGACTTTGAAATTATTGGACCACTTGAGATGGAATGACCCATATTCTACTACATCTAATGAGAAAAGATTTGGACTCAAAATCCATTCAAAATCAGTCATTGTTGTCAAGCCTCTATTCAAATAGTCACTCCTTTGGTAAAGCTAAAAAAAGCAGCATTTTAGTATTTTATTCACTTCTAAGTCCACAGTCTTTTTCTAAGAGCTGTTTTTGTGGTAAGTGAAGGTGAAATACAGTATGCATACTCTACTCTTGATTATTATCTTTCCAGTAATGTTTTCTCACATGTAGTCCACCTGAGCAGTCTGTGCTTATTCTAAAGCCTCGGGATTAAGATCGAACAGCAAAAAGGCACACTCATGAATCTCTAGACGTCATTCCTGAGGCATTTGTATGCATGCTTACAAATTCTGACATTCCAGAAGTACAGCAAAGCGCTTTTTTTGCTAGTAAAATATTCATTTATTCATGCAAAATCGGTCCATTACGTCCAGACGATTCTTACCGATGCACTTCTCTAACACTTTACATTAACTAATTATTCACTGCATTAGTTAGCAATAATTAGCAAGCATTAATAAGCCATAAATAAAATTAACAGTGTAATTAACTGTGTTAACATGTGTTCATTAATGTATGTTTAAATAATAATTAAGTACTCCTGCATTGAGTAATGTTTAGACTATCCATGACTAAATACTATAAGTGCACCAAAATTGCACATGGTGTAAATCTTGGAATCCACCATTGAGCCTCAATGATATATTTTTCAAATGAAGCACTGCAATTCTTAATTAAGTCATTAGATCATTATTGTATGGAATAAACATTGGCTATGTTTACATGCACATCGATATTCCGATATTCAGAATTTGGCAGTATTCTAATTAGTACTTTGTCATGTAAACGCCACAATCTGATTCCCACCCCTGGAATATGCCTGTTTTAATTCTGTTGTATGTAAACACCTTATTCAGAAAATCCACTGAAAGCACATACGTATATGCGCATGCTCAGTCCGCAAGGAACTGTGGGTGCTAACAGATGCTTAGCTGTAGGCTAGGTATTTAGGAATGGCAACTCAGTCATACTTACAAAAACCATGTATACAGGAATATTCCGATGCCTGTACGTATATAAACATCATATTTGGAATATGGCTACAACCTGAATATAGACCTTAAACGGAATTTGATATGCATGCAAAACGTAGTCATTGATTAAAGCAAGTGTTCATATTTTGGCCTATTTTTTGTTTGTTTGATTGTTTGTTTTTGGTTTTTTTACATAGAAATCAATAAATATAAGCATTAAATCTTTGATAGCATTACTTATAATGTATCAGTGCTGAAGTTCATGGTTTGTTAATGTTAATTAATGCTGTACATTTACATTTAATGTAAAACATTGTAACTAAAACTGGATGAAACAATCTGCCTTTAACACGTGGACATAAAGTTATAACTTCAGGTATAGTGCATGTCTGCAACGTCACTCACTGTGCAACAAGAAACATTCCTAAACCACACTCAGCTTCTACATCAACTCACATATCAGCAGTATCAGCACACACAGCAGTGTTCAGCCAAAAAGAACAACAAGGCCTATCTGTATCAAGCATCTCCCTGCCACACTATCTCCAGTCTTAGCAAAAAGTTAAGGATTACATAAGAATGCTGCACGGTCCTTGCCAAGGCTACATAGTTAGCCCTTTCTGGATGAGTCACATTTCCTTTGTGTGATATACTTATTCTTATTTCACCTACTCTCCAGTTGCGCATTCCGTCAATCCTATTTATAACCCCATCTTCATCCCTGACCATCCAGCTCCCACAACTTTACCAAATTAATCACATCTTAAGCAAATCTTCTGTTAGTGCTGGCATAAACAGTGCTGTTCTGTGTGCGTTAATCTGTGGGACTCTGCTGATGCTGATCAGAGATTTGTTGATGTATTTGTCCTCATTAAAGCTGCATCTGTGCTGGTTTCAGCTCTGCTGAATTTCACAGTGTTACTGTGAGCATCCCACATTGTGTTACGGCCCTCCTACTGAACAAGACGGCATCATCATGAAAGTGTTGACCAGACATTTGCAGTGAAACACTCGCCTGCGGCAGTACGGAAAAAAAGTCCGTCTTCTCTTATCTTGTCTTATACATGTAGAGTAAGCTTGATGTGCTTAACATGGTACAACATAATGTGCAATAGGATAAAAAGGTAGTTGTACTAGGTAGTAACTAGATAACACAGATATAATGAAAAAAGCTCATCATTATTACTCAATATATTTACCTGGGCCTCGATGACATCAAATGCTACGTTTTAGGACCTTGGTCTAACCCTTTCTGGATTTGATTCCCATATCCATCCATCCATCTTCCATACCACTTATCCTACGCAGGGTCATGGGGGAGCCTAGAGCCTATCCCAGGAAACTCAATGCACTAGGTGGGGGACACTCTGAATGGGGTGCCAACCCCGGAGCATTCAGCTGAGACAGGCCTACTGTTAATCCAAAATCTCACTTGTAGCTCAGCCATTAGCAAATATCTTTTTAGTCTAATTAGCAGACTGAAAATCTGTAGATTACCTGTAGATCATCTCATTAACGTGCTTATCTCATATACCTAATCTTATACTTTTAAAATCAGAACTAAAGATTATGCCTGTATGTTTGTAGTTATTATTTTATTAATATTTTATGTTGTTTGTATTTATGTCTCAATCCTTGAATTATGCTTAGATTTACCATTCTTAGATTTACAAGTAATGCCTGATTATTTCATTAACATGCTTATCTCAATTATTGTTGTTGTTGTTGTTGGTGGTGGTGGTGGTGGTGCTGTTGTACTTACTTGAAAGGCTATGCAAACTAACACCCACAACACATACACCCAGACCCCCCCCCCCCCCCCCCCCCACACACACACACTTAGAGCCTTTTCTGAACCTCGGAACCAATTGAATCCATCCATGTGGTACGATGGCATCCATGAGGTCACATTCTCTTCCAGGGAGTATGGTCTCGATTCGCAGTGTAGATGGGAGTGTAAATGAAGGTATGGTTAAAATTGTAATGCAATTTTCTCTTCATTGACAGAACAGCTGTCAAATGTTGTGCCAACATGTGTATTAAAGCAAGAGAAGTGTTGTGAGCTTGTTTTTCTGCATCACATTTTAAAAAGGTACTTCCCCTGGTGTGTGTTTGTGTGTGTGTGTGTGTGTGTGTGTGTGTGTGTGTGTGTGTGTGTGTGTGTGTGTGTGTGTGTGTGTGTGTGTGTGTGAGCACTGCATATAAAACACTGAATCTCATTTCATGGTCATCTCAAAATCACCATCTGAAGCATGAGTGTTTGGCCCAAGCAAAGCTGCAACAGCATGGCAGTCACATTTATTTGTCTAGATCTTAATCCTCATGAGCCATGGGGATAAAACAATGGGGATCAGGACTGCTATTTTTCAGTGTGTTTTCAACATGAAATGATTGAGCTGACTAAAAACAAGAAGCCAAGGCATTATGCAAATATGTTCAAAACAAAGTAAAGAGGGAAGATGAATATTAGCCAAATCTTTGTATGAAAATTAAACACAATTTTTCGTGTCCTTTGTTATACATTATTATTCACACTGTAGTTCCACTCTTCATCTATGTTTAATGTCACATCACATCCACACAGAGGAAAGATCTCACTCATGTTAAAATCTTAATGATGGCACCAATAAATGAACTGAAAAAGAAAATGGTCCCTACATGTTTTATAAGTAATGAGATTTTCTACTTCACACAGAGGCCAAGAGACCGACATAAGGGCAGAAAAGAAAGGAAAAGAGAAAAAAGAAGGGAGGGATACAGGGGATAACAGGAAGGTTGAGCACAGGAGGAGAAAGGGATCATTTCATCGCATGCTGTCTGCTCCCCTTGCCCCCTCTTGTCTCACTTGGTGAAATGTTAATATGACAGAGAGCACAAGAAAGAGCTGTGGCTCAAAAATAGGTCAGAAGCAAAAGAAAGACAGGGTGAAGAACAGCTTGCCCTGTGATTTACATGAGAGAGAAAGAGAGAGAGAGCATATATAAAGAGAGGTGAATGCAGGATCAAAATTAGCTAGTTTATAGCAAAGAACCCAACAATCAACCCCTTAAAATCCTGGCTTATTGTTTAGTTATGAGAGTCTGAATGAGTAAAAAGTAGTGGGAGAGTTAGAATGAGTGTGCACTGCTGGCTCAGTGCAATGTCATTTTTATAATGATATACAATTAGATTTTTTATTATAAATATCTGGCTGAACAACAAACCATCTTTTGTGATTTTTTTTTACTCATGTGGGAACTATAGGACACGGCTAATTCCTTGTCCAATAAATTTCGCAAGTCTGGTATTTGATTCATTTTGTTAGATACGATTCTATTAAGTATACAGTATAATGCTCTCTGTGTAATGACGCATTGACTTTCTAATTTACTTCAAGTAGCCCCAACTAAGATATATGCCCTTATGTATTAGGAATAAAATAATTTAGTCAGATGTATTTAGTACATATTTAAAGTAGCCTATTGAGTAGTAGCACTTCAGCAATACTATATGAACACGTAAGTCACTACTGTTAACTACTAATGAATACTGGGTAGTTACTCAGTAAGTAATAAAGTAATAGTCTGGTAGTTCATTATGAGCTATACAATAATTACAATGTCTTATACAGTACTGTGCAAAAGTTTTAGGCACCCTATTTTTTTTTTTAGTACAAATTTTGTTATAGATTGTTTATTTTATGACTTCTACATTATCAAGTCAATACAAAAAACATTTTAGATTCCCAGACATTAGTTTCCTAGCACAAAATTAAAAGTTACAGAAAAATGTTTGTATGTCATTAAAGAAAGCAGCATATTATGTAAGAGACACTTTTCAGACAAAAAACACTATGAAGGCTGCTGGGTTTCGCTGCAAAAGGTAAGAAGCAAGTGTGAAAGTCAAAGTCTCCAGAAGAACTGTGGCTGGTTCTGCAAGATGCTCAATAAAACTCATTTCCTTATAAAACTGCACAAACTGTACCGGAGACTACTATTTTAATTTTATTTTTTTTGTCACACCAAATATTGACTTTGTTTCATTTATTACTGTTTACTGCTCTTTATGGTATTTTTATTTTATTTTATTTTATTTTTTATAAATGTAGACACATTTAATTTCATTATTTTGAAGGCATCTTTGCTCTACAGCATTTCTTTGCGTGTGTCTAAAACATTTGCACAGTACTGTATATGTCTTGGAGAACTACTATACAAATTAATTACTAATCACATCAGCTCCTCAGATATTGTCTTAGCTACCTACTGAAGAACAAACAGCCGACACAATGTTGCCTAATCCAACACTTCAGTAACTACAATATAATTGTTAAAATTTGTAAGAGGTCGCCACATGCCATATTCACCACCATCCTTCTGAGTTCTCTTTGAACCTTTATATGTGGCAGTATGAGCCACTTTGCACATTGGCTTACAAATGAGACTCAAAACACTCGTGTCTAGTTCTTTTCTGCAGGTATAAGTGTGCCAGTGTTCCTTCTGAATAATCACAGACATGCTGACATAAATATATCACTCTGTGATATGTGTCCTAATTCCATAGTCTTTGAGATATAATTTCCAAATATTACTGAATGAGTAAGCAATTTGAGTGTATTAGATAATGACTGAAGTGTTACTGTGTCTTTCCCTGGAGATATGGATGATCTGGAACAGTACTGTGTCACATTATAACTCATTACTAATGAATAGTTAGATGGTAGTTATCCAGGAACTTGGAATTTATTGCTGAGATCACAATACCTTTACTTTAAACCAATACCTTTAAACCAAACCTTTACTTTATTACTTACTGAGTTATTAGTCAGTATTCATTAGTAGTTAAACTTAGGTGTTAATATACTACTACTAATTTGTTCCTGCTTAGTCCCTGCATATGAGTCATTAAAAAAAAACATTGTAAAGTATTACGTATTTGTGCTGAAGTTGGGTGACATTGATAGCGTACATACACAAAACTGAGTTGAAAGAAACAGGACAGGACTTTAAGGACTTTGCCTTAAGTCTCTGAACTATTGCATCTATGCACAAATTAGTCTCAGCAGGGAGTAACATTAACACAATTCTTGACCAGAGTAGGTTTGGAAATATGACTGTGCTGCAGTTTTTGAATGTCACACCCTTGTTGTGTGACATGCACTTCCTCATTTTGTAGTATACAGTATAAGCTCAACAGATGTAGCAATATATTGTCTAGCCAATACCCATGTTGTGTAAAGTCTGAGCCTTGTTTAAATCTACTGCCTTTAATGTATTTTAAGCCCTTGCATTGTTTATGTAACTACTCTTTGGATTATCCTTTAGTTTCATTATTTCATGCCTGATTGTGCTTGACCATAGCTTGCCTGACTGTTTTGAGTACTGAACTGTCTTTTAGATTCGTCAGTAAAGACTCTCTAAATGAATGCTAAACTCTCCTCCTTAGGCTTGCAGATTTCTATATATCACATTATCTTCATAGAAGACCTCCATCATACACTATACTCTGCACAATTTAGTGAGAAAAGTCAGTGGGCCCAAATCTTTACTCTTCTCCACTCCTTACCTCCTAATCACAAGCTTGGCCTCTTTATTCTACAAATGCAATTTGCACTTCACGTAATTTTCATTTGGGCCCTCTGTGTTCGGGATGGCCCGTTACTGTAATACAATTATTAATGGATTAATGCTTTTATGCAGCTTCACCGCAGACCATGACCCTCATTACCACATGTGGCACTGTAGAAAGAGAAATTCTGCTCTCCAAGGAGGTCAGTCCATTTCTCTGCAGCTTTCAGCTACCTTTCATGCAGAAGAGCTTCTGTGCCTCACTCTTGCTCTTCCTCTACCAGCTGTGTACACAATATCTGACGTTATAGACTCACACCAAGGGGTCCTAATCAGCTCTTATTGCTGCTGTAATCACTCCTATGTGATGCTCAGTCCTACAGAGAGAGAGAGAGAGAGCGAGAGAGAGAGAGAGAGAGAGAGAGAGAGAGAGAGAGAGAGAGAGAGAGAGAGAGAGAGAGGAAGGAGGGGGAAGGGAGGTGGATAGTAAAATGTATGTGTGTGCATGCATGCTGTTCCTCTCACTCTTTATGCTTTATGAACAGCGTTAATGTTCAGTCCTCCCACCCTTCAGCACTCGAAAAACATATCCAAGGCATATCTCTCTCTCTCTCTCTCTCTCTCTCTCTCTCTCTCTCTCTCTCTCTCTCTCTCTCTTAGCTCTAATTATACTGAGAAGTAGGCTGCTGTTCTAGTTCAGAGCACCCAAGTGGGTGGCCTGATTCACCATCAATGGAAGGACAGAGGGAAAATGTGAGTACATGTACACTCAAGGCCAGATGTACTAAACTGTTAGCTAGACCTGTTTTTAGCTAGAATTAGGCCGCCTTCTGTGAAAAAAAAAAAAAAAACTGACAAAGACAATTTTGCACCAAACTGACAAACAAGTCTAAATGTGCAATTTAAACACTGTGCATGTGGCAATACTCAAACTGCCCCTCTCCTTCATACATACTATATCACACAAAAAGTGGGAAGACTGAACAAAAAAAGGGTGGAGAAATGTAAAATGTGGCTCATGATATATTCTGTGTACTACATTTGCATGTGGTTTTGTCTGCCTTCCCAAGCCATGTGTAAATTTGAGCCATGTGTGTTGCTTAGAGCTTTATGGGTGCTGTTTTTTCTGCAGATGGTTTGCCAGTATGAGTTTTTTTTTTAATTATTATTCACCCTTATATTTATGTCAAAAAGTGTAATAATAGGATACCATTTTTTTTTACCATTTACATTCTTGGTGACAAAACAAATCAGGGAAACTACATCTGTTAATATTGATTGTCAGCTGAGATTTTTTTGTCATGCAGATCTGGCAACCTTGGCCATAGCACATATGTCAGGAGCACATTCATCAATTTTCCTTAGATCTAACAAAGAAATTCAATACAATAAATAGCCACAAACACAAAACACCAAATAACACAAAAAACCACAGTCAATTACAGGGGGAAAATGAATACACAGTACATTTACGTGCACATTTAATAAGCTTATTCTGTACATAGAAACCTTTTCATTAAAATCAGTTACTAACCAAATGTCATATTATTAGCCACATTAATGCCCTTAGCACCATGTACATGTTCTTGTTCTTGTGTACATTATCTTTGTTACTAAGCTTGCATTTTTTGCTTCTCTCTTTTCTCTGAGCTTTTTGAGAGCACAGAGCTTTTAGTATGTGGTCCCAGGCACAGTTTGCATAGTGAGCTACATGATGCCTTAATAAATTAAACGTTAATTTCAGGTGCACAGCAAGTACATTCGGTGGCTGCATTTTTCATTTTGCATTGTGCCCCTTGATGTGTGTATATCTGGCCCACAGTTAATATGTGGCCAGTTTATAAGGTGAGGGCAGTGCTTAATTTGGAAATCTGCAGGTCCCGGAACAATAAGACAGTAGTGATCCGGCAAGCCGAGAGGCATGCGAAAGGTCACGGTCCCCAAACTTACAGACACGTAAAAGTGCTTCTAGAATCTCATGTAGCCAACGATATTCAGTGCTGATAGGTAGGCCTATGAAATTACTCAAACTGGTACAGCGAAGTAACAAGTTTACAGCAGTGAGTATTCTCTGTACAAAAAGAAACATTTATGGATGGCACATTCTATCAATTTATGTGCTGTCATCTCAGTTAGCTACAAAACACATTTGCCCAAAGCACTTTGAAAACAAAGCTACATATCATATAGTAGGCCTTCTTACAATAAACTAACATTAACTGCACAACATAATCGAGAAATAAGTGTTTTACCTAACACAAAATATTCCACAAAGCTGTCATGTCAGTGTCCTGCTACTCTTCCCTGTGTCCCTTACGTATCCATGAGCACAAATGGCTCGGGATTGAACTTAGTGAGCGGTGGACCCACAATGTTTAAAACCATCAGAGGGATGCATGCTGTGAGCTACAAATGAGATTCATTTTATATAAACCCTGCTTGCGCTCCACTGGAGATCGGTATGGTGTTCACAGTAGCCAACAACTGCCTCAGTCCTTCTGGAACTTTTTGTCTATTTGAGTCCCTGTACTCCTGTATACTCCTGACTGTACGTGGGCTGTTCACTACGTTTAATTCCTGTCAGTCAGCCACGTGCAGGTTAACAACATTTAGCCTCATAAGCGCTTCTAAAAACCTTCCACAATCAGGCTATAGCATTATCACTGCTAGTCGTGGGAATTCAGTCGCCAAACTGCTTCAGCTGCTTCAACACTGCTTCCTGCAGCCGCTTGCTCCCTTGGACTCTTGCCTTTTTAGTATTTTGCTCTTGCTTTTAGTTTTCTTGCTGTCGTTGTTTGTGTTCTAAAAAAAAATGCTGTGACTGTGACTGTAGGCTTCGCTTCGCGACATCGAATTCAGGTGAACTTTTGAACTTGAAATGATTACGTTATGTGAAAGAGGCTATTGATTGGCTGTTACCAATATTTGAGCACCAGTAATATAAGATTAGTATTTTTATTGCAGTTTTTTGTTGTTCTATTTTACTTTTGGTGAATTAAAAACTAAAACTATTTGTTTTTATAATATTGCTGTGTGAGATTTTAAACATGCAGCTGTAGAGGTGCCGGATCCACATAAAAAGGTTCCGTGTGTGCTATATTTTGGAGGTGCCTGATACTGATCCTGTTCTGGCTCAAATTAAGCACTGGGAGAGGGGTAGAGTTGGGCCAGTTGTAATAGGGGTCAGTTATAACACTATCAATTGCTCCAATCAGGAACAAGCTACAGTAATGACACTCACTCTGCACATGCTCAGTAGCATCCTCTGTCTTCCTGTAAAAGAACAGCAGCTGAGTCACAGCTCTGAAGAGTTTTGAGGAATTTTCCTCATCTGGAGAACATTTAAAATGTTTTTTTTTTTTTCTTTTCAAAATAGAAAGCATAAGTTTTGATCAATGTCTCATTGACAATGCTAAGCTAGTTAGCTAGTGTATCACATGTCATGATGGTTGACACTGTAGGATCAATAGTAACAGTGATACCAGTACAAGAATTTAAGATATTTCCACAAAACAGAAAGTAGATTACACTCACTTGAATTTATTTATTTTACTTCTGTAAACATTTGTGGCACAAACATGAAGCTCCAAGCCCCATTTCTTTTTTTATATTTTAGCAAATAAAGTGCTTTATCTGATGCAAACTTTGTACAACTACATGAGTTCTCTATTGTATGATAAAATAACATACTTATCTGTTACAGACTTCCCACAAAATTAATTGACAGCCGACCCCACCCATGGGTCCCTTCATTTAATTTTACGCGTCCTCTGATATTAACATGAAAATGGTATTTGTGTACACAGTAGTATTATATTATGAATAGTTATCAGACAACTGTACCTGACATGTGTTTACAAAACGGAACTTTGAGTTATTTTACTCATACGATTTACAAAAAAAGGGACACATGTTACAACTGACCCCACTCTCCCCTACACATACTGTAGCTTGTATCTACATCCATTGGCCAGTTTTTTTTTTGTTTGTTTTTTTTTTGGTAAAACTACCATGGAGGTGCACTTGGTAGGTAGATAATTACTAACTGTAGCTCAGAATACAGAGTGCTCTGCTTTTCCTGATATGTTTGCACAGCACAACACCCACTAACATGTCAGTGTTGCTGTAGTGTTGAGAAAAGTCCACTACAGAAATAATATCTGAACAGAGATGGTCCTAGGTTGGCCGCTTTTCACTGATGAACAGGGTGGGTGGGGATGACAAATGCATAATAATTGTTGATACAAGTGAGCTACATGTGCCTAATGAAGTGTATATATGCATATAGTTGTTTGTGTGTGTTTGTCTGTGTGTGTGTGTGTTTGAGAAGCCGCATCAGTAGTTAACAATTTAACACAATAACAACAATTTACTCTAAATCATTTGCTTGGGTTGTCTATTTCTCTTTTCTCTGCATGCCCCTCTTTCTTTCTCTCTGTCTTTCTTCATATGCACACATTTCATATACAAAGATGTTTACAAAGCCACAAATCTAATTCCATCATTAGCGGTTGCCCAGCAACGCAGTCTCCTAAATGATCATCTTATCAGACTTATCTGGTATAGAGCGCTTTCAAAGTGAGACAACTGTCTTCAACAGTTTTGAGAAAGCGTGCCCTGTTCAGAATGTAAGCTCTTCCTGTATCAGATAATCAGCACACTCATCCTCACAGCCATTTCAGATCCTAACATCATCCCCGTTCCACACCTCCCATCCGCACAGGCAGAGAGGAAGAGCAGAATTTAAAGTCTACTTTTATTTAAAGAAAATGTAATGCATAAGTTAGAGAACTAAGGGAAAAAATGGGGGAAGAGAGAAGAGAGAGAGGGTGAGAAAAAGAGAGAGATAGAGAGAGAACATTGGCAACATGTTTACTTGCATAACCATGAGTAGCTTTCAGCGAGGCTGAGGCTATGGTTGCCAAGCAACGGCATCCGTGCAGCAGCTGCATTGCGCCATGGAGTTGGGAATATTGTGTGTGAAGTTGACCGTTTCCCCTCCCCCATAAACCCTCAGGACATTTCATTAGAACGGTGTGTCTCTGCTCTCAACACAACAGACGTCACATGTAACTTCTGATTAAAGTTTATTTTTATAAAGTGAAATCCCAAACACTTTGAAGTAAAGCAAACCTCAAATCTAAACAAAACCTCACACACAGACTCCTACACACGTGTACGCACAGTTCCACAGATCCAGCAGGCTGTCTAGATAGTGATGTGCTGACTCACTCCTTGTTTGGAGAAGGCGAGAGGGGGGCAATAGAGGACAGAGAGTGAGGGGAGGCTGCAAACCTGCAAACTGTAAATCAAACGGTTTGTCGCCATTAACCAATCCACAGTAAACAGAAATTGATCTTGTATTTTTTAAATTTTTTTTATAATTAGACAATTTGGCGCCAAAGCAAACATGCTGCAGCTCCTCTCTTCTCTACAGCAGTATCTGCAGTCATACACTCCAGTCCTACAATTTTCAACCTGCATCTTATGAGGCTGCACTGACACCAACTGGTCATGAAGAAACACCAGGTCACACACCAAGCATCACACACCAAGGGAGGCAATCAAGGGTTAATGTAAGTTAATTCACTGACCACAACCTCTAACCTCCTTCCAGACAAATGTGGTTCTGGTGTGTGCTCGACCTTTAGAATTGTCCTAAGAGTCACCCCCTATTTACCGGAATAATAATGAACACCTGGATACATCTTACATATATTTCCTAGGTCTGCTCCTGTTTAAAACCTCTGAAAATGGAAAAAGTTTAAGGAAAAATAAACATATTACACTTGTGCAACTGAGACCGTTTTGTTCCCAAGCCTATTTGAACATAGCCGGTTGCACAAAATAGACCAGTTAATAGAATGAATAATAAAATATATGAATGTTATGAACATTTCATATTTATCTTTTTGTAGATATATAGATGACAGCATGGTGATGTAATGAATAGCATTGCTGCCTCACAGCTCCAGTGTCCTTGTTTCAATCCTGACCATGGTTACTGTCCATGTGCCATAGCACATATTCTCCCCCTGTCTGCGTGGGCTTCCTCTGGATTCTTCAGTTTCCTCCCACCTTCCAAAAACATGCTGGCAGATTAACTGATTACACTAAATTGCCCAGGGTCTGAATGAATGTATGCTTGGTGTCCTGTGATGCATTCTCATTTGAGTATTTCAGAAACTGGTGATCACTTGGGATTTTCATGCACATCAGTTTCTAGAGTTTGCACAGAATGTTGTGTGAAAAAAACAAAAAAAACATCCAATGTGGGTGTAAACTCTTTGCTGATGAGGTCAGAGGAGAATGGACAGACAGGAAGGCTACAGTAACTGAAGCAACCACTCCTTACAACCATGGTGAGCAGAAAAGCATCTCAGAACATTTTGAACCTTGAGCCGGTTGGGCTACAAAAGCAGAAGACCACACTGGGTTCCACTCTTGTCAGCCAAGAACAATTTTAGGCTACAGTGGGCACAGGTTCACGGAAATGGAATATTTGAAGATGAGAAAGATTGGACAAACTTTGGAGTTATGCTTTGGAGTGCATGACTGTGTACAGTGTTCACAGATGGAGGTATAAAATGTGTTTGTGCTGTTTAAAGAATTTTAAAGAAATCCATTTACTATTAGGTCGATTTAATATGATGACAATCAAGTCACATGATAAAGGTAATTCATGCAGAAATCCAAATTACAGTATATGACTGGGGGGCATGATGGCTTAGAGGTTAGCATGCTTGCCTCGTAACTCTGGGGTCAGGGGTTTGAATCCTGCCTCTGCCCTGCATACATGAGGTTTGCATGTTCTCCCCGTGCTTCGGGGCCTTCCTCAGGGTACTCGGGTTTCTTACCCCAGTCCAAAGACTGCATTGTAGGCTGACTGGCATTTCCAAATTGCCTGTAGTGTGTGAATGGGTGTGTGATTGTGCCCTGCGATGGGTTGACACCCTGCCCAGGGTGTTCCCCACCTTGTGCCCCGAGATCCCTGGGATAGGATAAGTGGTATGGAAAATGGATGGTTGTATGGATGTACAGTATATGACTGATTTCATGTACAAATACTCATGCTGAATTGAAAACGAGTGTAGCAGGTGTGTAGCAGCCTTTCCTCCACCTTTTTACTTTTTGGAACAGACTGTAAATCCTTCAGACTTTCTATTTTTTAAAAAGGGGGCCTAAATATGAATCATGAAAAATCTACAGGAAATATTTGACTGTTCTTATACAACCATTAACATGTTGTGCATGAATAAGTCTGTTGAATAAATTAAGGAGTTTCCTCCTGTATAGCCTCACTTCTGAAAAGCAATAACCTGGAGGCATACTGTTCCTTGTATTTTTTTTTCCTCCAGACATGCATTTTAAATCAGACTAGCAGCAGAAGCAGGGTAGAACAGGTCTGTTCAATTTGTTAGGAGTAACTCAGTGTCTAGGAGGTTAAAGCAGCAATTGAATTAAAGCAAGCTTATTGGTGGAGCAGACCCCGCTGTGCTCAGCGTTAGTAACATGATTTCTGCTGTGGGCCTCATGCTTTTTTTGCTCTCCTTTTCTGGATCATCTTATGCATGTAAGTAGCCTGATCCCTTTTCCTTTGATTTAGTTTTTAAATGGTTCACAAGCATCCTATAGCCTCTATTTTATTGCTAAACCTCATTGGTTTACGATATATTGTTACTTCATGTTGATGGGAAATATAGAACATTTTGTGAAATAAGATATTTTAATATGTTATGGCATAATCAGTGCTTGAAAAGCCATTAACAATCTTAAAAGTATTTTTTCCTGTTCTTCACTTGACCTCAGTTCATTGTTTGTTCGTGCGTCAGGCTTGTGTGACTCTCTGCACTGGGCCACATGTGATAAATCTATATGTGAATGTTACATCACTGTTAGTGAAGGGGAAAAACAAATACTTAACTGCACTACATGAAAGTGGTACATGAAATGTTCACTGTGTTGCACTGTACAGTGCAGTGCAAAAGTTTGTATACCCTTGGGACAAAATGAAGAAGACAATTTTTCTTTATATCAACAAGATATTTAGTTGGTTATATTTCTGAAATTTTCTTCTAATTCTATCTACTAATAACCTGTATGCTCACCCCTTATAACAGCCTCCAATATCTTTCATATCCAATGAACAGCTTTCGTATCCACACACATTTTTCTTGCTATGTATTTTATCTTTGACAGATTATTCAGATCAGGTCAGCAGACTGAAGTCTGACAAAACTTAAGACTTGTGTTGATTTTGCCTAATGTTGTAGATTATGTTATCTTACAGGACACACCCACCTTTCATTTTGAACATTTTTGGAAGTATATCTTATGCAGATTATTTGTATAACAGATGCACATTCAGCTTTGTTTCCCTTAAAACCAATGGGAATGCAAACTTTTGCCCGTGTACATATTTAAATACAGCCTACAACAATGACAATAAACTCTAAGAGCTTACAATCTGGTGGTGACTTGACCTTCAATCTGTCCTCTGTGGCAGTGATTCCAAAATGCTTCCAGATGAAAGCAGAAATCTACCACCTCCAGCATTCACCGTTCACAGAGAGAAATGTAACAACTCTGGCTGATGGTGATGGGCTTTATGATCCAGAGTGTGAGCCCAACGGACTCTTCAAGGCCAAGCAGTGCAATAACAGTGATGTGTGCTGGTGTGTGGACAGTGCAGGTGTGCGCCGATCTGACAATGGTGACAGAAACCTTCAGTGTGAGGAGCTAGTTGAGCCAAAGTCAGTGTAAATACACTCTGGCAGTCTGAAATATTAGCCTAAAATGATTCACTCTAAAATACTTAGCATTGTCTTCTTCTACAGCTGGGTTCGTATTGAGATGAAACACAAGGAGACCAGCAACCCCTTGGAGCTTTCCCAGTTGCAGAGGTGATTTTGAGATTCTGTGATGATTTTCCCCTAATTGTGGCTTTTCTGGATATATAGTTAATAATAAACAACTGCAAAAAAGATTCTAATAATTGGAATGTGGTTAATTATTTACAGGGCTATTGCCAGTGCCTTTCAGGAACGAGACAATGTAGATCCAAATCTGGATAGTAAAACTGAAGTCAAGGTGAGGATGAATAAAAAACACATTAATGTCTTCCTATTTAATCCATCATTTAACTCATCAATGTATATCTACACTATATGGCTAAAGGTTAGTGGACACCTGACCATCACACCCATATCTGGGCCTTCCCCAAACTGTTCTCACAACATTGCAGAACTTTTCCACATGGTAATCTATATATAAAAAGTATGCAAATTTATTTCTCTGGTGCAGTATGATGTTGATGCTCGTCTCATCACCTTGGAGTTGAGGCAAAACCCTGATGATCAGACACAGGATCTGACCTACTACATGGAGAAAGATGTGAGAACACAATACTTAAGTAGTGTTAATACATGCACTTCAGTTCTGTTGTTATTTATTAAAAAATTGTTTATTATTTTCCACAAGGTTGTGGTGCAGTCGCTCTTCAATGACCAAATGAAGTTTGAACCAGCCATCGAAGGGGAAAAACTGGAGATTGAGAGCATCATGGTTTACTATGTGGATGAGAAGAAACCCACAAATAGCATGCAAATGCTCACTACAGGCCTTCTAACTGTCACTGGTGTGTTCATCCTGGCAGCTTGTGTTGGGCTCCTCATTCTGGTCAGTTCCCTCACAGAGATAATGTTCTGTATTGATAGATGACAGGGAAATATTAATGTCATTTGTGTAAATCAATGTAGAGTGCTTTTCCACATCTTGTAATTGTATAGCCTATAGCTGAAATGGACTTAATTGGGATTATACTATTCTGCAACTTGTTTATCAAATATACTGTAAGTCACTGGGTATAGAGGGCATTAGTCAAAGAAACAACCATGTGTAACTTTGAAAGAACTGGAGAGATCCACAACTCCAGAACAGAAAAGTGGTGAGAAGAAAGGCATTTCTGAGGGGGAAAAAATACAGTTTGGAGTTTGACAAACGACATGTAGAAAAAGGTTATCTGGTCTGATTATATCAAGCATGAACCTTTTAGCTTTGGCACAAGGTACTACATGTGGTGGAAACCCAACGTTGTCTATTACCCAGAGACCCATTATCCCCACAGTGAAACATGTTCGTGGTAGCATCATGCTGTAACACTACAAAATATGGAAAAGTTCAAGGGGGTTGAATATTTATGTAAGGCACTGTATTGCCTTAAAGTAGATTTGATTTCTTCTGAAGGGCTTGTGTTTGTATGCAATTATTGTACTTAATGTTAAAGGGATCCAAAGTTTACCAATGTGTTTCTTCCTCCTTTAGTTTCTGATCAGAAGAAAAAAGAGGGGCCAATATGAAAAAGCTCAGGTGAGGTTACTGATGGCATTAGTTATAGGCATTCTGTAATCTAATGTGTTATGTGTTAAGGTATGTGTTATGTTAAGTATATGTCGTGTCAGTTTTGGGATTTTTTTTTCTGATAAACCCTTTGTGTTGAGTCCAAGACAAAAGTGCGTATGTTGAAATGTTGAATTTCTTACAGACAAGTGAAATGGAGGAGATTTAGGTACCAAGCTGAACTTCAAACTGATGGAAAATGATGATGCAACAAAACACCTGATGATTATAAATACATAAATGGTTCATGAATTTATATTTATGCTATTGTCACTTTGCTTCTCTTTTCCTTTTTCTTTATCGTTGTGTAATATATTTTAAATTAATCCTTTCAAATACAGTTCTACATTGTACTGACAATGGATAGACATTGTGTATTTAATATTATCCATCATCATTGCCATTGTCATCATCATCAAGGATATTATCTGTGTAATACTTGCCAAATATCCCATTGAGAATAGTGATCACTAGTTAGTCTGTATTATGACTGTAATGTACTGTAATCTGGTGCTTGTGTATCTGATTGATAGTATAAATTAACTCGTATCATTAAATACCATAAAACATAGTCTTATATTCCATCCGTCGATTTTCCATAACACTTATCCTACACAGGGTCGCTGGGAGCCTGGAGTTTCTCCCAGGAAACTCCGGGCACAAGGCCGGGGACACCCCGGACAGGGTGCCAACCCGTTGCAGGGCACAATCACACACCCATTCACACACTACAGACAATTTGGAAATGCCAGTCAGCCTACAGTGCAGTCTTTGGACTGGGGTAAGAAACCCGAGTACCCTGAGGAAACCCCTGAAGCACGTGGAGAACATGCAAATTCTGCACACGCAGGGCAGACGTGGGATGTAAATAGGCTCCATATCTTTATACAGACACCATCAGGCATACATTATTAAACACAATGGCCCAAATATACAGTACCAGTTGCTATAGAAACACTCCTAACAATTTATAAATTTTCAGTGTTTACATCTTTTCCACTGAGAGATGAAAGAAAAAGTATCCTGTTATCCAGGAATAAAGGCATGAATATCATTGGCACATTGGCACTTATATAACATAGTATATAATTGTGCTTATAATATAACACTGACTAACACTTTATTCTAATCAAAGCAACTAAAAACAAACAAAACAGGGTTAAGATACAGAGAAACTGTAATAAGGATTTAGTTGCGAGGTCACTGCAGGAAGCGTGATGACGCGTTTCCGGCTCTCGTGCTGTCGGTGGCGGGAGATTCCAGCATGGCCGTGCAACCAAAACAGAACTTGTCCATGGACAGTGCGTCCGAAACCGGGTTTCTAAACTTTTATTTTTCCATGCCCGAAAAACCGGACACTACGGTGAGAATATTCGATCGCAGTGACTATTACACCGTGCACGGAAAAGATGCTGCCTTTGCTGCAAAAGAGGTCTTCAAGACAAATGGCGTTATTAAAATGCTCGGTGCAGGTGGGTATGGTTAGCTAGCGGTCAAGGCTAAGCTGGGTAGAGAAATGTAAGTCTTAATGATGTCTTTACTTAAGTAACTTCCCGAAAGTTTTCCTGCAAACACGAACATGATCTACATGATCTGTTTTTGTCTAAAGCTCATTAGGAGTGTGTTTATGTAGGTGCTTAGCTCATTTAGCCGGCGCCGGCTAGACATTTAGCTCTCATATTGGTAATAGTTAGCAGGATATACACTATATGGCCAAAAGTATGTGGACACCTGATCATCAAACCCGTATGTTGGCCTTCGCCAGACTGTTGCCTCAAAGTTGGGAGCACACAATACACAAAAAGTAACATTACAACTTCCCGTTACTGGAACTAAGGGGCCCAAACATGTTTCAGTATGACAGTACCCCTGTGCACAAAGCCAGCTACATGAAGACATGATTTGTGGGTTGGTGTGGAAGAGCTGGAGTAACCCGTACAGAGCCCTTACCTCAACCCCCTGAACATCTTTGGGATAAACTGGAACACTGACTGCATCACAGACCTCCTCACCTGACGTCAGTGCCTGACCTCAACCTACTACTTTCCAGCTGTAGCTTTTTAAGCTACAAGCTACTCATAGTTTGAAGTAGTTAAGCTACAGTCAAGATACCCTTTAAAATTAAATAGTTAGCTACACTACAAGTTACTAACGAAAAGTAGCGAAGTACATTGAGGCTACTTAAATGGGCAACATTTTTAGTATGGCATGATTGAGAACCAGGTTATGGAAAAAACTGTATAATTTTGCATAAAGAAATCAATCAATTCAAAAATAATTCAGAACAAGTATGAATGTGCACTTTAGGCTACATATCAATTTAACATGACAGTTGCGTTCACCTCTGTATGAGTCCTTGAACTCTTGAATTTTGTATTATAGGCTAATTGAAGTATTAGACAAATTATTTTAATCTTTGATTTGCAAAGATTACATATAAAGGTGTAAGATTTATTAATTGATTCCTTAAGGCACATGAACTTTGACAGAGAAGGCCACGGGTAATTGGTTTTCTCATTTTTGGAATCAGTCACCATCTCCCACTCCGTCATGGGTAATAAGGATGAGTGTGTCGAACTTGAATAATTGATACTTCCAATAGGCCAATAATAATAATAATACATGCAATAATTTATTATTATTATTATTACTATTATTATTATTATTATTGTGTTTTTGTGTTTTGTTTTTTTTACCACTAATTAATCAATCATGGAATTAATAATAAATAAGTAAAGATAGGAACTTTTTCTCTTGCTGCTCCATTAAATGAGATGTTGAGAAATATAATCAGACTTGTATTCAGAACATAAAATAAATCCCTTGGCATGCACTGATAAACCTATTGAATTATTTTATTTTATTTTATTTTATTTGTAAGTAAATGTAAACATTGTGTTGTGTTGCCTATTAACAACAAAGGGCCAGTAATATTCTCTGTATCAGAATAAACTCCAGTGTTAATTTATTATGGTGCTATCATTTACCCGCCCCATACATCACGTAACAAACTGTGATTGGTCACTTTAAATGTCCATCAGATGGTCTCTTTCTGTCCATGTGAGCTACAATGAGGATCTTGCATATAAATATTATTTGAATTGTTCTCCCATGTCCTCATCTATCTGACATTGTTGGAGATGTTTGCTGTGTTCTGTAGTGTTAATCCTGAACTCTGGTTGTGTGAAACGCAGGCAGCAGGAGGCTAGAGAGTGTGGTGCTCAGTAAGATGAACTTCGAGGCGTTTGTGAGAGACCTGCTGCTGGTCAGGCAGTACCGCGTGGAGGTATACAGGAATAAGGCGGGAAGCAAGAGCAGCAAAGATCACGACTGGCAAATAGCCTACAAGGTAAAGTTACACTGAACTTCATCTAGATACTTGGCCAGCTTTTATTATCTCCATGACAGGACTTGAAGATAACACCTACCCACCTTCAGTACAGTACAGTACTGGCATGTGATCCATTTTGCCATGTAACCTTACAATTAGGCTCGGTCACTATTATATACACTCTGCAGATACAGTACTATTGGTAGATATGCAACACTTGTAGCACGTCTGCTTGCACATGCATACTTTTCAATTCTCAAATTTATTTCATAGTCAGATCTGTAACCCGTGATTGCTGTACAGTTTGTCTATTTTCACCTAATTGAAGCTAGGCTAGGCCAAATCTACAGATGTATAGACATCTGAAGCCATCGGTTCAAATAGTGAAATATCAGAGTGCACATAATACTGCAAAAAGCTAAGACTGACAAAAAGCAGTGGAAAATAAACAAAGGTACTTTAATAAAAAAGTGTGCAGATCACAATCGGCTTCGCTTATGATTACCCAGCTAACAAGCTAATCTTTTTTTCAAGAATGTCAGTGTAGTGTTGATAAAATTAAAGTTTTCTGTTTTAGTGGTCGACCGATAGTTTGGCAGTACATGCTGATAACCAATTGATCAAAAAACTTAACACTCAAAGTAAAATATTGCTGAAGTTTAATTACAAAAATAAACAGTGCTGACTGTACCATGAAAATGTACTGTGCTTTTTTTTTTTTAATGAAATAAATATTAATATATATTAACTATTAATGAATATTAAATAAAATAAAAGCTGTACATCCAAACTGAACCAAAGAGTAACACTCCAAATAACAAATAAAAATAGAGACATCCAAAATGATTCAAATAACACAACAAAATTAGTCAGTGATAGTTTTTATTTCGCCTCTAGAGGCCGCTCTCGTACTGTATAATGACAGCGGACCCTTCTCAGCAGCTCCTACAACAGGCAATAGTTCCAGTGATTGGTTATCGGTGCCGATTTATCATTTTTGTCCGGTTTCAGTTTCGAGCTCTATTCTGTTTTATGAATTTATCACACTTGTGGTTATTTTACCTCTGCTTTGGCACGATTAACAATTTCAATCGCTTACACTCACTGTTCTTCTTTGCAGTAATGATTTGTAGTACATTTGTTCCAATTACACATAAAACAATACTAGTTAACAGTAGTTTCGTTGTTTTATACAATTAAAATGTTTATAGTTACATTTAGGGTGATGCTGTATTTATTGGTTACTGTTATGTAAATGTATTGTGGCCAATTTTAGTACCTCTGCTTCTTCTTTACGTTTTTTGTGACTGTTCACTCTGTTCCATCTCCGTGTATCTGGATGCGTGTTTTAGGCATCTCCAGGAAACCTGACCCAGTTTGAGGAGGTTCTGTTTGGTAGTGGAGGAGGTTTAGGGGAAGGGGCTGCTGGAGTGGTGGGGATCCGTGTTGGAACAGGAAATGATGGACAACGTGTCGTGGGTGTTGGATATGTTGATAGCATACTCCGAAAGCTCGGTGTCTGCGAGTTTCCAGATAACGACCAGTTCTCCAATCTGGAAGCTCTCCTGGTGCAGATCGGCCCCAAAGAGTGCGTGCTTCCTGCCGGAGATACAGTGGGAGATCTGGGTAAACTAAGACAGGTATCTATAGTAGGAATCTTTAATTTTGTGTGTGACAGACATTGTGTGAGCAACTCCCACAGCTGATGTAGTGCTTTTTTTTTTTTTTTTTGTTTTTTTTTGTTCATGCTTCAGGTGGTGCAGCGTGGAGGCATTCTCCTCTCAGACAGGAAGAAGGCAGAGTTTACAACCAAAGACATAGTTCAGGATCTGAACCGTTTACTGAAGGCTCGCAAGGGAGAGACAGTGTCTAGTGCTGCACTCCCAGAGATGGAGAAACAGGTTAGTGGTGTTGTGTAACATTTTAACTTTTGAACATGAGAGTCTCAAGAATAAGCACTGCTTATACGCCAGACAGCGTGGGGTTTTCACTCTCAGTAGTAGAAAAGAACAGAGTTTATATTTAGTTTTGCTAAAATGTTACAACCAAAATTTGAGTTTTGAACAGTTACTTGTTCCTTCTCAGTAAACAAGTGATTAGTAAATAAAAATGCAATTAGTAAATAATTCTAAAAAATTCCCTATTGGATGCACTGATGAGTAGGATGTGGGGTTTTTTTGTTTCTTTGTTTTGTTTTGTTATGTTTTTCACACTTTATCAAGGTCCTGAAATTTCAGCACTGCCAAGTAATAGATAAAGATGACAGTAGTTTATATTTATGTGGGTTTTTCCCCTGCAGATTGCTATGTCCTGTTTGGCTGCTGTTATAAAGTATCTGGAGCTTCTTTCTGATGAGGCCAACTTCAGTTCCTTCAAAATGACCACATTTGACCTCAGCCAATACATGCGGCTCGACAATGCCGCTGTGCAGGCTCTTAATCTCTTCCAGGTGAGCTGCTTAATAATATATTTATGTATAATACACGAATTGGTACTTTTGAAGCTAATGTACGTTTGCCTGTGTACATTGTTCAATTAGGGCTAATTGTCTTATTCCTTACTATCTTGTCATGTTCATGTTACCTCACTGTGCTGTTGAATATTTGCTTTTTGCTTATTCTTTACCGTTCTTATTTGTAGTAAGGTGGTAATTAATTTGACACTGTGTGAATACCTTGCCCAAGCATGCATCCTAGTACTACATTGACAAAGTGTCTGTGAAAAATTTGCCTTCCTCTTCTCTTGATTTTAAGCCTCCAAACCACAGTAAAGGCAAACAACCTCTACATCCTCAGAGCGAAACCAGTATTTATTTTATCTTTATTACTGATAATAATAAATCTAATCTAGATAGCAAGCTAAGCTAGATAGTTAGCTGATACTATCTAGTAATTGATAAGAGTGTTATGGTTGCGTTAGGGGCTTTTTCTGACCCAACAAAAAACATCGTGTGAATGCACCTTTAGTCTCTAGATAAAAAAAATCACTCTTAGTCCTCCACTTCTCAGTGATTGTCTTAAATAATAAAGCACCAATAATCTGCATTTCTGAAATATTACCTTTAGAGAGCTTTAACTTGAGTGTATTTTGAAACACATTTGGTTTTGTTTGATGATTTTTGGACGTTTTGATGAAATCAAAAGAGATGGTGGAATATCCAATATAAACCCAACTACAGTTTAAAAAAAAAAGTTTTTGCGTTATATCTTCAACGTTATAATTGTAAAATTCAATCCATTTATTGTACACTATTTGTCATTTATTATATCGTTGCTGTGTTTTGTCCATTTCTTATTGTTTTTGATAGATCCATATGTATTTGCCCTCTTTCCACCTTGAGTGTGACATCACAAGAAATATGACCGGCATGTGAATATGGTCAATAATTTGGCTCATTAAATTTTTTTTCCCTAGGCTTCCTCTGATGATCCAACAGGTACACACTCCCTGGCAGGACTTTTGAACAAGTGTCGAACACCTCAGGGCCAGCGACTGGTCAGCCAGTGGCTTAAACAGCCTCTGATGGACAAAAACAAGATCGAGGAAAGGTGAGACCGTTTTACCAGGTGTGATCCATCCTTAATTTATGAGTTAATAAACAGGGATGAAAATCTAACTTTAGATTGGACAGATTTATTATGTCCTGATTTAGAGAACTGAGTGGAGCATCAGTGTTAAACTAGGCGTGAGTATGACATGGCATGAGTTTCAATGCGGACTGTAGTTAAAGTGTAATCAGCTCTTAATGAAGGAGCAAACGTTTTCAATCAGTCGTGCTGTTTGGTTATTTAAGCCAATGCCATACTGGTGAATTACTTCCACCTTGTGTTCATAAATGGTTTTGCATTCCTGAAACATCAGTCATATTGATTAGGGCTGAAATATGATCATGATTTTATATCTGTGAAACTAATGACTGACACTGCCCAGTCTCATTGTGTTTAGCATTTTAAATGTACTATAACAAAATAAGTCCTTGAATATTTAAAGGAACAGTTATCACTGTAGACGTCGTTAAAACATCTTGATAGGATACCTGTGATTAATGCCCCAGAGGATTAAATAAGAATTTTTTTATTTTTTTATTTTTTTATTAAGAGTTATTATTGTATTCCTATTACCTTACCCTCTCTCCCTAAGATGTCTAGCTTTATTGTAGAACAGCTGAACATGCTTGAAGGAGAACACGAACATCTAAATTCTGTACATGTGCCTGCATTGCATTGTATTAACAAGGAATGAGGGCTAATCCTTGGATTTATAGTGTTGTGAGTTTTGTGACATTACTGGGATTACAACCTTTGTGCCAGATGTGGAAATCATCTCTGCACTTGTATTTTGTCTCCTGTTTGCCAAACATTCTTTGTCTAGTAGAAACAAGCGGTATATATTTACATTTACAGTATTTGGCAAATGAACTTATCCAGAGGGACTTACCAAAGTGCTTTGTACATCAGAAACAGATCCTCATGCACTACAAATAAGTCAGGGTCTAAGAATACTATCAAGCTTAAACCCTGTTAGAGAGGAGATAGTACAAGTTGGTACAGCAGCAAAAACTGTACAAATTGAGAATCTGTATACGTGTCTTCCTGTACACAGTATAATTAATGTACGGCTACTTACAGAAAACTACAATAAACTATACGTAAACATACACCATCCTGTGCTGTTTGGTGTAAATTGGTAAACTCTTTGTGTGACTCAGGCTAGACCTTGTGGAGAGTTTTGTGGAGGACTCGGAGCTGAGACAGAGCTGCCAGGAAGACCTGCTGCGTCGGTTGCCTGACCTGAATCGCCTGGCTAAAAAATTCCAGCGGCAAAATGCCAACCTACAGGACTGTTATCGTGTGTACCAGGCTGTGGGTCAGCTGCCGGCGCTGGTGCAGGCCTTAGAGAGACATGCTGGTATGACCCCAAGCCTCTTTTATCTAGTGTTATAGTCACACAAAGATGTCTCAAAACGTTACTTTGTCGACAATATTTGGTGTAGTGTTCTTACATCTACTGTTAATCATAGTCCAAGATTTTTGTATATAGATTTGGAATAATTTGAATAACCCACTCCTCAGGTCTTTTTCTCGTGAACATAAATGTGACTAGTAGCATATTTTAACAAGCCATTAATCTTTGTTTAACCACCTCTAGTAGTTAAAACTTGTATTGGAGGTTTATGCATGTATACGTTTCGAAGAAATTCTCCTTCCTTTCCCACCACTGACAGGAAAACATCAAGTCCTGCTGAATGCAGCATTCATTACACCCCTCAATGACCTTGTCTCTGACTTCTCCAAGTTTCAGGAGATGATTGAAACTACGCTGGACATGAACCAGGTCAGCTAGTTTTGTCCTATATCTCCACTGTCCTGTTCAAGGTCTTTTTTTCCCCTCATGATTATTCTGCTAATGCTGTTGGTGGTCCATTTATAGATTGAGCACCATGAATTTCTGGTAAAACCCTCCTTTGACCCCACACTGAGTGAACTGAGGGAGAGCATGGACCAGCTGGAGAAAAGCATGCAGGCAGCTCTAAACAGTGCAGCTCGAGAACTTAGTAAGAAGGACTTGTGTGCCTTTTGGATAAAGATGATTTATTTATTTGTTTATTTTTTAAACCCCACCTTTTTTTTTTTTTTTTTTTAAACCTTCTCTTCTTGGTAGCATACAAGACTAGTAGTCAATGAATTGTGTGCTCATTATGTAAACATATGTAAACTCATTATGTAAACGCAATTTGCAAATTTTCAAGTCCTGTTTCAAATATCCAAATTGATATTCTTTGATCTGACAGAAAACAACAAGACTATAACTTATTTTCTGTTTAAATATGAATCTGTGGCATGGTGCTATCTACAGGCCGTTTATTAAGCATGAATTATACCTAGTTTGTAGGCGTGCAGTTGCAGCTGAGTGCTACCCAGGAAGAGCTAAGTGAAAATAAAGAAAATTAAAAGTTAGAATACAACAAAAATACAAATTCATACTAAAAGATACTATCATTTAACAAGGTGCCAACATTTAGGTGCCTGTGTTCTATTAGGCGCTTAATAATTCTATTCTGTTATGTCCTGCCTTGGGTTCTAAAACGCCATTACATTATACTCTACGTCGTAAGCACATATAGTCAATAGAAAGCCATTTGAGATTCAGTCTGTGTTGGAGATGCTTAAATAAAATAGACAGTAAAGTGGGGTTAAGCTTACCATGTTTCACTAAACTTTCATGATAACCATCACGAAGAAATGTAATTTAGTTTTCCTAAATCCAGTTCTACAGTTTAAGAGATACATGTGTAGAGTGGCTCTACAGTTAATGTAGCAGTATAAAATTAAAAGCTTATTAATATTCAAATGCATCTAAATGCCACATTTATTCAATGCCTATTTATAGTTTTCAGTATTATTCTGCTATGCAAAATGAGTTCACAGATGCGTTTTTAATGTGTTTAAGTACTCGACTGCAAATGATTCAGAATGCCCTTCACTATTTTTTTTTCTTTTTTTTAAAACACATTTGTAAAAACAAATGCCTTGTTGCAAAATAGTCGCATCTTTTTTTTTTTTTTTTTTTGCTTCAGTTTTCAGCATCTGTTTGTGCTGTAGGTTTGGATGCAGGCAAGACGATAAAGCTGGAATCCAATGCACAGATAGGATACTTCTTCCGTGTCACCTGCAAAGAGGAGAAAACCCTGCGCAACAATAAGAAATTCACGACCTTGGATGTGCAGAAGAACGGAGTGCGCTTCACCAACAGGTGAGAGGTTAATCCTGATAAAGATCAATGTGATCGCATGACCTGGTTTTAGTAGTGTGTGATAACAGAAAGGTGATGCTTTACTGCTTTGCAGTAAGCTGAGCTCTTTGAATGAGGAGTACACTAAAAGCAGGGAAGAGTATGAGGAGGCTCAGAACGCCATTGTAAAAGAGATCATCAGCATCTCTGCTGGTAAGGAGCATATCAGTCTTTAAGGCCTTTCGTTAGTCTGAATTAGCACTGACAGGGCCATGTACTGATGTTGTATTTGGTCTATAGGCTATGTAGACCCACTGCAGACAATGAATGACGTGATCGCACAGCTAGATGCAGTGGTGAGCTTTTCAGTCGTATCCCACGCTGCCCCTGTGCCCTATGTGAGGCCTAGAGTACTGGAGAAGGGTACCGGCAGGTTAGTCCTGAAGGGAGCACGTCATCCTTGTGTGGAAGCCCAGGACGATGTGGCCTTCATCCCCAATGATGTGACCTTCACTAAAGGAAAGGAGATGTTTCACATCATTACAGGTACACTTCTGTCCACTGTTGTTGGATAATTCAATTTTAAGTTTTAGGCACATGCAAAGATGCCTTCAAAATAATGAAATTAAATGTTTCTACATTAAAAAAAAAAAAATACCAGCAGTAAACAGCAGTAAATGAAACAAAGTCAATATTTCGTGTGACAAAAAAATTAAAATAGTAGTCTCCGGTACAATTTGTGCAGTTTTATAAGGAAATTGGCTGGTAAGTTTTATTGAGCATCTTGCAGAACCATATATACACACACTGTGCAATGGAGGATCTCAAAAAAATTCAACTTAAGTCTCAAAAGATATTAGAAGTGTGTATTCACATTTACAAGTCACATTTTGTGTACCCTGTCTGTGTAACACATTTAACACACTGTGCTTTTCTGCTCTTCCCTGTAGGTCCAAATATGGGTGGGAAATCCACCTACATCCGTCAGGTGGGTGTGATCGTGCTGATGGCGCAGGTTGGCTGCTTTGTGCCATGTGACGAAGCGGAGGTGAGTGTAGTGGACAGTGTGCTGGCCCGTGTTGGTGCAGGGGACAGCCAGATTAAAGGAGTTTCCACGTTTATGGCTGAGATGCTCGAGACAGCCGCTATCTTACGGTCAGTATTTATGACCTCTTAGCATTATTATTAACCACTTACAGCATTGTTTTACATGTATCCCATTAGACCTTTATAGACTAATAGATGGATATTGAAATTAAGTGTTGCTATGCTCTTATTGGCAAACGTCCCAACCCTGATCTTCATTTTTAAACATCAGTTCTGCCACTGAGAACTCTCTGATCATCATTGATGAACTGGGAAGAGGGACTTCCACATATGATGGCTTTGGCTTGGCTTGGGCCATCTCTGAGTACATTGCCACTCGCCTGAAGTCCTTCTGCCTGTTTGCCACTCACTTCCATGAGCTGACTGCTTTAGCACAGCAAGTGCCTACCGTGAACAACCTCCATGTCACTGCACTGACCACAGACAACACTCTCACCATGCTGTACAGGGTGAAAACAGGTCAGTCACGTTTGATAGTATTGGGGTCAAACGTGAAAGTGATTTGCACTATCATATTTAATATTAAAAGGAAACCTACACTTTATTGATTAAAGTCGGTTTTAGACTGTGATTACCGCTGTCTTTTTCAAGATAACTCATCACACTGTACAAGATGATGCCAAAAAATTGTATTCTATAACAGACATGGTGCTGGCATAACGGTCTGTGCGATAGTGTTCGCCCTGTTTAGATTATACTATGAAGAGCCTCTAATGTCCATAGTCCATTAGCATGTTTTGTTTACAGTCTGCCATTGCCAGTACCATATTTGTGGCTGTCCTGTGAGTTACATGTCTACTAGTTTTACATGTCTATAAGTTTGGCAACAGTGTCGTGTGTGAGGTGCTTGCCATGTTTCCTGTTAAAGTCCATCGCAGCCTTGTGACAGTTTCCATCTTCAGCCATGAGAATGATTTCAATAAGTTCTTCTTTTGTCAAATTTTGTCAAATAGTGTATGGAGACTTTTGGGACACCCTGTAGTATTTTATAATAGTATTTTTACTATTATAATATTTTATAATAGTATTTTAAATGGCATGTTCTTGAAAAACACCTTACAGATAGACAAAAAACAAAGGTGTAACTATAACAGCAGAATATAGAAAATTTAGTGTATATGTTGCCATATAATTCTATCTGTGGAGTTTTTGTATGATTTGTATCAATTCAGTACAAATTATACAGCCCTAATGTATATTGCAAAGGCAAGAAATTATTTCACATGATGTTACAAAAATCCTTTTTGTCTTTGACTTGTGTATCTTGTGTGTTTAATATTCTGATCAGGTGTGTGTGACCAGAGCTTTGGGATTCACGTGGCTGAGCTGGCTAACTTCCCCAAACATGTCATTGCTTATGCTCGGGAAAAGGCTTTGGAGCTTGAGGAGTTTCAGGATGTCTCCGGAGTTGACGAGGACACTGGACCTGAAGCTAAAAAGTGCTGCTTGGAGAGAAAGGTGAGGCAATCAGTGTGTGCATGTTGTTTTTTTTTTTTTTTTTTTGTACATTCTCTGTCATTTATTGGATGATCTGCAAAACCTCAAACTTATGTCTGTTTTTTCCTCCTGGTGATTCACCCATAGGATGGTGAGAAGATCATTGAGGATTTCCTGAGAAAGGTGAAGGCTCTGCCTTTCCAGGACATGACTGATGAGGCTATCAAAGCGGAGCTGCGCAAACTGAAGGCTGAGGTGGTCGCCCACAACAATGCCTTTGTTAATAAGATAGTTTCACATTCTGAGAACGTGAAAACTACAATTGAATAAGGCTTGATGTGATGTGAAATACGTTTCACCTTCCATGTGTATAATACTCTAAAAATAACCTAGAGCATAAATTTGTTTTAGATTTGTGTCCTTTTGTGTTTCAGTGTTTTTCCTAGTAAAGATATACTGTAGTCTGCCTATTTGTTTTTTGTTGCTTCCTTCAAACAGCGTCTATACCAGAATGTTCTGGGGTATTTTTATGCGAGATGGATTTTAGTTGTCTTGGGAGATGGTTTAGTTTAGGTTCACTCCCAACAGTGCTGCATTGTAGAGAAAAATAAATCAAGGAAATGTTGCCATCTAGTGGGTGAATCATATATCAGTGAACTGGATACAGAGTGACCCTGACCAGAATAAAGCAATTACTGAAGATGAAGGAATGAAAGTACCCTCTTAATTAAATTGAATCATTTCACAACATAAGAAGCAAACTATGGAATATTTGTGCAAGGAATTAGATTTTTGTTAAGCAAAGTGGAAATATAAGCGGGTTTAACATTAATTTGAATGAAATTAAAATCTAAAAACAAAATCCAACAAGCAAATTTCACGTTTGTATTTTGGCAGGAGAGCACACACTCACCATCACCCACCCAATCGTTAGCTGATTAAATGACTTAATCTATACTAGTTTACTGAAGTGCTTGGCTGTAGCATGTGTTAAAAAACAAACAAACAATATATATATATATATATATATATATATATATACCATGCATACAAATTGAATGAACTGTATTTAAAATGTGTTGACAACTTAAACTTGATATTCAATTTGAAAATAAACCATAAAGATTTTAATATTTACGTAATCCTAATCATCCAAATCACACTGACTGAATTCACAAATATTCCATTTTTTTTCCCCTCCAACTTTTTCCAGACACATCTGGGTTTGTATGGAGATCTGCAAAAACTGGAAAAGTATGATGTTTAAAGGCACTCATTTCTAATCCATGAGAAGTATGGAAATTCTGACACATACAGGAGATAGTATAGATATTTTGTCACTGTAATATACAGTACACTACTGACTCTAAATACTGTATACTAAATACTAAATATTTTCTGTACTAATGCAGCCTCACTAACATATTTCATGTTTCTTGGTTTGTTGTACAGGAAAAACAGTCTTAGTCCCATAGTTCTGAAAGTTACTAGAAAAAATAAAATAAAGTAGTCAGGGATAATGTTTAAAAGGTCTTGAGTTTATGAAGAACGTGAAAGAACTTTGTATAGGCCTTATCTTACAATCATTCTTTTAGTTTTACTCAGGCATTGCTTAACAAGAACCACCAAAACAGATTTTTAACATTTATTTAAAAAAATTAAGTATGTAGTGGAGGGAATTTTTTTTAAAAAAATGGACAAAAATAGGGCTGTAGTAAAAATATGGTGCAGTGGATACCACTGCCACCTCACAGCTCCAGGGTCCCTGATTTGATCCTGAGCTCAGTTACTGAGGAGTTTTGAGTGTTCTCTTGGTGTCTCCTGTGTGGGCTTCCTCCAGGTTCTCCAGTTTCTTCCAACCTCCAAAACAAAAACAAAACAAAAGAACAATGTGCCAGAAGCGGAGTGGCTATGCCAAATTGCTCCTAGGTGTTAATGTTATGTTTGTGCCCATTGTTGTCCTGTTCTGGATGTATTTCTGCCTCATGTCTAGTGTTTATAGGTTATAACATTTATGAATAAATAAATAATAAATTAAATAGAACTATGTAATGGGGACCCTGCTGAAAAATCAGTAGAAACATTCATAGAATTTATAATGGTTTTAATGATTATAATGGGAATTGCATTGGTTTTAATGGAAACTGTAATGGTCCCTGTGGGTCTCTACTGGTAATCTGTTGCCTTCTATTGGTTGCATGTTATGTCTAGTGGATACCATTAAAGACCAATGTTAGTAATGGCAATAGTTTTAATGGTTAGCTGATGGTTTGTAATGGTATCTGTAGTGGAAACCGTATTGTTGTTTTTTCCCAGCAGGGGATTGATAAATTAACTACATAACTAAATTAACTACTTGTTAGCATGTTAAAAAAAAAAAAAAACAGTGACACCTTATAATGCTGATAATACTCAAAATAAAAAGTGTAACTTGAGTACTAGTATATCGCGGTAATGATATATTGTTGTCATATCGCCCATCTCTGTTGAAAGGTTAAGAATGTTTAAATGTTTATGCATACGCGTTATAGTGCCTTGAGTATTTTAAAATAACGTGATGTATATCATACAGTCTGTGATATTCAGGGATGTTTATTAATGGGCTACAGAAGAGAAGAGGGATAGAGGATGCACAGTGTAATTTGGAGCGTGAGCGGATGCAGTGTGTGTGTTTCATTGGTGAATAGAGGGATCCCTTGTGATGTCCTTCCCCTCCCTCTCCCCCTCTCCCTCCCCCTCCCCCTCCCCCTCCCCCTCCCCCTCCCCCTCCCCCTCCCCCTCCCCCTCCCCCTCTCTCGCTCCCTCCCTCCCCCTCCCTCTCTCGCTCCCTCCCTCCCCCTCCCTCTCTCGCGTGCGCGCGCGCTGTCTGTGAGTGCGTTAGCGTTAATGGCTCCTCCTGCGCGCGAGAGAGACACCGAGCTCCAGCACCGAGCAGCACAGGGGGAGCTGTCCCAACACCCCGAAAAAAAAAAAAAAAACTAGCTCTCCGTCAGCGAAATTTGAAGTGTTTACGCATTTGAGTTGTTTGATTTGAAACCGAAGACCCCCCATGTTAACGACGGAAGAGGAACGTTAGAGAAAAGCGTTGTGAGTTTTTGAAATAAACAAAAAAAAATCAACTCGCCAAATGAACTCCGTCAGAGCGACCAACAGAAGACCCAGGCGAGTATCGAGGCCGCGCCCGGTGCAGCCCGAGAGGAACAACGGCGAAAGAGGTGAGACGCGCTATACACGCCACTGGATAACGACGATGTCCCGATTTTATAGTCTTTTCACGCAATTGCGTCGGCGTGTTTTTACACGAGCCGACTGTTCGAAAGCTTCGAAGAGAGACACTTCAGCAGGAAACGTCGAGGCTTATATAGACCGCGCCATACAGGCCAGGCCAGGCCGCGCTTTGTTTAGGCTTACAAATATTAGCTTCTCGGCTAACCCTGGGATTAGAGCTAAAACCCAGAGTCATTGTTAAGTTGCTGGACGTCTAATTAAACAAATAATGCATGGAAGTCAGTTTTTGACACATATACTCAACAGTGTGTTTTATTGCTCATGTAACATGACAAAAACTTGTGTTTGGACATTAAATCTGTGTTGCGCAGCTTGTTAGCTAGCTAGCCGGTGGGCTGCCATTTTGGAGGGGAGGGTGGGGGGGTTATATATATATATATATATATATATATATATATATATATATATATATATATGTAGTAATAGCTAAACCTAGCTAGCTACTTTGCTGGCTAACTATCTATCTATGCATCTACCCAGAGTCAGGCTTGTCAGGGAAACAAAACATCCAAATGAGTGTTACAGAAAAGACGGAAGTGTACACAGTGTGTGCGTGTAAAACTGTAACTACTGGGTTGCAGCATTGTTTAAATTCGCTGCTATTTTATTTCAAACAGATTACACAGAAGCTAGGTAGCTCGGGGAGTAATTGAGCTAACTAGCCACCATCAACTACGCAGTTGGGTTCACGCTGAAGCAGTGTGAAAAAAATTGCTCGTGTTTCAGGCTTGCATTTGTTTATGTTGGGTAACTGTCAAGCCAGCCAGTGTTGGTATTAAGGTACGTGTCAACAGCAGGTAGCTAACTGGAAACGTCATGGTTTCACTAAACATCTCGGTCGACAAGGCCCTGGTTTGCTTGCAGCCATAGACTATTTTGTGTGGAGTGATCAGAAAGCATCGGTTTAACCCTTTTCAGCCAACGTGGATCGTCGTCTGGTGGGTATTTTGTGGCTTCGATTGCCCACAAACACGTAACCAGGAAGGTACACCTCTGGGTATTGTTGATCTTTGTATTGGGGTTGTCAGGCATTTTTATTGTTGGTTGATTGCAAGGGCAATGTTGAGCTGATCAGTCAGTTGTTTGCAGTAATTAGTAGTCCATTATTAGTAACCATGCTGTATGTTTGTTGTGCATGCACTGTTTTTAATATGTTTGCGCATATGGTAAGTGAAAAATCACATTTCATATTCTTTAATAAGGGTGCATTGATCCAGCAATGAGTATCATGTCTGATACTGCCCTCTGAAACACTGTGTTGGTTTCAGATTGGCTTGTATTCTGTGAACATGTGGTGTTAACTTGCACCACACGGGGCATAAATTGTACTAAAGAATATTACAATGCCTGTGATGTTTCACATAACTTGGCAACAGAAGCTTTCAGAGCCTAAGCTATTGTCCTGTAAGGATATAGACCATATATCAGATACTTATTTCTGAAAGCAGTTAAATTCATATATATATATATATATATATATATATATATATATATATATATATATATATATATATATATATAATCTTAATGTCATACTGGTTTTAATTTACATTCGGGTGTTGATTCATTCGTTTTGACAAATAAATTTCAGTCACATGCAAATCCAATCCAGTATTATCCTATGTTGTACATGTAGCTGTAAATCTGCTGACATGTTGCTTTTTACAGAAGAACAGGACCTTCATATCTATTTATCTATCTATCAGTATTGCAAAACCCAGTTTACTGTTGGAAATGTAATGATATGGACTCTTCACTTAAAAGGAGAAGAGTAAGCATTTTGACATCTTGTCACCATTTGGCAGTAATTAGGTCTGCCTGAAATAGGTGTAAGAGGATAAGAGTTATTTCCAGTGGCAGTACACGAGACTAGAGTATCATTTATTGTGTTTATCTTTAAATTTTGGATGTTGTCTCCAGGTACCAAATGTGCAGTAGGGAGGAACAGACTGTAGACCTCTCAGGTGATCAGTACACCAGGTAGGTAGGGCATTCACACACAGAGGTGATGAACAGGTAGGGATTTTGAAGTACAGGATAGTATCTAATGAAAAAAAAAAAAAGCTGCACATTTAGCAGCTTATTAGGGTCAAGGCAGAATTTGATGGATAGTCGTATATAATTTGCAGAAGATAAATTATAAGGTAGATTCTTTATTTTAAATGTTTTGTGCTTTTTGGTAGGTGTAAACACAGAACATCAAGTCTGCCACCATAGATGAAGTAACGCAATTCCCTAGCCCTTTGCATTTAGATCCGTGGTTTTTGTTGTAGGCCTTTGATGAATTTCCTGCGAGTGTGCATCTGTTTTTACACGTCTCTCCTGCTTTATGTCTAATCTAGTTTTGACTTTTTTAGTGGGCTCCTCAGTAACCGTGAGTTCAACTGCAAGGTTTTCCCCAGGAGGACAGCTTTATTAAAGGGGTTACCCACCCCAGGCAACCTTTCCCCACTGAAATCACCCAGAAAGAGGAAAATATACTATGATTATACAGCATAGCTGTGGAGGGTGAGAGGTCCTACTGTAGAATGTGAAATGCAAAGCCGATTGAGGTTTTTCTTCTTTTGTCCCTCCTCTTTGCAGATGAGGACGTCCCTGCAGATATGGTTGCAGAAGAATCTGGTCCAGGAGCTCAAAACAGTCCATACCAACTCCGCAGAAAGTCCTTGTTGCCTAAGAGAACCGCGTGTCCCACAAAAAGCAGTATGGAGGTAACAATCAACCCGGGAAACAAACACCACACATTACATATGTATCGGTACGTTTTGACATGCTTTTAAACACAGTAAAAGACACCATGAGATGAAAATCATAACAGTTTCTTCTGTAGTACGTGGTGTTTCTGAGTGAAACAGGCTTATTGCTTATACTTGCATATAGGTGGCAGGGGCTTTTTGTTTGGGGGGGAGGGGGTGCTTTATGATATCATTGGTTAAAATAATTTTTGCTTGCATATGAATGGTGGCAGAGTTAAAAATCAGAACACACTTGGAGCTGAACAAATTTAGAGTAATGATTTAGTAATGTAAGTGATTTAGTGGCAGCATTGATTTCAGATTGTCTTTACATTCCTGTTTGCAGGGAGCCTCCACTTCAGCAACAGAAACCTTCGGTCACAGAGCAAAACGTGCCCGGGTGTCGGGGAAGTCCCAAGACCTTCCAGGTGAGTGAAGAAACATATAAAGGCTTTCATTGCTCTGAAAATATAGATGTCAAAGCATCTTTTATGGGAATTTGACAGGGGATGGACACCTGAGGAAAAGAAATTCCAAAGACCTTAGCCCTTATTACTCTCAGTTAATGAACCACTAATATGCAGAATGCCTTCAAATGTCTGTACTGTCTTTGGTCTGTTAAGTGCTTCTGTACATTTCATTATCAAGTTGTCCTAACAGTGTTTCAGTAATTTAATGTCTGAAGGCACATAGAGGTTTCTTTGTGTCAGTGGTCTATTTCATGCAAGACCAACATATACAGTTTTGTGTTACTGTTGCGAAAAAGCGGAGTGTACAGTGTTTATCACACCTCCCAAATGATAAAGAACAAAAAGCCTTCTTGCTGTCAGATTCTACAAGTTTGATTTATTTTTTTTTTTTTTCTGAAAGAATGTGCATTAATACTGGCACAGGGATAGTGGTACAGATTTCTCATTGTGAATTCCAGGAAGTGCTGGTCTCTGCAGTTTTGTACATTAACTGCTTGAAGCTCAGTGGTTTTAACAACATTAAGCCGTGGACTGTTCTGTTTCATGTGCGTGTCTTATTTGAATTTCATAGATCGCAGGCATGTCAGTTGTTCTACATTAGCATAAATGAGGTAGGACAATAAAAGGACAGCAGCAGCACTCTAGTTTAATTTCTGTCCTGTCTTATCCTCTAGCTTCCCCTGCAGAACAGTATCTCCAAGAAAAGCTTCCAGATGAGGTGGTTCTGAAGATTTTTTCCTACCTGCTGGAGCAAGACCTATGCCAGGCTGCTTGTGTCTGCAAGCGCTTTAGTGAGCTAGCTAACGACCCTATTCTCTGGTAAGCAATTGATTTTGGACTATTTAAATTTTATAGGTAATCTTCAGTCAGTGTTTTGTTGCTCTTAAATAAGAAGCATTCCTGCACATTGTATTTAACGTGCCACACAATATGCTGTTTGTTGCCCTTTGCAGTACCGATTATGCAGAAAGCTATAATGTGAAAATAAGCCAACATACAAATCACATTTTCTGTTGCAATATGATCTTCTAGATGAGTGTCTGTGTGTGTTGAATCATGAGATTAGTGTGATCACAGGAATATTAATGTTTATACTCAACAGTACTAATTTGAATTAGATGTGTAAAAATAGTAATAAGGTTACTGTAAAGTGTTCACATAGTGAAGCATGATGTATTATTCAACTAATATTTTTTTTTTTTTTGGATTGTCTATAAAGAATTTTATTGATGGTTTTATTTATTATTGAGGTTCCAGTTCATTTCGATGTTGTTCCTTGATGTGTACCACAGGAAGAGATTGTACATGGAGGTGTTTGAATATACACGACCCATGATGCATCCTGAGCCAGGGAAATTCTACCAGATAAACCCTGAAGAATATGAGCAGCCGAACCCATGGAAGGAAAGCTTTCAGCAACTGGTATGAGTGGCTTATGAAATGTCCCTGGACATTATAAAAAATAAATAAATAAATATGGGGGGGGAGGGATTTTCAATATTTGCCATTTGAGTCACAATTGAAAAATGAACATGTTCCTTTCATGATTTTGAGTCTATGCAATATTTTTTTTTTTTTTTTTTTTAATATATAACCAGTATAAAGGTGCACATGTAAAGCCTGGCTTTGCAGAACATTTCTACAGCAATCCAGCCAGATACAAGGGCAGAGAGAATATGCTGGTATGAAATTCTTGTTGCTTTTTTCTGGTGTTTGTTACTAAAAAGATGGCTTGCTTATCCATCTCTTATACCCAACCTAATGTTTTGATCTGGTTTGCAGTACTATGACACCATTGAGGATGCATTGGGAGGAGTTCAGGAGGCCCACTTTGATGGGCTGATATTTGTTCATTCTGGAATCTACACAGATGAATGGATCTACATCGAGTCTCCCATTACAATGATCGGTGCAGGTGAGCCTAATTTTTAACTAGAAGAATCCAAATGCATTTCAGAAGTGTGGACACTGGATAATACATTTGAAATATTTTCTCCCCTTTTTAACAGCTCCTGGAAAAGTAGCTGATAAAGTTGTTATTGAGAACACTAGAGATTCAACATTTGTGTTTATGGAGGGTTCAGAAGATGCATATGTAGGTTACATGACCATTAGGGTAAGTCCTGCATATCCCTCCCAAGTTTTTAAGCCCTTTAGTCTAACTATGGTGACAGGATGACAAAATATTTTGTTTCACACACAGTTCAACCCTGATGATAAATCAGCCCAGCATCACAATGCACACCACTGCCTGGAGATTACAGTGAACTGCAGCCCGAATATTGACCACTGCATTATCCGCAGCACCTGCACAGGTAACCTCACATCTAAATGTGTTTTATTCTTTATTAACCCAACTTGGCCCTTTTTTTGCTCAGAATGTGATTGAATGTTTTAAAGCTTGCAAAAGAAATCTGTGATTTAAAAGCTTGAAAAATTAATACATTTAGTAGGTTCCTTGTGTTGGAGTAAATATCAAAATGTGCCTAATAAGTCACTGCTGTTTTTTTTTTTTTTTTTTTTTCCCCCCCTAGACTCTTTGCATATTTTATGAATATTTTATCTTTGCACATGTTACTTGAGCTTCACCAGTCTATGTACTTTACTTCATGGAGAATCTCCCTGTGGTTTTACAGTGGGGTCAGCGGTGTGTGTAAGTGGCCAAGGTGCATGTCCTACCATCAAGCACTGCAACATCAGTGACTGTGAAAATGTGGGGCTCTACATCACCGATCATGCGCAGGTAAGAGCCAGAGCAAAATCTGCGGTACCATACAAAGCTGGTTCTTGTTTTTTTTTCCGAGCCATCCGCAACAGAGTGAAGTCATGGTCAACTATAATTGTTTCTCTACATCTCATCAAAAGGAAAAGCCCACACTGAACAACTCGCAGATCAGTATTTACAACTGTGCAGTGGCCTAAGTAGTGGTCACACTGGCTGTGTGCTTATTCTCTTTGATTTTTATTTCTGACTGTCTGGATGAGAGTAAAAACATCCAGCAGGATATTGGTACTGATCCATATGGGCAGTGGGTATTAGCCCTTGTTTCATTTCTGCCTAAAGAGACCAGCTCACCCACCTCCTCATCTGTACACTCTGGCTCAGACTGACAGGGTTACAAAGCTTCAACTTTAATGATAATAGTACTCAGTTACTATACTATACTAACTAGCTGAGCCGAGTTGGTTGCTAACCATGCTTCATAACTAAAACAGGGCAACTGTGTCGTCACTACATTACATTCTGGAAAATAGCGTTTAACGTTGACAAAAACTTATCTTTGAGATCATTGGAAATATTTGTGGAAATATTAAATATGTTTTTCTTTAAGTGAACAGAAAAGATGGAAATGATTTAGGTTTGAAATATGCTAAATTAAATGATCGCTTCTGTTTTGAAGATGAGGTGCTCAGCCACATGGAATGTAAACATAATGTGTAGGAATGAATACACTCCTGAGCATACATATGCATACAAGCTAAAAGACTATTGTCTGAATGTATCATACAAAACTAACCCCAACCAGTCAGTCAATTCACAGCGTTATGGGTACATGCCTGTTTCTATGCCCCACATTGTTTAATACCCGATCTGCTGAAATAAGATGGCTACTCGGGTACTGCCCTAATGTGGTGCCGCGTAATGCAGTCTGGAAAATTTGCCACCACAACAGGACTCACTGGTCCTGTGTTTGGATACACAAGTTTGCAGCTCGTAAAAAATAACTGCTTTATTTGTACAACATTTTCACAATTAGTCATGGCAGTAACATGGCTCGTGTGTTGAAGTCACAAGTCTGGTATCTTTCCCAGACTTGTAGATGACTGCAATATTTACTTTTCATAGCTTATTATTCAAGGGAGCCCTCTTGTGGACTCAGGAGGTTTAAGCAGTAAGCATTTACTTATACCTATTATAATTAGGCAACACTGAAGAATATTACAGCTAATGTAACAGTGTATTGCTGCTGTGTAGTTACACAACTACATGTGTGGGTGGTTGTTTAAGTGTGATCCCTGATTAAAACGTGTTTTTTCCTTACAGTGACATGCATGAATATTTAGCATGAGTACAGAAAGTCAAAATAGATATTTTACTAAATATAATCAGCAAAATAACATCTGGTTATATTGGATAGTGAACACTTTTAAAATAGTAAGATGTGCTGGGGCCAACAGTGGAGAGCTGGCGTTGTAATTGGGTTTGTTTGACATTTCTAGGGCATTTATGAAGATAATGAAATCTCCAACAATGCATTAGCGGGGATCTGGGTGAAAAACCATGGCAACCCCATCATCAGAAGGAACCATATCCATCATGGCAGAGATGTTGGCGTGTTCACGTTTGACCATGGCATGGTAGGATCAAGGCTCCATTTTGACTTTTATGATCTCATTGCTCTCTACCAGCCATTAAGTGTAGACTTGTCTCCCTCTACAGGGCTACTTTGAGAGCTGCAACATCCACAGAAACAGAATTGCAGGTTTTGAGGTAAAGGCATATGCCAACCCCACAGTGGTGCGCTGTGAAATTCACCATGGCCAAACGGGAGGCATCTACGTCCACGAGAAGGGCCGGGGCCAGTTCATAGAGAATAAGATCTACGCTAATAACTTTGCTGGTGTGTGGATCACGTCAAACAGTGACCCAACCATTAGGTTAGTGTTCCTTACCTATTCATTTCTTTCTCCTTGTGGATGTGTGAAACTATAGGACAGGGTTGTTATCATAGTTGTCTTATGTATTTGTTCTGTAGATGTTCAAAACTCACTGTAGTTTGGTTGTGTGATGTATGTGTTCAGATTAAATAATGGACAGGCTAAATTACAGATGCTTATTTTTGTCTTAACTTTTACAGTACTCAGTTATGCCTTATATTTTCCTGCAGGGGTAATGCCATCTTCAATGGAAACCAAGGGGGTGTTTACATATTTGGTGATGGCAGAGGTCTCATAGAGGGCAATGATATTTATGGAAATGCCCTGGCTGGCATTCAGATCCGAACCAACAGCTGTCCTATAGTCAGACACAACAAGATACATGATGGACAGCATGGAGGAATCTATGTGGTGAGTGCAGATTTATTAGTTAGGGTACTGGTATTTTTATAGATAAAATTATCTAGTTTTAATCGTTATCAAATGGCTGTAATTATATTCAACAATGTTTTGGGGTCTTGCCTAATGATGTGTGTAATGCTCACATGTGATTGTAGCACGAGAAGGGCCAGGGTGTTATTGAGGAGAATGAAGTATATAGCAACACTCTGGCTGGAGTGTGGGTGACCACAGGGAGCACGCCGGTGCTCAGGCGGAACAGGATACACAGTGGCAAACAGGTGGGGAGATCTTTCACCCTTTCCATCTCATGTCTTACTTTACTTTGTGCTTTATTACTTTCATTCTGACTTCTGAGTGATTTCTGTTCATAGGTTGGCGTGTATTTCTATGATAATGGTCATGGAGTATTGGAAGATAATGACATCTACAACCACATGTATTCTGGTGTACAAATCAGGTAGGGTATTCAGTCACTGAAGTTTGTGCCTGTTCTATCAGTGGGTGTGTGTGTATGTGAGGACTCTGTTGCATCTGTTCCAAATATTTATGTGAATTGCATACCTACAACATATTCAATCCTTTTCGTGTTGACACAGAACTGGAAGCAACCCTAAGATTAGACGAAACAAAATCTGGGGAGGGCAGAATGGAGGCATTCTTGTTTACAACTCTGGTAAGTTAATTATGTGGCACCTCCCTCCTCCATTAAAGCCCTTAATGGAGTTTTGAGCCGAAACTGGCCAATCCTAGTTTTTTTTCTCTTTTGGAAGTATTAGGTCTGTGTCAGTGCAGCTAAAGCAACTATTTTTGGATTATGGATCTGCTTGTAATACAGAAGACCAGTGTTTAACATATTTTATGGCATTTTTTCCCCCCTTAGGATTGGGCTTCATTGAGGACAATGAGATATTTGACAATGCCATGGCAGGAGTATGGATCAAGACTGACAGCAACCCCACCCTACGCAGGAACAAGATCCATGATGGCCGGGATGGCGGTATCTGCATATTCAATGGCGGAAGGGGTAAGGCTCAAGAAAGTCTTCACAAATGCAAATTAACAGCAGTGTGTTGGACCAGTGTGATCTGATTATGGGTTTGGACACTGCTATAAATGTTTCTGTATGCAGGATTGTTGGAGGAAAATGACATCTTCAGAAATGCCCAGGCTGGTGTCCTCATTAGTACCAACAGTCACCCAGTGTTGAGGAAGAACCGAATATTTGATGGCTTTGCTGCAGGTCAGTTGGCTGTTGTACGCTTTACAAAATCATTTTGTTTTTTGCTTTATGTTCGCTTTCATTTGTTTAACATTTCTTCTCTTTAGGTATTGAGATAACAAACCATGCTACGGCAACCTTAGAAGGCAATCAAATATTCAATAACCGATTTGGAGGGCTGTTTCTTGCCTCTGGTGTCAATGTCACGATGAAAGGTGATCGTTGTTATCGAATGCCATAACTGCTGTTTATCTGTTCTTGCTGCATGACATCTAATGCAACTGTTCCTTGTTAATCTTTCAGACAACAAAATCATGAACAATCAGGATGCCATAGAGAAAGCTGTGAGCAGAGGTCAGTGCCTGTACAAGATTTCCAGTTACACCAGCTATCCCATGCACGATTTTTACAGGTACTGTAACTGGTGTGGTGATCACCTCATTGAAACATGCCTGGAATTTTAAGTTTACTGTGTATTAATATAATTTCGTTTTTCTCTTTGCGGATTCAGGTGCCACACCTGTAACACAACAGACAGAAATGCAATCTGTGTGAATTGTATTAAGAAGTGCCACCAAGGGCATGATGTCGAGTTTATACGACATGATAGGTTAGTCCTGTGGTTTCATTGTTCATAATTAAAACTAAATAAATTAAAACTTTAAAAAAATATTGTCTAATCCATGCATGCCTGATCTAATCCATGTAGGTTTTTCTGTGACTGTGGTGCGGGAACCCTGTCAAACCCTTGCACATTAGCCGGAGAGCCGACACATGACACGGACACTCTGTATGACTCGGCACCTCCTATAGAGTCTAACACATTACAACACAACTGAGGCTCAACCTGGTCTCCATCTCAGCACCCTGGTCTTTAATTTGTCCCGTCGACAAAATAAGAGCTTCTATAACTTTGGTCTTAGAAAGACTCTGCGTACAAAGTGACAGGACAACAAACTTTTTAGACTTGAATCAATTGTTGTATGGTAAAGGAAACCATTTTGAGTGGAGACATGGGACTCCTTTGGATCTCTACCTGTTTGCTGGATAGAGATGTCTCTATATTGCTAAAAAGGGTTCTGATGCAAGCGGATGCGAGAGATTCCCTGTTCATTTTCAGTTGGCTCTCAATCTGCAAAGAGTTATTAGTTGACTAAAGCTTTGGAAGAGTTAAGAGCTGCACAGAGAAGCAATATGTTGACTCAGGATTCTGGAGATTAAGAGAAGAGACGACAGTGGCATCAACTTTCAGCAGAAGAACGATTGAAACGTCCAAACCGATAAGCCTGTGCAGTCTCTGATGCGTGCAGGTTCAGGTGAAGTTCTTTTGCAGTTTTGTACAGACGTAACAGTGGCCAGAAACACACAGCCATCACCCCTCCCCCAGAGACGCTGCCTGGATAAGAGGGAGAGCCATGATGACATGGCTTCCTTGGCAACTGTTTCTAGGTAACAGATTTGCTGGTTATATGTATGGTATAAAAAAAAAATTGAAAAAAATGTTGTTAGCACTTGCTCTCTCTTCCCCCCCCCCTCCCCTTCTTTTTCTTTTCTTTCTTTCTTTTTTTTTTTTTTTTTTTTTTAATGTTAATGTTATTCTGATCAACAAATATGATTTTAATGCTTTCTCATGTAGTTTTGTATTTTCAAGCAAAAATCTTACAGTATTTGAATGTCTTTTATTTTATTATATATTATAATTATTATTGTTATTAATATTTTCGTTAGCGCATGTTAGGCTTGTAATCATACTGTGTCTCAGCATATAAATTCTTTCTGTGAAAGAGGAATAGTGGAAAAAAAAAAAAAAAAAGATTTGGAAAACACTACAATGTCCTCCAGCTATGGTTTTCGATAGGGAAGGTGTGAAGCGGTTGTCAATGTGTGGTGGGCTTTTTTTTTTTTCTTTTTTTTTCCCCTTCTTTTTATTATTTATTTTTCTTTTCTTTTCTTTAAATTCATTTTTATAAACTTCCTCTGGCTGTGACTCTTATAAAGCTTATGTGTGGTCCCAAAGCTCACAGTGTTTGCTTCACCTTTCACTGCCATTTAGACAAACAGGGACATTTCCCTTTTTGTTTTTTGTTTTTTAAATAAATGTCTGCCTAAACATTGGGAAAAGTGATTTCTAACCAGACTTTAAAGTGCTAATAAGCTCCCAAAGGAAATGGAAGTGTTTGTGAACACTGGAACAGTTATTAATGTTTGTGAAGTTCTGCTTCACTTACGCTTTTATTCTTGGCCATAGAGTTAATTTCATGGACGGTGATAAGTATATCTCCCAATTTTATTAGAATATATTATTTTCTTTTGGCCCTTGGCCCATTCTGTGCCTGTTTTTGAGTGATGAATATAATTGAAAAGCATTGCTGGAGTTTGCCATATTTTAAGGCCCTGGCCTCTTCAAAGCTGAAACACAAGTCTCTACGGCCTCATTGTCTTTTTGCCCCTCTCTTCATCCCCATCTCTGTGTAATGTGGTGACTGTGGCTTCTCATGCCGCCGCAATTGTATGCATGTACCATAACATCTAGACTTAATATATTGTGAAGTATTCAATAACCATTATGTAGATGCTAGTGTGAATTCAAAAAGGGTTTAATTTCCTAGAAAACAAAAGAAAAAGGAAACTGGTCATTTTTAAGAAAATAAACTTTATTAGATCAAGGCTCATTGCTTTACTTGTGTGAGAATTTACACATTTGGTGTCAAAGTTCATTAATAAGTTTCAGTGTATTTAAAGGTTATTGCTGGAAGTTGTTTTTTTCCATTAACATTTCGGTTAAAACAAACAAAAACATTCTGAGGTGCTGCTTGCAGACTGATTGAGAACACCTAATATTCTGTTGCTTACTGAAAACATCTAAATCTAGGTTGTGGTTTTACCAACCTTTGGCTTATTGCTTCCTTACTGCCACTCTTTTATGCATGTGTATTATGCCTGTCAACATGCAGTTGTAAACATTTAAAAAAAAAAAAAAAAACCACTGGTCTGCCTTTAAGAGCATAATAAACATGGCTCCGTGTTAGATACTGTTTAATGTAGTACCATAATGGATGCAGGTGTGGCCTGGCTGTAAGTAGCCAATACTCTGAGCTGTCTTTGTACGCCAAGCAAATATTGTGAGAGCAAAGTCCTTAAATCTGCAATGCTCCACACTGTTGGAGAATTTTACTGCAGCTTGGCTCAGAGGGTTTTATCCTATCACTGATAAGACATCTAGGTCATTATTGACTCAATTCATAAAGCCCAAGCTTTCCTCAATACCCAGGTAAATATGGGTGTTCTCTGCGCAAACAAGCTAAACAAGGGCCCTTCAAATTCTACAACAGAGGCCGTGTTGACTGAGACCAGCTTGACGGTGGTGTGTTAGTCATCTGTAGGACACGCATACTATCAGTATTCGTATAAAGCTACAATCAAGATGAAACTCATCTGAGCTCACTTTAGAATTGCCTCAGCTAATTTCTTTTCACCATAGGCCTGTTTTATGGATATTTAACAACCAATTTGTTTTTAATTTTGCTACTAAAAAAAAACATGCTAACCTCTTGAGTTGGCACTTGAGAAGTTTTCTCTCACTTGTGTAAATATATATATATATATATATATATATATATATATATATATATATATATATATATACATACATACATACATATATACATACATAACAATTTTAGCAAGTGTGCTTGAATGATTTTTGGAAACCATCATGGATTCATACTGTGTGGCTTAAATTATTTAAAAAGAACAGGACATGACTTTAGGTTTCATGGTTAACAAACATTTTGTCTGGACTTATTAGTGCCACATATGATTAGCACTTTTTTCCACATCAGACTTGTTAAATCGTTTAATCTCTACATTAAAATACTCCCATGAGGTCATAAACACATTAAACAAAAAAAAAAAGGATGTCTGTGTCACTGGATATTTTCTAATCACATTGTGAGAAATGTATGCACTCCCGCCATAGTTGGCATTCAAAGATGTGCTTGTGCATCAACATTTCACATTGTTGTGGCATTCGATTAGATGTATGTACATTACTAACAGCCAGGACTTGTGCTTGATTGAATGAAAACATGTATTGTTTGCACATACTCTTGGCCTTGAGCTGCTTATCTGTGAATGTGTGCTCTGGTGGCACAGGGGTTTGGATATTAAACTAGTTAGTGTGTTTGAATGAAGTGAGGCTCTTTAGAGTTGTTCAGAACATTTGCATAACAGTCTTCTATCTTTATATCTGCCGTTTATACACAATTTTTATCGGACATAATTAATCAAATACATTTACACATACAAATATTAACAAAAATCATTAAACGTTTAGCCTGGAAGACCGAACCTGGCCGAATAAGGATAATCTGAACAGAGTATGCAAATTACTTAACATAGTACCAATTAAGCTATAATAATCATCAACTGGATTGGATTGACTTGGGTTCTTTTTTTTTTTTTTTTTTGGCTGCATGTGACATTTAAATACATTCGGCAGCGCTGCTAGTCTGTACTTATTACAGTGGCATTAACCACGTTATCAGGTGAACCTACCATTCTACCCTATCCATAGTGCTGTATATTTCTCTTAATACTGTTACTGGCCACATTATTGTCGTCTTGTGGATACACAATTTTTCCATACCCTCTGTGTACTGTTATCTAGGCCTTTATCTGTGTTCGTTTCTGACAAAAGCGCTGCTGTTGGCTGGATATATTCAGTTGGTGTACTGTTTCTCAGCCCAGCAGTGATAGTAAGGTGTTTAAAAATCTCAGCAATGCTGGTGCGCCTGATACATACATACCAGTACAACACTAACGCCCAGCTACCATGTCAATGTCACTGCTGTGCCAAATAAGATTTGAGATTGAGAGCATGTGACAAACTGTGTTGAGGAATAAATGGGATACACTGGCACGTAACCAGACCTTTTACAATGAGTGGGTGGCCAGGTTGAACCCAATGACTTTATTGGGGTGAGAGTGGGTTAAAATACTAATCCGCATCCATAATGTGGCTACCCTGTATCTGTGTACGGCCTGAGTAGGATTCCCATTGGACATCAAAGATAGACTCCTAAGCAACGCTTGTTTGTCGTCTAGCAAGTTACGGAGTAACATTAGGCTACATCTTACTTGAAGTATGCTAGCGTTTCAAATTCAATGCCATTAGCTAGATGTAGCTAGTAATAAACTGAAAAAATCAAATCTTATGTCTCCAAATAATGTGGTCAGTGGAGGCAGGAATAGTTCACTTCTGTGTTAGCTACCTAAACTTGCTTGTTGATTAAATGAACTTTTGAATTTCCTAGAGATCTTGTTATGGGCGTTCTACTATTCTGCTAAGATTTTCCAAGTCGTTCAGTTTCACATCATATGACACTGGTAAATGCACTGATTACTAGTACTGCTACTACTACTACTACTACTACTACTACTACTACTACTAATAATAATAATAATAAGCATGGGGTGGCCCTTAGCTACGTCCCTGGGGATACAGTCAATAATTGTATACAATACAATGTGACTTACATGATAAAATGGCCAGTGTGTTTATATAGAAGATAGAGGAAGGACAAGTCAAGACTACTGGATCTGTTGGTGTTTAAAGTGAAAGTACTTCTTATGAAGTCATGTTACATTTCTGACATGGTGACATATGGGTTCAAGTTGACTGCTTTTATTTTGACATTGATATTGAGTTCTTTGCTCTAAATGACAGGGCTGAAGAGGAGATAATTACTGGTGTCTATATTGTTATTTCAGTCTGTATCCTGACCCATTACAATCAGACACCACACTTCCGTGAATTTGATCGGGTAAACAACAGTGAGACGGTTGTTCTTACTTCACCGCGCGACATTCCTTTTTCAGGATCCGCCTCCAGGACTTCCCCCGCCAAATGACGTCACGACTATCTGACCTCGTTTTTTCCTCAACGTTCCCTCGGAGATTTTGAATTTTAAAGCAACCATACACACCGGGGAGATGATAGTTAGGATCGGGTGCGTGACGTCACATGGTGCTATTTTTAATTGCATCCGTATTAATGCAGAACGTGTGTGTGTGTGTGTGTGTGTGTGTATGAGCTCTGACGATATGAAGAAATTATTCAATATTAAATATATACATAAATGATACCGGGTGATGGTGTTGGTGCACAGAGAAGAAAACGCAACTGAGAGGCAACACGTGGTGTAAATATAGGAATGAACTGTGAACAGCGCAATTGCTTAGGTTTGCTAAAAAAAAAAAAAAAAAAAAAAAAAAAAGGCTACTGTGCGCTGCGGCAGTTGTCAGGGGATATCGGAGAGCTCCGCTCTGATTGGCTGGAGGCGCCGTGTTGCTATGGCGACGGTCGGGGGGGTACGGTAGCGTTGCTGTGCGGCGTGATCTGTGTGCGCGCGGATGGAGGAAGCAGCTGCTGATCTTTTGACACAGTAGCTACAGCAGAGAAAAGGCAACTGCATGAAACACACCGGAGCTGTGGAGTCCGAAACGACCTTAGTATGCACGAATGTAAGTCAGCGTCCTTTTCACTTAATAACCTGATAAACGTTTGAAAAAGGGCGGAACTAAAGAACATTTACATAACTGGGCTGTAGAATGATATTGTAACGTGTCATGTAAAATTCCGGGGCAATAAAAACACCTCAGGGTGCCCTGTCTCTGTCTCTGTCCTTAATTTAATTCACATCGACTGTCTTATAGACTGGATATTTACTCGACGTAGTTTCACTGTCGAGTGTTTTATTATTATTATTATTATTATTATTATTATTATTATTATTATTATTTAGTTCGGTTTTATTTTACTTGTTTTGTTTCGCCATGAGGAGGGAAAAACAGTCTGACGAATTGTTTCGGACCATGTGATCCGGCTAGCTAACTAAGTTGAATCAGAGGAACGCACGCATTTCGCCTTTCAGCTTACACAACGCGTTCAACCGCTCCGTTTATTAAACCGTGTTTCATTGCGTTTAACAGCGTTATTATTCAAACAAAGAATGTTATCAAGCAAGAGCTATAATTAACTCTCGTCAGTACATAGTTTCAGAGGAACGAAGAGCATTTCTAAGCGAGGCTGCTTTGAGTCTGAAGAGAGGCGCATTAGCTTCAGTGCTATGTTAGCTAGCCTAACTGACTTGGACGAATGCCGAGGCTGTTTTATTTCACATTAAATATTTAAGCAACACTCATAAACTTCTGGGTTATTGAACACTTCGTGAGATAATATACAGGTTCGAGACGTTGACGTGTTTAGAATAACTTTTAGGTCACCTAAAACTAGGAGAATAGAAGTTTTAAGCATGACATGAAATGCTTTATGTACACTGAAAGGTTATTAGTGAATGTTACAGTAATAAATGGTTTGTTTTTAGTGCTGAGAATGAACTCGGGAGCTTTGTAAAGTGTGTGTAATTAGGGAGCACTGAGTGAGAAGCTGTCCTTGTTACTCTTCCTCTGGTTAGTGTCGTTTGGTGTGTGACTGTAAAAGTACGTGGCGTTTCAAACCTAAGATGTGTCTGATAAAGTCCATATTAACACATCGTGCACTCGACGCCACCGTCGTTCAGGCGGCATTTCCGGCACAGGCTGCGTTCTGCCTATGAGTGAGTGAGTGACACTGACACGTGGTCTGAGAGATAGCGAGAGAGAGAGAGAGAGAGAGTGCTCAGAAACAAGAGAAAAGGGAGGGACCGAGGACGAGTAGCTTCTGTCACATGATCATGTCATTTAGTTCTGGTTTCATGCCTGAAAGAGTATCCACTTCAACGCCTCACACTGTAAACACACAACAGTCAGTCATGCACAGCTTGTAGATAATAGTCCAGTGTTGTTTAGGTGACGTGATCATCTCAGTCATCACAGTGCTGAACAACTCTTTTGTCAGTGCTGGGGTCGTACTTGGTGGTTGACCTGTAGGAAATTTTCAACGAAAAAGTATCTATAAAAGAAACAAATGAACCTCCAGCCTACAAATGCCGTAGCCTAAAAGATATGACAAGATTATACATTTTCCCGTTGTATTAACCCTATTGTTGGTTTGACGAAAAACTTCTACTACAACAGAAGTGACGTTGTGTGTAAATGATACGATGTTAAAGCAAATAAGACGAAACTAAGTATCGATTTTACAGGCAGTTAATTTTGGTCATTTTTATTTATTTATTTTTTAACCAGAGGAACATCGTCTTGCATCCCTGCGCAAATCGGATGCAAGTTTAGTTTGCTTGATCACCAGGAGTTGCGTTTACGTTTGACCATCTGTCACAGCTCACAAGTTGGAAGATATTCAACAGCCTCCGTTAGAGGGGTTATATTTTGTGATTCAGGTCATGTTAGCTCTTGCTTTCAGAATGGGATTCGTCCACTGTGTTTTCTGCCATGCTGGATTACTGAATGGTGATGGTTGTCTCTTTAGTGTCACTCTCTGGAGGGCTCTTGTAGGGCACAGCAAATGATCCCTTGCTTATTGCCGCTCTCCTGACACTAGCCTGGGAAATTAATTAGCCTCATTATGACTTGCACAAAGACGGATATGTTCTGGCTTTTCCTTGCATGGAAGTGTTCTTTCATAGAGCAAGAAAATGCAGACGGTTGTTTTAGTAGTCCCCAGTCTTTTCTAGAAGACTGGCTTAAATGTGCTCTTTGAGTATTGTTACACCGGTCATGCTCTCGATCAAATGTAGCCATTTGGTAATGGTGCAAAATACTTTAATCTTTGACTTCCTTGACTGTCAAGACCCAAAGTGAGTGTCTTTTTAAGACCCTAGCATGGTGTCTAACTGGGTGGACCAGATTTCCAATTGGTACCATTGAGCAAGCAGGCCTGACTTGTGTCCCTGCTTTCAACTAACGACCGTGCCTTTGTTTGGCGTTTCCCCCTTCCTCCTCCTCCCATCTTCTTGTTATGGCCCATCTGCACATATTTCTCATGTGCAGTTTGCCTCTTTTTGTTCGCCATGCCCTCAGCGATGGGCCGAGAGATGCAGTCTGGCGTCCCTGGGAGGCCGGGACGCTTGGGTTGCCATGGTTGCGCCATGACACCGGGGCGTGGTAATCAAATGGAGGCGCTGCTCTGGATTTCATTTGCAAATGCGACCCACGGCCAGAGCGCGCTCCCAGCCCCCACTCCCGTCATGCCTCAAGCCAGCCTCGAGTCCTCCATCCTCAGCCCTGCTCACTTTCTATGCCATCCCACTCTTTCCTCCTGAAAGATTTAGGTTTTGCCTCTGAACCCAGGGCCTCTCTGGCTATTGATGGCCATGCTAATGTCGAGCGCTGCCTTGATGCGAAGAGCCGCAGCCCCCCGTGTCACCCTGCTCACAATGGCCTCCTTTGTGTGGGTCACTCCTGCCTGAATGAACTGGGTGTGTTTAATTGAGATGGCAGGGTGTGAGGGTGACACGGGACGAGGAGCAGGCGGTGTGCTGAGGCGACAGAATGCACAAGGACCATGTGGGCTGTGTGTGTACACACATGCGACTCAAAAGGTCTAGCGAAATAGTTTTTTCAGTGTCTAATTGATAAGTGGATGATAGTTGCTAGCCAACAATACTGTCTTTGAACTGCAAGCCAACCGCAGTAGCATGTTTGTTTAGTTTCATTTATTCTACATCATACTTTATCACAATAATGCTGTGATTCATGGTATAAGCTACATATTATCTACAAATATATTTCTATATTATTCACAGTAGATGTCGTGTATATGTACAGTCTGTGTAGATCTCATTGAAATGGCCAGAAAATCATCAGTAATTAGAGACTTCATGAATGAAGACAAAATCTTTAGAGTCCTTACCATTTTGAAGTTCTACCTTTTTTTTTTCCCCAGTAAATGTTTAAAACCTAATCTCTGAGCTCAATAATACGCTCTTGTTTCAGGTTTTGAATTCACTTGATGTTTTTTCTTTTTTAATGTTTGGCTTGCTCAGAATAGAAACCTGAGCCACATTGATGCAATGTCTATGAGGTTTAGGATTACAGCTTTGCAGATTCCATAACACTTTATGTCTGAGTCTAGGAAGCGTGGGCATTGAAACATGACCACATGGTGCTCAAAATGGGACGCTAAACAAATTAGAGACTGAGACTTCATGCTACACGAGGCAGTGAGCTTCTAACACCATTAAGGAGTTTCAGAGTCAGAAACGTATCAAGAGAAAGAGAAGCTTGACTCGCTTTCTCACAGCATCAGAGACCTTTGTAAGTAAAAATATCTGAATCCAGGATTTTTTTTTTTTTTTTTTTTTTTTTTTTTAGGTGAGGAAGTCTCGGTATCAATGGCAGTTATTAGTCTCCGACTGCTGTGTAATGAGGCTAGGTGACCGTCCTGCTGAGTCAGATCAAGTCTTCCAAAATGCCCCAGAAACTCCGGGAGCTGCTGACTCACTGCTGATCTGACTGCCATAGGAACATTATAAGCGCAAGACAGAAAATCGTCTCTGTGAGAATTTCTGACAGTGATGTATTAGTCGAGGAGAGCTGATTACCCATGCCGGGCCACGCGGTGCACATTTCACTCGCGTTTTAGTCAGTCGAAATAAATTGACTCTGGTTTTAAATTTAGAACTGAAATATTTCATCCCAACCAAAGTCAAAGTGCATATGTGAAGAGGTGTTTAGGGTCAACATTGCACTAAAAAGTGACTGGAGCGTTTCTTGTCGAAGTGTAACAAGTCCCCAACATGTCGGAGAGTTTTAACATCTCGGTGAGTTTCAGTCGCCTCGCTTCGTGTCAGGTTCTGTCTGTCTCAGCAAAACATCCTCCTGTTTGTGTCCTGCATAAATCGGCTTTTGAAATATTAATTAGATTTCCATACTCACCCTCCACTTAACTTATTTGTAACTCTCTGGCTATACACATATGCATATAGATTATTATCAGATTATTAGGCTTTCCTCATCACCATGCTTTTGTGATACCCAAAAAAAGCTCTTGCTTTCCCATTCGTGAATAACTTTTCACAGCGCAGAGGCAGTTCAGTGGTGAACGAATCCCTTAAACGCTGATGGAAATTAGGCCGCCAGAGCTGGATGACGATAAGGGAAATGGTGGTTATTTTTAGAAAATTCATCTCTGTTAAAAGGTATGTTGCTTTCTCTTTGGAGAAGTGATACCTCTGATATACAAGGACTCTACTTTCATTATTATTATGAGACAGGAAGAAAATAAGTGACTATCTTTCACAACATTTCTTATTTATAGCCACAAGAGAAACAGCAAAGCCTTGCTAATTGACAAGACAGCCTTGTGATTGTGTTTGTTGGAAAATTCCATGCCCATACATTGGCCATTCAAATGAAGGTGTGCCTGTGTGTGTGTGTGTGTGTGTGTGTGTGTGTGTGTGTGTGTGTGTGTGTGTGTGTGTGTGTGTGTGTGTGTGTGTGTGTGTGTGTTTTGCAGCTGCTCCACCCATAGACATTGTCTGTGTTTGTGTTTGAAGTGGCTGAGAGCCGTTGAACGGCGTCATTAGCATTGTTTCTTTTCGAGGATGATGAGCTCGTCGATGTGCTGATGAGCTTGCCGGAGCAGGTTGGCTTTGTCTTGCTAATAGAGGTTAATAAGAGCGTGTGTGATGCAGGGACTAGAGCAGAGCGCAGGGCCAGCAAACGAACTGACATGAGCTTTTCCAAACATGTTCCGGATAAACCGCTCGTACAGGCCTTTTGTAGCTAAGAACGACATTTTGACGTGTCCACCCCCACCCCCCCCCGAGCAGAGATTCTAAACGGCTCGGTTTCAGGTTTCAGTAAACAGTTTTCCAGTATTCTACTGAAACTGAACTGATGATTTTGTCAACAAGAAGAGTTCCTCAGGCAAACAGGAAGAGGTTTCTGACTTGCGTCTATAGTGTGAGGGACAAAAAGTCATGAAAGAGGAACAAGACACCCCCCCCCCCCCCCCAAAAAAAAAAGAAAAAAAAAAAAAAATCCTGAAAGAGAGAAAGAGGCATGGAGATAGGTAGGAGAGAATGTGATTCAGAGCAGCACTTTAGGTGATTATTTATTTATCGACGAGCTGTATGGTTTCCATGGCAGTGCCTCATTTGAGTGGTAGTAGCAAGAGAGCGAAGCAGTCACTCTCCCCCAGACTGCCAGCCAGATCCCATTCGCTTGAGCTGATTATTTATTCATCAGTGTATTCGGCGTGATTTCCGTGGCCGTCCATCAGTGGAAGCCATTTAGCCTGCATCTAGGCACCGCTCTGATTGGTCGCCAGGACTCTCGGGGCTTCCTGTTCCTCCAGGCCGTCTGTCTCTTGCGTCTCTTTGTCCTTCTCTGTCACTTCTGTTCACAGACGGCATTATTGAGCTCTGGATCTAGGAGCAGTGACTTGCGCTGTGTTTCTATGGCGGTTAGATTGGCGAAGGCCGTTGCTGTTCCAGTGCAGTTTTTAAGCTGATGGCGACGATCAGGGTCCTTTCAGACATTTGAGAAGGGTCCTAAGAGGCCCTTAACATTGTGCTGAGGATCCTTTCAAGAGCCTTTCAATTCACTTACGAAAGGAGTGGGAAAAGGAGAAGCAAGGGAAAGTGGAGGATCAGATGGATGACTGACGGTAGCTACGTCTATATGAAGTTTAGTGATTCATTAATAATACAAATAAAAACATGAAAATATATACGCTTACATCAATACACTGGGCAAGGCATAAACCCTGTATTTTTTTGCATACATTGTGCATGTGTGCTGATCAACATGGCGGTTTTCCTCACTGGCCCTGTGAGAAAACAAAGCTCATGATACAAATTTTACACTATTTAAAAGTAAGTGAGAGTTTGGATGGCTGTGGACTGAACACTTAACTAATATTTCAAAGTGGAATGATGCAGAACACATACTTACTGCAGCCTACATTTTGCTTTGAGAGTTGAGACTGACAAGAGCTGTGTCTCAAATGTTGTACTATTCACTATAGGCTATATACTATGTACTTGACTTGTGCATGACTTGTACAGTGTGGCTGACTTGTAATGTCTCAAATCAGACACTAACGTTTTGCATGACAAATCACTATGTGGTTCCTCACATCACTGGCCAGTCTCTACAAGAACAACTGCCATTTTGTCATCCATTCATCTCCAGTATCCTGTCATGGTGGATCCCTGGGAACTCTGCGTGCGAGGCGTGAATACACTTTGTATGGGACACCAGATCATCTCCGGGCTCCATGCATACACATTCACACCTAGGGACAATTTAGCATAATGAATCCATCTACCGGCTTGTTTTTAGGAGGGCAGGAAGAAAATGGTAAACCCACACAGATACAGAGAGAACATGCGAGAACACCGCACAGATAGTTACCCCGTATTAGTGATGCGGCAATGCAAAACACTAAAAGATTTTATTAATAAAAGTTTGGATTGTCTATAATTCCAGACCCAGTTTGTTGTTCACCCTTCTGTTACATAATCTGTGGTTATAGTTCTGTCTGTAATATACAGCTATAGTGGGCCACATGGAAACAAATTAATGGGAGGAGACGAATAGAAAATGCTATATTCAGATCTCTCATTTAGCGTTGTCTAATTATGACATGATTGTGGAAAAAAGTGGATTATTTAGAGAACTGTTGATAGTCACAATGCATGTAACCATGATATGATTTATTAATCAAATATACATCAAAACTGAACTTCAGGAATTGCAGATTATTTAGAGGAGTAATGCCTTAATATACAAAACATAGCAGACCTGTTATCGGCCTTTAGGACCTTTAATCTGTAAAACTGAATCTTAATAACAAACATCTCATTCTGTCTTCTTTTCCCTTTCCTCTTCTCTCCATAGACCCTCCAAGTTTGATGGGTCCGATAATCGGAATGTCTCCAGATAAGAAAGCAGAGTCTCCAGGATCTCAGGGTATGTGTGGAGCAGGAACTCTCCCAGAAGCAGAAAGCGCCTCCAGCCCTCTAGCTACTAGTCTGGACAGGATCGGTCCCGCCGGGGCTGTGAGCAGGTCTGGGCTCGAACCCGAGGATGATGAGCTGACCAATCTGAATTGGCTTCACGAGAACCTGCTGCAGAACTTCACGCTGGGAGATGCGCAGTCTTGCAGCGGACCTTTATTTGACATTGAGGGCAGTATGGGCTCTCCACGTGGACACAGTCTGTCCTCGTCCTCCTCTTCTTCTGTCTCGTCTGGGAGTCCGGGCAGTGAACGGGATCCCCTCAAATCCAAGCCTCCGTTTTCCTTTTCCCTTCTGATCTACATGGCTATTGAACAGTCTCCCAGTAAATCTCTTCCTGTAAAGGACATCTATGGCTGGATCCTGGAACACTTCCCGTACTTCTCCAGCGCTCCCACTGGCTGGAAGAACTCGGTGCGGCACAACCTGTCTCTGAACAAGTGCTTCCGCAAGGTGGAGCGTGGTCTGGGGAAGGTAAGAACACCTAAACGCTGCTGTTTCAGAGACATATATACAGTGCCCTCCAGTAATATTGGCACCCTTGGTAAATATGAGCAAAGAAGGCTGTGAAAAATTGTCTTTATTGTTTAACCTTTTGATCTTTTGTTAAAAAAATCACAAACATACTCTTTGTTAAATATAGGTGTGCAACAATTATTGACACTCCTATGAATTCATATGAGAAAAATATATTTGAAGTATATTCCCATTTATATTTAAAAATTTTTTTAGTACCCCTGGGTGACTAGGAACAGGAAATCCTTCCTGCATCACAGGGGTATAAATATGAGGTAACACACAGGCCAGATTCCCTTAGTCATTCATAACAATGGGAAAGACCAAGGAATATAGCTGTGATGTGCGGCAAAAGGTTGTTGAGCTTCACAAAATGGGAAGTGGCTATAAGAAAATAGCACAAGCATTGAAAATGGCCATTTCCACCATCATGGCAATAATTAAGAAGTTCCAGTCAACTGGAAATGTTATGAATCAACCTGGACTTGGACGTGTGTTTATATTGTCTCAACGCACTGTGAAGAGGATGGTTCGAGTGGCCAAAAAATCTCCAAGGATCACAGCTGGAGAATTGCAGAAATTAGTCGTGTCTTGGGGTCAGAAAGTCTCCAAAACTACAATCTGAAGTCACCTACATCACCACAAGTTGTTTGGAAGGGTTTCAAGAAAAAAACCTCTACTCTCATCCAAAAACAAACTCAAGCTTATTCAGTTTGCCAGACACTACTGGGACTTCAAATGGGATCGGGTTCTATGGTCAGATGAAACCAGAATATAGCTTTTTGGCAATAAACACCAGAGGTACCTCATGCCCACGGTTAAATATGGTGGTGGCTCTTTAATGTTTTGGGGCTGTTTTTCTGACAGAGGACCTGGACATTTTGTTAGGATACATGGCATCATGGACTCTATCAAATATCAACAGATATTAAATGAAAACCTGACTGCCTCTGCCAGAAAGCTTAAAATGGGTAGTGGTTGGATCTTCCAGCAGGACAATGATCTGAAACATACATCAAAGTCAACACAAAAATGGTTTATTGACCACAAAATCAAGGTCCTGCCATGGCCATCCCAGTCCCCTGACTTGAAACCCATAGAAAACCTGTGGGGTGAACTGAAGAGTAGAGTCCACCAGCGTGGACCTCAAAATTTGAAGGATCTGGAGAGATTCTGTACAGAGGAATGGTCTCAGATCCCTTGTCATGTATTCTCCAACCACATCAGACATTATAGTTGAAGAGCTGTTATCTTGGCAAAGGGAGGTAGCACAAAGTATTGACTAAAAGGGTGCCAATAATTTTTGCACACCTATATGTAAGATAATTTTTTTGGATAAACCTGTGTTTTGTTTGCAATTGTTTGATCTCCATGAGAGCAGAGTATTTTTGTAAATTTCTTTTGAACAAAAGATCAAAAAGTTAAACGATAGAGACAATTTTTCACAGCCTTCTTTGCTCATATTTACCAAGGGTGCCAATATTAGTGGAGGGCACTGTATATTTAGCCGTGACATGTTTGTCGATCTATGGCTCTGTATAAACAACTGGTTGTTTTTTATAGTCTTCAGTTTCAGGATTATATCAGAAAAGGATTATAAAGGTAGTAATGCAGGTATAAAGACACTTATTTGAATCTGGTCACTCAAACCACATCAGGAGGTTAGAGATGCATTTTAGCCAGTGTGAAAAAATATTCATCTCCCTGAGCCACATCAGACAACCACATTACCTATCAAAACATTACATAATACCACAGTGCTGTTGAATGCTCTATTCTGATTGGTCTGATTCTAATTTATTACATCAGCAGCTCAGAAAGTAGTGCCATTTCCAAGGGATATATTAATGCACATGTTATGGTTTCTATAGTAACAACTTGTTTGATGGACATTTCACATAACCAGATATAAAAATGTTGAACTTTTCTGTGAGGAGATGTTTGTCTAACATTTTTGGAAGGAGTCTCCAGTGTTTTGCTCTTTGTAAGAGTACGGGTAAAGCTTTAACTTAATGCTGAATCAAAGCTTCTTGGTAACATGACAAACTGGATTTTTTTTTGTCTCTTGAATTTCAAGTGCGATGCACAACAAATGCTATAAGTGATAACAAGAACTAGCTTGTTTCCACAACATTAAACATAACTATAAATGGGTAAAAAAGGATGATGTGTGATTCAGTAATTAATACAAATTGGCTAATTATTAATCTGTTGGCAAATCACCATGGCATAAGAGCAATAAAACACTTTGTTGTGCTGTTATTGGAAAATAATCAGCTTCAGGTGGTAACAGTAACTCTGCTTCGTGTCAGGCCTCATCACACAGTCGTTTATTATTTTCCTATTAGAGCAAGTCTTGTGTACTTACTTGAAATGCACATGGTCCATGACTTCCATGCCACATTAAACAGATAAACTTTGGCAGTTGAGCCTTAAAATAAAATGTGGTTGTTTAATGAAATGAAATTTGTTTTTTTTTATGCAACAACTGTCTTTTGCAAAGAACAGTGAAGACACAGGAAGTTGGCTGCCGAGCTCATTTGCATATTTCACCAGACGCAGCAAACATATTTCAAACTTATTTCAGTGTGAATGAAAGCCCAGAGACAAGTGTGAATGCATTTGGTTCAAATGTTATCATGATGTACTGTACATGTATATGTAAACAGGGTCTAGGTGACTTGTGAAATACACTGATCATCATATTTCTAACAAGGCTGGAACAGAAGAGGGTTGATTTAAAAAATTTTGAGAGCAGGGCCACATAACCGATTGCGCAGGTTTACAGTCAGGCTTCCATTTCTTCTCAGCGCGACCTGCGGAAAGCGAGATGGCTTGATGATGTGATGTGTTACGTTAATGTGTGTGTGTCTGAGTGAATCTGTGGGTTTCACGTGGCGCAGCCTGGTGTCTGTTGCCATGGCGATGTTTCCTCTTTCCTGTTTATGAGCCCGGCTGATGATTTGAGTCAAGGTCATATTAACCCTGCAGGGCCACACCTCAGACAAAGAAGTGATGAGTCCGGTTTTATGTACGCAGACCAGCGTGCACACACCCATGCACATGTAGACAAACAAGCAAACATGCACACACGCAAACATGGTACAGTTCTGAGCTGTTCCACCATGTTGCCTGAGGAAGCTTCTGGGGCTTTTGCAGAAATAGGCTATTATGTATGACTGAAAGTTACACAAAGACAATAGATTTACTCTTGTATTGCATAATGTGTGTGTGTGTGTGTGTGTGTGTGTGTGTGTGTGTGTGTGTGTGTGTCTAGTGTGGTTATATGAGTAAGCACATAAAGGAGTGTATTCGTAGTGCTTCCTGAAAACAGCTTGCTGAAGTCATGCTCATTTCTTGGCATTCTACTCCTTCCCTCTCTTTAATTCAGGCCAATGGGAAAGGCTCTCTGTGGTGTGTTCACCCTGAGTTCCGGCCCACGCTGATGCAAGCCCTGAAGAAACAGCACTTCCCAAGCGCACAGGCTTTCTGCACGCCACCTGCCTCTCCTCCCAGGTGACCATCTTCAGCAGTATGCTTTAAAACCAGGGCTTAGTAGCCATTAGTTTGAGCCGTTCATTTATCCGGTGGTCCATTTGCAATGAGCGATAGCAACAGTCTGAATTTACACCATATTTTCCTTGTATTTATAACAGACCTACAAAATACATCCTTTCTTAATTGTTGTTCTAATACTGGATTTTGAAATTAACGACCCCTAACGAGCCTGTTAACAAACCACAATTTATGGGGCTTGTTGTTAAAATAATTGAAACCTTTTAAATATTTATTTTAGAATAGTTATTTTTGTACTCTTAAGGATCAAAAGATTCAAACGTTATTTGATTTTCCTCTTTGTGCGAACCCATGGAGGTTCTATGTAGAACCGTATAACAGAACCATAAAACAAGCTTTTATGTAGAAACCTTGATCAGTTAACCATCCAAAAGAACCGTAAGGATTAAAATGTTGTAATTGCTGTTTCATGATCTTTGACCAGGAACCGTTCTTTTTTTAAATGGCTATTTTTTTTTTAATTCAAAGTGATTCCTCTGGTAGTTGTTCATGTATTAGTAGCGTTTTAAAATGATGTGCCAAGCATGCAGTGCAGCCTCTTTTTAATCCCATCTGTTGTCATCGTACTGATTGTATGTTTTGTTTAAAAAGGCATGTAGTGACTGTATAAAAACAGGCTTGTTCAAGGTTGAATTGGTTCAGCAATGATTGTTAGGTTGCACAGAAATGGACACCAACATACAAAACTGTTGCAAGACCGATATTTTGCTTGTTACGTTTAGCAATATAATCACAATCTGCTATTTTTGTTCATTTAGTGCAGCCCTAAAGCTACTGTGCCAGTACTATGCGTAATGAATGTCTCTCTGTTCTCCGCAGTGCCTCGTCTCCTCCTTGTCACCTGTTCTCCTTGGAGCAAGGCTACTCTCTAAAGGGTAAGTGGACTTAACTACAGTGCCTCTGAGCATCCTTACTCTTCTGAAGGACTTAAAGTGGGCCATATCCTTCACACACCATTAGCAAATCTATCATTACACATTTAAGCAGATCACTCATCTTGGCTCCTTTTGTTCCGTTCATCCTCTGCTGGGCCACACCGAGTGCAAATGCCATCTCTTGCCTGTATTTTGTAACCTTGACAACCAAGGCACTGGTGCTTTTGTAATGAAGGATCACTCTGGCTGAAAGTGGCTCATTCATTCACGCAAACACACACACACACACATACACACATACATACATACACACACACGAACCAACACTGGTGCACTGACAGTCAAACCTGTGTCCATTCGATGTTTTTTTTTTTTTTTTTTTTTCCAGAATGTGATTTTGATGCTGCCACTGCCATGATGCTGTTAAAGTCTGCCTCAGAGCAGAACATTGACCCATGTAAGAGAGCGCCATTATACAGATGTCATCCATCTTTCTGTCATTTCCTCTCCTCTAGTTTTGTCTTGCATCTGTTGTTTTGTCTAGACTTGTTTCTAAGTATTCATATCCCTTTTTCGAGGTTCGGATGAGATTTTCACCCATGGTTCTGATCATCTCTCTGTCTCAGATGAGCAAGAGGGGCCGATTGATCTTTCCCGGAGGGATCTGGTGGTGGTAAGCCGGGATCCAAAACAGGACCACAACTACAGCAGTGTCCCGGTATCTCCCTCTCCACGGCAAACGACGGGTTCCAGTGCTGCCACACACGGGCAACAAGAGAGAGCAAATGGTAGCCACCCTCCATTAAAGAAGGCCAGACATGATCCCAAGCCTGAGGTGGATGATGAGTTAAAGGAGGCAGCCGGCTCGCTCCTGCACCTAGCAGGCATTCGCACCAGTCTTGGTGCCTCAAGACGCAAGAGCAGGAAGTTGGACAGGAAATGAAGCCTGGCTCTTTAGCCTGCTCACCCTTTATTTCCCTTTACACACCCCTCACGATGTGACTCGTTCCTGTGGCCTGTCCCGGCCTCTCTCCTCTGGTTGAAGTTAATTTGTTTGAAATTAATCCTTTTTTTTTCTCTCAAAATATTCCAATCATCTCATCCAACAGGCAATACTAACACAAACACAGGAGAGAAAAGCCATACTGACGCTTTCTTTTGTTGTGCAGAAAAGATTAGGAGGAGGAAAAAAAAAGAGAAAAAAAAAACAAATCATCCACCAACTTACATTCACAACTAAAAGAGTTTGAGGGGAGAAAAAAGAGAACTTTGGGGAGGGGGGAAAACTCAGAGGAGATTTGCATGCTTCCACCTCTAAAAAAACAAACAAAAAAAACACCACCACCACAAATGTATATATCTTGAGAATGAATGCATGACTTTCACAAGTGGCTTGGGCTTCAGCATAATGATGAAAAGCTAGATAAGAAAAAAAAGATATAAAAGTGCCATTGATTTTGGATCATAAGACTTCAGTTAAGAAATATGATACAAAGATAAATGCAATAATTAGTTGACCTAAATACTTGTAGTTATTTTATTTTTGTACTGCTGTTTTTTGTATTTCTTCTGGTAAAGATGACGTGTCCCCTGGAGCCCCGTGCACTCGTAGCTATGATGTCAAAACCATGTGACTTTCCTCTTCATCCTGATTGGATCAGTGCCCTAACCCCAACCTCCCTGAGCAGTATCATTGTAGTGGAGAGAACAGCATGAAAGCGGAGCTGTGGCTCTTTGCGTTCACTTCAGTATTTATCCGACGATTATCTCTGTAGTAATTGTAGTCCCGTGCCATTACGTATCCAGAATTAATTCCCACGTGTGTTTACACGTGTGTCACTTTAGCATTTAAGCAACTATAGGACACAATCTCTCTTCCGCAGCCCATTTCTATAAGCATCACTATTATCCATGTCATGACTTCTAGCTGTCTGATTGATTTTGATGTGAGTGCTGAGAGAAGTCAGAGGGCAGGGTTTTCGAAATAAATCTTCTCAGTGGACATTAGTAGGAGCCGTATGCCCCATGTTTGTGCTTCAGGCTTGGACGTAGCAGTCCGCTGCACAAATGACCTCGAGAAAGTTGCACTGGCTTGAAAGGAAACTGGAGACAATGTGAACTCTGGAAGAAAAGCGTCTGTGGGAAGAACGGAAAAAAACACTTGCCTTTCTGCAGCTCTGTAAATGAGGAAGTCATGGGAACAGACCTACAGGAAGCCAAACTGATGAGACAGGAAGCTGATATCCTCAGAACCTGCTACTACCAGGACTGGGTTTGGCACGAGTACTGGACTTTTCAGACTCTCTGTCTAAACTCACACTTTGTTTATGTTTTCATGAAACCGTCAGGGGTACCACTGCTATCTTTGCAACCATCATCTTTTCTTTTTGTTTTGATTATTGTTTCAGGTTGAGTTCAAGTTTTAACTGCCTAAGTAAGTGAAATACCACTTTCTCTTTCTAGTGATTGCTAAATTAAGCTCTAATCAGGAACAATTGCACCTGACAGGCAGGTAACAGCTACAGCAACTAACTGAGCCTGTTGAACTATGGTGCTACTAAAGTCTATTCGGACATGTCCTGTGTCCTCTGTGTGCGAGCTCACTAGTCCTGTGGTACCTGTGAAGCTATTCAGCAAATTTCCTGATGCGATCTTTTAACTCTTCCCTATTTAATTGCATCACTTTAACTGTTGCCATTGTGAAGTTGCTGCCCAAACACTTCTGTCAAGGCTGCCAATTTCCCCTCGATTTGTACATAGTGATAAAACAGGATGCAAGTATTACTAGAGGAGGTTTAGAGGAGAGTGACAGAGCTGTAGTGTTAGATTTAAAGGTTGTGAAAGCAGCTACTTGCTTCTCCTGAAACAGGAATATTGACTTCTGAATATCTGACCTCTCTCTCTGTGATACAGCATAGTGATAATTGTTTTTTTATTATTATTATTATTATTATTATTATTATTATTATTATTATTATTATTATTATTATGCTCCACTAATTCAGAGCTGCCAATCAGTTTGCTTGCATTTGTCTGCCATGTCTGTCTGACAGACTTCCACCTTTTGGTTTTGTAAGCTAACCTCTGTTAATAAAATGTTTATAAAGTTTATTTTTGCCAAAGATATGCAATTGTTGCATTATATATGGTATTAAAAATAAAAAAGGGTTTCTTTTATGCCTGCCTCTCTCTGATTTTTGAAAGAAACAAAAAAGGTTTATATTGGCTTCGTTGAGCAGCGAGGCCACCTGGTGTTTAAATATGGTAAAAGTTGATCAGTGGCTTGTGAATAATTGGGGAGAGTGGGGTCATTTGTAGCATTTGTCAGACTTTTTGGTAAATCTTATGAGTAAAATATCCTAAAGCTCATTTTCTTTGACACATGATGGGTACCTTTGTTTGTTAATTATTCAGAATAAATAAACAAACACCATTTGTGTGTTAATTTCATGTCAATATCAAAGGATATATAAAACGAAATGTTACAGCTGACTCAGTTCATTAAGTCTGTGACATAATTATATTTTTGCTGTTTATTTTATACAGTAAAGAACTCATGCAGTTCTAAAATGCTTGCAATAGTGATTCATTCTTGTGGAAAGGAAATCATTTTTCAAGTAAGTGGAATCTCTTACATTTTATGTTAAACATCTTAAACACTTTTGCTATTGGTATCACTGTTAGAACTGAGAGCACACAGTCATCCATCCATCCATTTTCTATACCGCTTATCCTACACAGGGTTGTGGGGAAGCCTGGAGCTTATCCCAGGGGACTCAGGCACAGGGCGTAGGACACCCTGGACGGGGTGCCAACCGATCACAGGTACAATCGCTCACACACTATGGACAATTTAGAGATGCCAGGTGCATGTCTTTGGACTGGGGGAGGAAGTCGGAGTACCCAGAGGAAACGGAAGAGGTGGGAATTGAACCCCAACCCTGGAAGTTCGAGGCAAACATGTTAACCACTAAGCCTCCATGCCCCCCAGCACACAGTCAGCCATCTTGAAATCGGATATGCTAGCTCACCAGCTAAGCGTTGTGAACTATTAATCATGCTCCCTGATAGTCCAATAGACATTGACGAAAACTTCTCTTGTCTTGTTTCATTTGCAGACAAAATGTATTCAAACTGTTCTCCAGATGAGGAACGTTACTTTCATAACTCAAAATCAGAATTTTGATACTAAATTCTTCAGAGCTATGACTAAGTTGGTGTTCTTTTGCAGGCAGGCAGAGGATGCTACTGAGCATGTGCAGAGTGAGTGTCATCACTGTAGCTTGTTTCTGATTGGAGCAATTGACCCCACTCTCCCCTACATATGGCATTTTGAACAAACAGTTGAAATAGACCAGGAGAGATACACCACTGGTGGTCAGCGTAAGTTTATTTATCCCCTATTTACAAATACTTAATGCTTATACATCACGACTAACCATTTCTCAGTGAAGGCATATAAACAGCTATATTGATGGGTTTGATTGGAATTTGATTATTTCTAATAGTAAGCTATTGGGCATACAATAAAATAGTTGGATAGATACATACATTTATAGATGTAATATTATTTGGTGCTGAATATTTTTGGATATTCGCTGTGTGTGGTTTTCTGTCCACTAAGCCCTTGACCAGTAGCCTTGAACTCCGGGCCTTGATACGTGAGGCATATCATCGTACCAAATTCCTCTTCCTGTGTGTCTTCATTCAACAGAGCCCAGCTGCACACATCTCCCATCTTCCACCTATTCTCTCAAACTGACAATTTTAAGGAGGAAAATGATCAACTATTCTGTGTCTTGTTGCCCAACATGAGTGCAGGTGCACAGATAAGCTGCCTTAGAGTCTGCACTGAATAACCCCTAGCCTGGTCAGTTAGACTTTGCTTCATGTTTCATACTGGTTTCGTCAAGGACAAAGATGTAAATCAAAAATTTAACGTTTAGGACACCTACTGAGTCAGGTCCCTCTGGTATAACATCTGGACTGGGCTCTGGCTGCAAGGTTACTGTGACACTGAACATACCGTATGTGCTAAACGAAGGAAGAGCTGAGATAAGAGTTAAGAAAAAGTAAGAAACGTCAGTGAATTGAGGCTGTTTTGCATACATACAGTGGGAGAAAAAGTATTTGATCCCCTGCTGATTTAGTACTTTTGCCCACTGACAAAGAAATGATAAGTCTATAATTTTAATGGTAGGTGTATTTTAACAGTGAGAGACAGAATAACAACAAAAAAATATCCAGAAAAACCCATTTCAAAAAAGTTATAAATTGATTTGCATTTTAATGAGTGAAATAAGTATTTGACCCCTTCGACTTAGTACTTGGTGGCAAAACCCCTGTTGGCAATCACAGAGGTCAGACGTTTCTTGTAGTTGGCCACCAGGTTTGCACACATCTCAGGAGGGATTTTGTCCCACTCCTCTTTGCAGATACTCTCCAAGTCATTAAGGTCTCGAGGCTGATGTTTGGCAACTCAAGACTGGCTAGGCCACTCCAGGACCTTAATGTGCTTCTTCTTGAGCCACTCCTTTGTTGCCTTGGCTGTGTGTTTTGGGTCATTGTCATGCTGGAATACCCATCCATGACCCATTTTCAATGCCCTGGCTGAGGGAAGGAGGTTCTCACCCAAGATTTGATGGTACATGGCCCCGTCCATCGTTCCTTTGATGCGGTGCAGTTGTCCTGTCCCCTTAGCAGAAAAACGCCCCCAAAGCATGATGTTCCCATCTCCATGTTTGGGTGTTCTTGGGGTCATAGGCAGCATTCCTCCTCCTCCAAACACGGCAAGTTGAGTTGATGCCAAAGAGATCGATTTTGGTCTCATCTGACCACAACACTTTCACCCAGTTCTCCTCTGAATCATTCAGGCAAACATCAGATGGGCCTGTACATGTGCAGGGGAACCTTGCGGGCGCTGCAGGATTTCAGTCCTTCACGGCGTAGTGTGCTACCAATTGTTTTCTTGGTGACTGTGGTCCCAGCTGCCTTGAGATCATTAACAAGATCCTCCCGTGTAGTTCTGGGCTGATTCCTCACCGTTCTCATGATCATTGAAAATCCACGAGGTGAGATCTTGCATGGAGCCCCAGACCGAGGGAGATTTGACAGTTGACAGTTATTCTGTGTTTCTTCCATTTGTGAATAATCGCACCAACTGTTGTCACCTTCTCACCAAGCTGCTTGGTGATGGTCTTGTCGCCCATTCCAGCCTTGTGTAGGTCTACAATCCTGTCCCTGACATCCTTGGACAGCTCTTTGGTCTTGGCCATGGTGGAGAGTTTGGAATCTGATTGATTGATTGCTTCTGTGGACAGGTGTCTTTTATACAGGTAACGAGCTGAGATTAGGAGCACTCCCTTTAAGAGAGTGCTCCTAATCTCAGCTCGTTACCTGTGTAAAAGACACCTGGGAAATCTTGCTGATTGATAGGGGGTCAAATACTTACTTCACTCATTAAAATGCAAATCAATTTATAACTTTTTTGAAATGGGTTTTTCTGGATTTTTTTGTTGTTATTCTGTCTCTCACTGTTAAAATACACCTACCATTAAAATTATAGACTGATCATTTCTTTGTCAGTGGGCAAACGTACAAAATCAGCAGGGGATCAAATACTTTTTTCCCTTACTGTATATTTGATTATAGCAAATTTTGTACAATTGTATTCATTTCCTTTTTGTTTTTTAAGTCCAAGCGGCATGGAACAGGTCGCATGTAGACGAGAGCAGCTTATAGTGTATGAATTTGGAAAATTTATGAGATCAGTGGGGATGGGCAACATGCCCCAATGAGTATAGCGTCCCATCACTATTCTTGGGTGAGCACATCCTAGGGCCATTATGCAGAGAAGATGTTTCTGTACGATAGACACGGGCGCGTGACTCGAAGCAGCCAAAGCGGCTGGTGAGAACAAAGAAGTCTTGCTTGAAGCTCTTGGTGAAGAAGGCATAGAGGAAGGGATTGGCACATGAATTAATAGGGTAGAAGAGCACAAGCAGCACCTTGGCATGCGACACGGTGATAAGCGGTTGCCTGAGAGCTGCCGAGATGGCGAAGAACGAGATGGGTGCCATGCACAGGAAGTCTGTGAAGACTAGCACGGCCATGCGCTTGGCCACACGGGCGTCTGCACTGTCGGGCACCGAGGCAGGGTGCCGCACTGTGACGTAGATGCGCACATAGCAAGCACAAACGGCCACAAAAGCGAGCACATTGAGAATGAGCAGCAGCATAACGTAGACCTGTGATGACACCGTCTCGACATCCATGGGTAGACAGATGCTGGTCTTCATGTAGCTGCTCACACCTATCATTGGCATTAGAGCAGCAAGCACGGAAAAGAGCCAACCAAAAGCCATGACACTACACGCATGGTGTAACCGCAGTTGGCGCTCCAGACGCATGGCGTAGGTAATGGTATGCCAGCGTTCGAGCGTGATGGCCGTTAGCGTGTATACAGAAAGCTCGCTCGCAAAAACCGTGAGGAAGCCTGCTGTGCCACACCCGACACCCGTTTGCCACTCGATGCCATAGTTGTAGTAGTGCGATCGGGTTTGTAAATCCACTGAGCCGATTATCAGTAAGTAGAGGCCCATGCAGAAATCAGCAAGCGCCAAATGGCACATCAGGAACCTGGGTACTGTCAGCTTTGTGCGGCTACTGAGGAGCACTAACAGAACTGTGAAGTTTCCCAAGACAGCCAAAATGCTGATGAACCAGATGAGGACACGCAGGAAAGTGAAGCCCATGATATCCTCGCACGGGTTGAAGGCATCTGGCTCAGGGTAGCATCTCACTTCTATCACATCCTTACAGTGCTCCTCAAAGAAGTATGGCTCCTGGTTGCGGATGGTGGAATCGTTACACAAATGGTTCTTCTCTGACCTGTATGTACACATAAAACATGCAGTAGTTCACTTAGAATCATTGTGTTGACGTATAATGATGACTGTGACCTTTTCACTATTTTAGAAGTTTTTCCATTTTGTAATCATATCCAAAATGATAGTTGAGAAAATAGCCACTATAACCTTCCACTGACAAAGTACATTATGTCCAAGTTAACATTATTTATAGGCCTACTTGCTGTAATAAATTGAGGTTTAAATTAAACCCATTCAATTGAAATGACCAATGAAATAAACTAATAAATCATGGACCCCCTGGCTATGCTTTATGAACCATAGGGGGCTCACTGAAATCCCCTAGTGACCACAATGTACAGCAAATGTATACCAAAGCAGGTATAAAACACCCAAAATGCACCTATAGTATTGTAGGAAATGCAGGCACCATTTTAGACACAGGGTCTGGTCAATGCTCTTATCAACATAGATTCATGGAGTCATGTGTTCCACCTTAAGATTATTGCTTTACAAACTCTTAGAGGTGGCGTTTTTTAAAATTTTTTTTATTATTATTATGGGGTGTGAGTGTGTGGACTCCTTCAGTATAAAAAGTGGTGGTGGAATTGTAATTGGGGAATAACTCTGAGAACCTATGTAGAGTTCTGCACAGCTTTGTGCCAGACAGCCTGTGAGCCCCCAAACTAAACAGTCATCAAAAAACTGGAGTTTGGGAGAAAGATCACGCCTGAAGCTCCATTTCTTTCCTAGTTAACTCCATATTAAATATATGATGACTCACATTTTGACTGTGACAAATTCACTATATAGTGCACTATTTTGGGTGTTTTATCATTTTGTAATTATGTCCAAAATGTATAGTTGAGAATATAGCCACTGTAACTTTCCACTGACAAAACAAATTAGGTCCAAGTTAACATTATTTATAGGCCTACTTGTGTTTTAGGTTTGGATTAAACCCACTGAATGCAAGAGACTAGTCAAATATCTATAAGAACTCAATAATATATAATAGCTTTGATCATGGACATTTAAGTGCAGAGTTTGGCAGGAAGACGGATGAAACCCCACTTCCTTTCTAGTTAACTTAATATTAATATTAACTTAATATTAAATATCCACCTCTCTCTTTATTCACTCAGCACCCCTGTAACCTCTTTAATATTCAACAACTCCTGTTTGGTTGGCAATCTAGTGCTAAGCAGAACCCATACGTTCTCCCCATTTTTGACATTTCAACAAATACTCTCCATGTTATTTAGTTAAGGGCATTGCTGTATTCACAAAGGGTCTTGTGTAGGAGTCACTACATAGTATGGAGCAGATGATGGAGGTGGTGGGTATGGGACGTGAAGGGGAGAGATGGGAATTTGGGGGCAGTATTATCTCAGGGGAAGTTTTTAAGCTAGTGATCACAAGGTAGCGATTTCCTGATACTGATATCTGAATACTACCAGGGAACCACAGTTGGGCCCTTCAGTGATGCCCTCAACCCTCTACTGTATACTTGGATTGTATCCTGTCTCAATTTAAGTCCCTTTGGATAAAGGCATCTGCCAAATGAATAAATGTGAATGTAGTATATGCACCATGAATCTGCAATATTGGTTTACTTACTTGTTCTTTTTGAAGTTTTTGAAGGCACAGCAGTGGCTGGGGTACGTAAGGTTGGCCTGGGTGAGCTCTGCGAATATCTCCAGGTTGGGTAACCATCTCAGAGAGTAGACTGAGGTGGCAATCAGCAGCTTCAATCTCCTCAGCATGTTCTCTGGCAAGGAGCTGATTGCAGTGTGGGAGATGTCCCTGTACAAACAAGCACATCTGCCTCAGGTAAAGAGAAATATTAGCAACAAATGTGGCCATTATTTCTGTAGATTGGATTTGCAACTGATGATTATGCATGTGATAAACAGGATAACCCAGTGTTTTATTTTATTTATTTAATTTTTTTTAAAAACAACGTGTCCACTGTATATGTAGCCAATGAGCAATTACCACAGACAATAAGCTTTCCTGTATTGAGAAAGAATGGAAAACTGGTTTATTCAAAACTCATTTATAATAGAAATCTAAGGCCAGCTGTAAGCTGTAATATATGTTTAAGTGAAACACATTTCTGTAGAACACTTTCATTAATTTTTCATTAAAATGTCTTTGTAAAGAGAGCTCTGTATAATTCACCCTGCTTTTTCAGAGAGTAGAATTTCTGGGTTTGCATTACCAATGTAAATTTAATGACGCATGGATATCATTAAGCATTTGGTAACGTATAAATAACTGGAGCTACTTTTTACTGTATTGCTCCAGTGTCAGAAAGTTAAATTAACTTAATGATTTATGTAGTAAGACATTCTTATCCAAATACCTTTCATGTTAGTTTAACACTTATAGTTTTGAATTTGTCTTGTATACAGTATCTGTGTATTTTATATTAACATTTATTGATAGTTGAGCAACTTCCCATAGACCTGCATTATGTATGTTTTTTTGTTTGTTTTTTTGTGCATGTAAACAGGTTTCCTATTCTTCTCTCAGTTCAGGGGAACACAACTCTACAGATGTGGTTCAGTATTCTTTTAAGTACATTTTGGATGTCCATGTGACATGCAAATATTTGTTTACTAATAGTTTACTAATGATTGTTTAACTGTTGAACAGTATACAAACTGTTGTATGATAGCCACATAAAAGGACAGCTGTGTAGGCAGTGGTGTAAAAGTTCTTGCTGGACTGTGCGATGCAGCTGGCGGGTTGAATTGTTGTTGACTGTGAGAGCTGCTCATGCTTACAGAACGAGGGGGCCTTCAGCACCGAGGAAGGCGTAGTTGTGGATATGCTTCAGCTGTTGGTTTCCCATGAGAAACCTGGGGGAGGGCGGAGGTTGTGTCAGAGATGAACTTTTTATAGAGAAGTTTTTATATATGTATTTATAACAAAAAAAATGGGTACTTGCAGTTTTTCTATTTTGGTGCCATTGAAGGCATTTCTGTCCACTTCAGTGATCCCATTCTTCGTCAGTCTCCTTTAGGGTGTGAAAGCAGTAATAAAAATGATACCACACGATTTTTATCATTGTACCATAAATAACATGCAGTTCAAATAAAGGAAGAAAGAGTGATCCTCCCCCAGAACACACTTACAGTTCGGTTATTGTACCACTGGTAAGCCCTGCAAAAGCATTGCTGGGTATCACTTCAATATGCATGTTATCTTCTAGGTCACTAAAAAGCAAAAGCAAGTTTTCAAAGAATGCAATTTACACTGATGTCATCATGCCTTAATAAATGCTTTCAGATATATCATATAAATGTTTCTACATTAAACAAATACTGTAAAGAGCAGTAAACAGTAATAAATGAAACAAAGTCAATATTTGCTGTGACAGCCCTTTACTTAAAAACAAATAGTAGTCTCCGGTACAATTTGTGCAGTTTTATAAGGAAATGAGCTGGTAAGTTTTATTGAGCATCTTGCAGAATCAGCCACAGTTCTTCTGGAGACTTTGACTTTCGCACTTGCTTCTTATTTTTGCAACAAAACCCAGCAGCCTTCATTGTTTTTTTTTTTTGTCTGAAAAGTGGTCTCTCAGGTAATATGCTGCTTTCTTTACTGACATACAAACATTAATTTTGTGCTGGAAAACTAATATTTGGAATTGTTAGTTTTTGTACTGACTCAATAATCTATAACAATGTTTATATAAAAAAAAGATACAGGAATATACAGGAAAGGATTATATACATACAACAGGAATTCAAAAGCAGCAGAGTGGACTTTGGAGAAGTCAGGTAGGACTGTGAGACCCGTGTTTGAAATAGTCCTAAAATGTACACAGAAACACTGATGCAGATTTAATTAAACTAGTTCATCAATAAAACCAAACAAAACACTGTAATTTGTTTCCTGTGAGACATTTGTTTGATAGAATAATGAGCTGTGTTTGGACCATTCTGCCTTTTGCTGAGATGTTACAGAGCTTTTACCACTAAGTTTAGACAGAACCTCCAATGGGAATACATTTCCTTTGCCCTTGAAGAATACAAAAAGTAATACTCACAGATATCTCAGTTTTGGAAGTCCCCAGAATGTGTCTCTGTCCATACTGACAAGATTTTTTGATTTAGTAATAGTACTGTAATGAAGAAAACCATACAAAGCATTTTAATGTGTGCTATTATAATTATTAAGTGTTTACAGTTAATAATGTTTTTTTCTTTGTATTTGCTGTTTCTGTTGTGGCACGTAATTCCTTTAAGAGGGAATATAATGTCTAAAAAGAAATAAATATAATGGCTCCACTGGGTCCAGCTAAAAACTTACATCTCTTCCAGTTTAGTCAGGTTTGCAAATGCGTAGGCTTCAATACGCTGGAGGACTCCGTTCTCCGACACCATTCTGAGAGAGTGATAGCCATAATGATCATTTCACACTGACATCATCAGCAACACAAACAATAATACAGCAAGTGCTAAATGCCTCATCTGGTTTTAGGAAAGTACAGTTTACATATCTGCTAGATGTTTACACATTTAATGATCTTCTTGAGGAAATAGAGTTTGCAGTATTAACCCACATTTCATTTAATTTGTTTCTTACTTTTAAGGTCACGTTCTACACCAAGCCTAATTTACAATATATGTTCTTCTCATGGCTGCTATATTTCTGCAATTCATATCTCATGTGTTTTGTCCCTTCTCTGTATCAAAGACTAAACATGTTTAATCAGACTAAATACTGAATATTTATGTGAGTTTTCACTTTAGAAACAAAAACACCATTTTAAACACGCGCGCGCACACAATAAAATGGTTCCATAATATTTTGTACTCACATTCGCTTGAGGTCATGAAGTGATGACATGGCTCTACTTGGAAACATGATGATCTGAGTCAGCTTGATCTCCCTGACCATAAACAGAAAGCTTTTCAAATGATTATCAGTGTTTAATACATTAACAGAGTGTAAAACATTCATCTGTATTTAACTCTTTTAGCATTAAGCTTGTTACATTTATTTCTAAGTACAGTGTTATTAATATAACAATCATCTGAATGTACAAAGGCTTTGGACAGCGTTACAGTGTCACAGTTATCATCTTATTGTTAGACTATCATTGTGTATCTGGAATGTTCTGAAAAGTTCTCAATAATAGAAGAGGATATTTTTCCCAATCCAGCCTTTTGCCCATTACTGGCATTTACAGTCCAAATGATCCCTTCCTTTAAACCCAGTGTCACAAGAGTGACATAACCATGTCATGAGCATGTCATAGAAAATGTCATATACGGTGGTGAGTAATAGAAGACTATCACATTATCATTATTATCGCAGTAGCGCCTGTAATGCCAGAGCAATGCTCATTTTCAATAAGTGTGCTCTAGGTAGCATAGTTTATGATAGATTTTAACAACCTTTTTATAAGGTGTTTTTCCTATATCAAGGCACCTCTTCACAGTTCTAAATCGGTGCTTCTGACACCAAATACCATAATAACAAGCATAGTAACGGTTTGGGCACCAAATCTAAGAAAATTAAAGTACTTACAGAGAAATGATTGATTTATAAGGTGGAGCGGAAATGTGTAATAAAAAGTGATAAGAACAGAGTGAGATATCAGGCTTTATGATGCTGCCATAGACCTAACAATAACGTCATGAAAGAACACGTTTTATGATATATATATATATATATATGGCATGTGTTACAGTATTTGATTATGAGGTCAAAGTGAATGTAGAAGCATTATGGCAGTTGTGATGATGTACAGGTTTGTCATAATACATGTAATAAACCATATGCTCATTAGAGAACAAACATGACACTGACTTATAACAGCATATAATGTCTTCAATGTCATGTTTATGAACATTTTATGTAAAGTGCTACCCAACATTTTTACACAGCACAAAAACATCAGAGTTGAGTTCTACATATCCATGACAACATATGACTGTAAAATCGCAAAATCCTGGAGGGACTGGTTCATCAATCACAGAAATTAATGCAAAATCAAGGAAACTCCGCAATATTCATAGGAACTTGCAAGTTTTCAAAATTACTTCAGAGTTCCTGCAGATTTGGCCCAAGACTCGTCATGTGTCGTGATCACAATGTGCCATATGACGTCATCACAATGTGAATTCAGCCAAAGCCCCCTTCGATTCACGTGCATCGAACATGAGTACATGTTCTCCATAAAAAAAACAACAACCGTAAAAAAAACAACAACCCACAAACAAATCAAATTGCATCACAAATTTTGAAAAAAACCACACCAAAATCAAGCATTTTTGGCTGATAAACTGTTTTACACAGTAACTGGGATGAACAGCAATGAATAAAATTATCGTGAAAACTAAATGACAGATAAAAAAAGAAAAAGGAAAACTTATTATATGCAACCAAATGCAAAGTAAGAAAAAAGACTCCAAGTAGTAAATGTTCTCTTCATGTTAAAGTGAGAAGATGCCTGGTCCAATCAGTACAAAAGCATTAACCTGATAGCAATTGTGTCTGGACTTGCCAATGCAAAATTGATATGCTTTTGTTAGATTAAGAACAAAACATGGAGAGTACCTATCATTTCCTACACTACAGAACGTCAGAGACAACTATAATACGTGCTAGTGTTCACTTGTCTTCTTGTTTGAATAGATTGATTCATGGGGTGGGGTGGGGGTGGGGGGTAATAAGAACGATTGAAATTCAGCTCATTCAGATGGGTGGCCTATTGTGAAAACAGCCGCTTTGGAAAGTATGAATGTTCTTTCTTGACATCATTGGAAATCACTGGTTACTGTAGCATGTTATTTTCATCCCCAATTCTGTGAGTTCATTTCTGAAAGTACAAAAATGTACAGAATATATACAGGAGCTTTATTTGAGCCACAATATGTCACTGCAGCTAGGCTTCTTCCTAATGTGCTTGTAAAACAACAACAAAACTACATACTAAGATATGTTTGTTTTAGGGCACATTTCATTTAATACATTGTTACAGTACAAGATCCATTTGTCTCAAGGTATTTCGTATTACTTATTATTCTTATTTGTTAAAATAATATGAAAAAATAAGTACACCCCATGAAAATTGTTGGCTTTTTTGACATATTTGGACAAGCAAACATTTGATCCTCTTTGAACATTTTTTTTGTTGACATTTTGTAGTAATTTTCACAATTTAAATTAACAAAAAACAGATCAGTCACATGGAAAAAGTAAGTACACCCCTACATTTATCATACCTTCAAATCCATAAAATTAGAATCAGGTGTTCAAGATTGGGTGCCAGTGATTAGAACCTGCTTAGGGAGTGCAGGTGGAACCAGTCTTATTTAAACCTCTCTGGTGTCCCCTTTGCTATTGAGGTGTGTGGTGTCATCATGCCAAGAGCTAAAGAGTTCTGTATGGGTCTGGCAAGGGATATAAAAAGATCTCCAAATTATTTGAAACACATCATTCCACTGTAAGGAAAATAATCTACAAATGGTGCAGATTTCAAATGACTGCCAATTTGTCCAGGACTGGCTGTCCCAGCAAATTCAGCCCAAGAGCAGATAGTCTGATACAAAAAGAAGTCTCCAAGAACCCCAAAATTTCATCACAGGATCTGGTAGTAAGTCTTGCAGCTGTTGGTGTGCATGCTTCTACAATCAGAAAGAGATTGCACAAATTTGACCTGCATGGGAGGTGTGCCAGGAAAAAGACTGCAGTTTGGCATATAGGCAAAGACCAGGCCTTTTGGAATTAATGTGCTCTGGACAGACTAATCAAATGTAGAGTTGTTTGGCCACAGTAACAGCAGACATGTTTGACGCAGACCAAACACAGCTTTTCAGGAGAAGCACCTCATACCAACTGTAAAGCACAGTGGTGGAAATGTTATGGTTTGGGGTTGTTTCACTGCCTCAGGGACTGGACAGCATGCATTCATTGATTCAACTATGAATTCTGCATTATATCAAAGAGTGCTTGAAGATAATGTGATGCCATCTGTCCAAAAGTTGAAGTTGAACTGAAAGAAGACCTTTCAACAGGATAATGATCCTAATCACACTAGCAAATCCACCAAGGAATGCTTCAAAAAGAAGAAATGGAGGGTTAAGGAATGGCCTAGTCAAAGCCTGGATTTGAATCCCATTGAAATGTTGTGGGGGCCGCTGGTGCTGGAAATAGAAATGGTCCTATGCTGACCTGTGGAGAACCTTGATGAAGTTCAGGAAAGTGATCAATAAAAAAAAAAAAAAAAAACTGTAACAACCTCACACACCTCACACATTTAAAATGCAAGTAAAAGTGCTGTAATGTATGTGCAAAACACAACACATGGCAAATAGTTAAAATATCTAATATTCAAAAACAGAAGGGGATTTGAAATGGGCAGTACATGCAAGAAAAACCTCAAACATCTTGCAACTGAAAGAATATTGCATGGAAGAGTGGTCAAAAATTCCAGCAAGCCAATGTCAGAGCCTGGTGAACAATTATGCAAAATGCCCACAAGAAGTTATTTCTGCTAAAGGGGGCAATACTAACTTCTGAGGCCAAGGGTGTACTTACTATTTCCACAGAAGAATATCACTATTGATATTTCTGTTGAATAAATGATTGAAAAAGATAATTTTCCTTGTGGTTTTGTTCAAGTATATCAACTTTATTAGTAGGCACTGTTTCATAGATGATCAAATGTTTGCTTGTCCAAATATCTCAAATAAGCCAAAAATTTCCATGGGGTGTACTTATTTTTTCGCATGATTGCATGTCTCTTTATATTTGTTTTGAAACGGTTTCTTTATCTTAATCATGCAAAGAATTATGACATTTTATTACTTCTGCTTTTACTGAGCTATTTCCTCCTTTTGCTTCCTTTAACTTAGGATGAGTATGATAAAAAAAACTTTTTTATAAAAACAGGTGATAGTCTCTCTGGGTCTTAGGGATATACTGACAGTGGTTCATATGGGTTGTCAGAGTAGGAATGTGTCTGGATTGTCTGCGGTTATGATATTATTCAAAATGAAGGGAGCCATCTGCAGCTCTATGTCTCCTCTATCAGCTCCTATCAAGCACAGAACTGTATGTTCTAGCTAAGTAGCAAATTTGTGTTGCTCAGTCACACGCTGCACGGCTCCTGTATTCATCCCTGCATTCACCCAAAAATGGCTGAAATAAAAAGTAGCCAGATTGAACATAAAGTCCTATTCTGGAAAGGTATGCAAGAATGCAGCATGGCGTAGCTTGGGCAGCGTGAAGGATGGCACTGGGCTTAAAGTTAACAGCTACAGAGGCAGGTGTCTCTGAAAGTGATGCCACCTGATCTGAGCACAAACTGCTTACAGAAATAGAACCTACAACAAACCTCCCAGACTTAATGAACCTATGAGCTGAGCATGTGTTCTATATTCCCTCCTTCTCTCTCTTTTTTTCAGAGTGAAACATGCTGAATGAAAGCATTTTTTGTGCTTAAACACAATTTTTTTTTTTGTGCACATTGTGATGAATGAAAAACAAGCTATTACCACCCACCCCACCAGTCCAAGGCTGAACTGTGTGTGTGGAATCCAACAGCCTTGAGATTGCAAAATATATGTTTCAGGAATCACAACAGCAGCATAATTTTGTTGTCAGTCAAAATTCTAGAAACCAAGAATAACAATCAGCTTGAAAACAATAAAAAAAAATGTTACTGCTGCACAACAGTTTTTCATGAGAACTGTCAAATCACTCTTTCTCAAATTTCTTAATTGTGTATTTGTTGTATACAATACAGTGCAAACACCTTAGGTACAATACATTTTATATACAGTACACTTGCATATATGCTCTACTGTATATGTTTGTCTTATATGCAACTATACTGTATATAAAATGTATTGTACCTAAGGTGTTTGCACTGTATTGTATACAACAAATACACAATTAAGAAATTTTAGAAAGAATGATTTGACAGTTCTCATGAAAAACTGTTGTACAGCAGTAACATTCTTTTATTTTATATACAGTACAGTTGCATATATGCTCTACTGTATATGCTTGTCTTATATTTTAAGCCTTCTGCATTTGTGTCAGTAGGACACCCCCCCCCCCCCCCCCCCCCCAACAAAAATACCAAGTTATATGTCTTTAAAAAAAAAAAAGGAACATATTACATAGTAGCCCACTTTTCAGATAAAAACCACTATCCGGTTTTTCTTCCGCCAGTAGTAAAATAAGTGACACAAAGATTGTACATCTCAAAGATGCTTGAAAAACCTACTAGATGATTTCCTTATGAAACTGTATAAAAGTAGGAGAACTAATTCACACCAAATTTTGAATTGGATTTCTCTTTTATTGTTCACCATATTTTATTGTACATTTCTTTATATTACAAAGGGTTTCATTTCACAATATTTTTTTGGAAGCATATCAATTTCTACCAATTTGGTATCATCTAATACTGTATTTTTGCAACAATATAAATACACTCACATGACGTTTAATTAATAAGACTGGGTACTGTAACAACTGTGTAATGTATAAAGTGCATTTACTTACACGTATGTGGTATTTTTTGGTATATGGTATGACATCTGATGCACTTTGCTGCCAAGACACAAGAAGGAGCGAGTTGTCCCATTGGCCAAACAAGCATAAGATCCCAAAAACATGTTCCCTGCGTGCATCATGAGCCAAAAAAGGATGAAGCGCATCATCGCCACCCAGACCAGCTTCTTCATTGTGATGGACAAATGCACTCCCAGTACACTCTCTTTCTGTCCTGTGTGGTTGAGCGATGGTTTGTTTTACTCTGTTAAAGCCTGAGCAAGGCCTTCAGTGCTGTTTTCCTGAAGCCTCCATCTCCATACTCTAGGTAAGAGTTGAGACTGTTTATGTGGATTTTTGGTGCTGGGATGCTACATGTTCAGAGTATTGTGGCTGGAGTTGTGGGAAGGGCGATTCTTGCTGAGCAGCGTGGTTGGTTTAGAGTACTACAGCCAAAGCCATTGAAGACCTTGGGAGAGTCAATCTCTGATAACAGCCGTATGTAATGCTCATTTCTATTCCCAGCCGTCTTGTCCTCCTCCTTCTCCTCCTCTACTCCAGTCTCATCCCTCTCTCCTTCCTCCCATTTCTTACCAAGATCCTCACACGCAAACATGGCCAAGTCCAACATGCTAGCACTCATCATTGTTTCACTGACTTATAGTAAAACCAAATCTCTTTCTCTATACATTTCTCCAGAGGAGGGATTACACATATTATATTGACTAGTTCCTTAGACTATGGTTTAAAAACCAGCATGGTTGGCAGACATAATGCTTGCTTATAGCATATAATAACCTGTTCCCAGCAACCCTTCCTTGAATGGGGGCATTAGAGGTTCTGTGTTGACCTGAAATGTTTAGTCTTAAAATTTTCATTTGTGTGTGTGCAAGGGACATGTGATAGTAGTGAACAATGTGTTCCCTTACTCTCTTCAGTAACTTCCTGTCTAAAGAGTTTTGACTTTAAACACAAGTGCAGAATTAGGGCAGGGCAATATAATAATATGATATCAATATCACAATAGATTACCTGACAGTGTGTTTTCTGAGAGTATCATAGGTATTGTGAGTATCTATACAACACTGACTTCACTGTTAATATATGCATTTAAATCGGATTATCTATAGCCAGAGGCGTCACGGGCCCCCTCAGATTTTTGAGAAAAGTGGATTTTATATTCTCAATATTATCACTTTTCGGAGATTTTTTTTTTTTTGGTGTTTTGATCATGCTAAGCTTTACACACTGCAATCAGGTGGCAGCGCCGGCTGATGACGTAATCAGAATCTATGCGCGGTCGTAGGCTCGTGGCTGCACGTTTTTTTTTTTTTTTTTCCTGAAGAAATAACAGCGTCATCAGCAAAAACCCTCATACACGAAAAGTTCACAAAACTTCTACACGCAAACCCAGAGGTAATGTGCAATTGACCCTCACTGTGTACAAAGGAGATACTTCAAAATCAATTTGTCTCTCAACGTTAATGTATATTTCTAGAATCATGGCACAAAGAAAAATAAACTCATTCTCCAAGAAAACTGGAAGCCAACAACAACCACAGTTAGAGATTTCAAGAGGTTAGGAACAGAAAAAGTATTAATGTTAAGCCATAATCTGTGTTGCAGTGATATTTTGCATCTGTTATTTCTTCATCTCTATCTGCCTGCCTTCCTGTATATTTATTTATTTATTCATTTAGATCAATTATCCCCAAGTACAAGCAGAGATGGGTTTAGTGATCAGGCACAGGCAGGATCAAGCACTGGGAGCTACAGTAGTACTGAAGGTAGTATGTATGCACATATATGTATCAGCCCATAAAATATACACAAATTGTACATATTGACAGGTCGTTGTGGTTTTGGTGCCTAGAAATCAGAGCACTGTAATGTCTGTAACACTGTACAATATAATTGTATTATTTATTTATTGTTAAATTGTTAAATTTTAACATTAAAATAGTATGTTAAGAAAGTACAATTACGGCATTATAAACTAAGCAATAAACAATTATAAAGGAGGTTGCAGATGAGCAAGGGGAGACAGTCACTGATACTGTACCAGGTAGGAAAGGATAGCTTGGTTATTTAGAGACAAGGGAGGAGTTTATTGCTGTTTGACTAATACATGTTGCATTACTTGCTTTGGGTCTTTAGAAGAAGATTCAGACTCCATTATCCCAAAAGATCGACTGGCCAGGAAGAATTACATTAAGAGAGGTCCCATTCAGACAGAACTAGAGAGTTATCCAAAACATTTAATCAAAGGAAAGGAAAGGAGCTTCAATTTGTTTGATGTATAAATATGTAATAAATAGAATATTGCTTTTAACATCTGTATTTGTGAACACGTTTCTGTTTGTTGTGCACACTGTGCCCCCTCAAAAAAAAAAAAATAGGTGCATGACGCCCCTGTCTATAGCCACTCTATTCTATTTTACTAATTACTATTGTGTACTATTTATGACTATTTACTAGTTTACTATTTATGTGTATGCTATGCATACATTTTTATATTTTTATATATTTCTTTTATCTTATTCACAAATTCAGAGGTTGAAGCTGCTTTTAGCTGCTTTTGTTGCTAATTTCAGTGGGATTTTAGTCATACAGAGTATTTTTCTTTTACTCTTCCTGACATATCGAAAGGAAATGTTGATACTCCTGGCAGTTTTGTGTTGGTTTCCTTATGGATGTTGGTTGATGTCCTTATGTTATCTCTATTCACCTGAGCTTCAAGAGCTTCAGTTAATGTTCACATCAAACACAACAATGAGGGAAAAAATGTGATCTCAGTAACTTTGACCATGGCATGGTTGTTGGTGCCAGGGTGGTTTGAGAATTTCAGAAAATGCTGATCTAATGGGGCTTCTAGAGTTTTCACAGAAAGGTACTTCCAGTAAGCAGCAATTTTACTGGTGGAAATGCTGCTGATGAGAGAGGTCAGAGCAGAATGGCCAGACTAGTTCGGACTGACAGGAAGGCTACAGTAACTCAAACAACCACTCTTAACCTACATGTTTAGGCTAGCATTCAGTACCCAATTTATGGTCATTTAGGCTTGCAAACACTAAGTCTGAGGTCATTTCGATTTGTATAGCTGCCCTGTGGTAATTTGTGTTTGCTTTTGCTAGCTAGTCAGAGGTAATTTTCTTCAGCTTTCACTAGCTAATCCATGGCAGTTTACATTAGCATTCACTGTGTAGTCTGAGGTAATTCATGTTAACATTTGCTATGATGTTTGAAGTCATTTATGTGAGCATTTGTTTCCTAGTCAGAGATAGTTTTCCTTGGCATGCTAGTAATGAGTAATTTAAGTTAACATTCTGTAGTGTTATTTCAAAATGAATTTACTTAAACATCATTTCTACAAGATGTTAAATGTGTTGTGCAGGAATGGTGTGCCATGTGAAAAAGCTTGCGTTACACATTTACTGCAAAATGGATAGCTGCAAATGGATACAGCCTTCTTTTTTATTTTGTTTTCATCAGCCATGGATTTTTAAAAACATAATTGTGGGTAAACTTTGTAGTAGATTTTCTAAAATCTACAAAGAAATAATTAGTATTTCTCACCTCTCTCAGATTTTTGTAGAATGTCAGTACTAATACATTCATGCTTAATTTATGCCACAGCACAGCCTGCTGATCACAGCATGACCCCTGTTTGGCATCAAGAGGCCCCTTGCAGCAATTGCAGGAAATCCAAAGGTTTAGTATTTTCCAACAAGACACTTTTTTTTTGACTGACTGTAACTTGTCCTTGACTTTGCCATACTTTATTTTAATCTAGTGAATAGATGTGCTGTTGCTATAAATTAGTGAATAAAAATCTAAATGTCAAAACGATTATGTGGATGAGACAGTATGTCACAGTGTGACTTGTAAATGTGATTGCACAGAAGATTATATGAATGTAGTAATTCAAGGTGGGAGGAGATTTTTAAGTCTGAACACATTATTTTAAATGCTTGAATAGCGAATGTGTGGTGTGTGTGTGTGTGTGTGTGTGTGTGTGTGTGTGTGTGTGTGTGTGTGTGTGTATGTGTGTGTGTTCACTCTCACTGTCAAAAGCACTAATTCACAGATTTTATCTGAATGTCCAAACAAGAACATGTAGCTAATTGGAGATTAAACTTTAAACTATTTTTTTCTGCCATTTGCTTAATTTTCCTGCTATTTCTTGGTAATTACTTTTTAGAAGAATTTAAATAAAACAATTAAATTTGGTGTTTTGCTGGTTTTTTTTTTTTTTTTTTGTTGTTAGAAAACAAATATTGTGAGAGTAACTGTATATCATAAAAATTCCTTCAGGTCTCATTTGATTCTCAAGCATTCTCCAGTTTGACCATTGGGGGAACCCTTAAAGGTTCTATGTAGAACTATGCAAAAGAGGATTTCCCTCCATTTTGCATTTTGAGGATCATTCATATCTTTTGTGTTCAAGTTATTTATTAGTTACAAATGGATAAGAAAAGCCACCCAGGACTAACTTTACATCAGTGCTTCATAACACAAACAAGCAAATGACATGGACATAATTACACTGTCATACCAACTGACAAAGACCAAAGTACATATAAAGAGGCTGGAGTATTCAGGGTGTTTGTTAATGAGAGTCCTTAAGGGACTAAGCAATCCTTGTCATTGCAGACATTGTAATTGGTTAGGTTTATTAATTAGAGCAGTAATGAACTCAAGGGAGATAACATTGTTAAAGAATAACAACATTTTTTTCATGACATTGGTAAATATGGATTCATCCAGTTATGTAAAATAACTTTTTCAGCAGCAGTTAAACCAGCAAAAACTAATCAGTTTTGAGAACTTGTGAAGCAAAATTACCCCAGATTTTTCCGCAGATTTGGGCCAAATCATCACAGCACGCATTCAGCCAAAGCCCTCTTCAATTCACGTGCATCAAACATGAGTACAGCTAAAAACATCTCTGTGTTGGTAAATGATAAAATTCATGCCAATTTTAGTTGTCCACAAAAAAGCACAAAAAACTCCACAAATTGCATCACAATGTCTGAAAAAAGCTGCAGCAAAATCAAGCATTTTTGGCCGCAACAATCAAAAAAACTCTGCAAAATCCTGTACGGACTGGTAAATATGTACTGACAGTGTGAAAGGGTCAGTCATGTCTTACAGTGCAACTTCATCATGGCTATTGCCTTAATTTGTGCAAAAATTCAAGCAACAGATTTAGGCTTAAGGACTTATGGGAATAACATGCAGAATATGGAAAAAAAACTGAGAAAGACCTCTGTATAATATTACTTCATGCCACTATTAACTGTGTATTCTCACATAGTTCCTCATATATATATATATATATATATATATATATATATATATATATATATATATATATATATATATATATATATATATATATAGTTATAGTATCTCACAAAAGTGAGTACACCCTCACATTTTTGTAAATATTTTATTATATCTTTCCATGGGACAACACTGACAAAATGACACTTTGCTACAATGTAAAGTAGTGAGTGTACAGCTTGTATAACAGGGAGGAGTACAAAGACAAGTGCGTCTTGCCTACAGTCAAGCATGGTGGTGGAAGTGTCATGGTCTGGGGCTGCATGAGTGTTGCCGGCACATACCAACATGTACTGTGACATACTGAAGCAGAGCATGATCCCTTCCCTTCGGAAACTGGGCCGCAGGGCAGTATTCCAACATGATAACGACCCCAAACACACCTCCATGACGACCACTGCCTTGCTAAAGAAGCTGAGGGTAAAGGTGATGGACTGGCCAAGCATGTCTCCAGACCTAAACCCTATTGAGCATCTGTGGGGCATCCTTAAACGGAAGGTGGAGGAGCGCAAGGTCTCTAACATCCACCAGCTCTGTGATGTCGTCATGAAGGAGTGGAAGAGGACTCCAGTGGCAACCTGTGAAGCTCTGGTGAACTCCATGCCCAACAGGGTTAAGGCAGTGCTGGAAAATAATGGTGGCCACACAAAATATTGACACTTTGGGCCCAATTTGGACATTTTCACTTAGGGGTGTACTCACTTTTGTTGCCAGCGGTTTAGACATTAATGGCTGTTTGTTGAGTTATTTTGAGGGGACAGCAAATTTACACTGTTATACAAGCTGTACACTCACTACTTTACATTGTAGTACAGTGTCATTTTGTCAGTGTTGTCCCATGAAAAGATATAATAAAATATTTACAAAAATGTGAGGGGTGTACTCACTTTTGTGAGATACTAGTTATAGATTTTTTATTTTATGACTGCTACATTATCAAGTCAGTACAGAAAACATTTTAGATTCTCAAACATTAGTTTTCTAGCACAAAATTAAATGTTACAGAAAAACATTTGTATGTCATTATAGAAAGCAGCATATTACGTAAGAGACACTTTTCCGACAAAAAAACACAATGAAGGCTGCTGGGTTTTGCTGCAAAAATAAGAAGCAAGTGCAAAAGTCAAAGCCTCCAGAGGAACTGTGGCTTATTCTGCAAGATGCTCAATAAAACTTACCAGCTCATTTCCTTATAAAACTACACAAATTGTACCAGAGAATTTTTTTGTCACACCAAATATTGACTTTGTTTCATTTACTATGTTTACTGCTCTTTACTGTATTAAAAAAAAAAATGTAGAAAGATTTAATTTCACTATTATGAAGGCATCTTTGCTCTACAGCATTTCTTTCCAAAGTTGTGCGTTTTTTTGTTTTTTTTTTAATTATTTTATTTTATTTTTAGATTTACAAGCCATATGAAATGGGTTGAATAAGTTGTTATTGGTTTGAGAACCTGCCAAAGTTGTTGATGATATTTAATACTTGCAGGTGGGTGATTGAAGCTATATAATCACCTTTTCCATCTCACTGTGTCTGTAAGGCCACCACATCTGTTGTGTTTTGTTGAATTTGGCATGAGTGCAGGGCTGAAATAGCTAGATGATGAATAGAGACACATGCTGTCTGAGTGATAGAGTGAATGCATAAATGAATAAGTGAAAAATTTGAAAGAGCTGAGATGACTTTTTATATAGTTAAGCCAGATAAAGTAACCAGGATGAAGAGAATAAAATGACCACTCAAGTAAATTAAACGTATATGTAGTTTATAACTAATCATTCATTTCTCGACAGTAACCACTTTATCCTGGGACACCAGTACACCACAGGATAACACACACACACAAATACACAGATCCACGAACTTATTCACTTATTCACCTATTCAAATCTAATGGGGTAATTTAGAATGACCAGTCCACGTACTGGCGTACTTGTTTTTGGGAGATGAACAGGTTATGTAACAGTTTTATGTAATTGGAAAAGTGTAAGTTGGTCATTGGTAATGGAATGTTTAAAGCTTTTAAAGAGTATGCACTTTACACCTACTCATTCATACAATTATCTAATCAGCCAATCATGTGGCAGTAGTGCAAAACATAAAACCGTGCAGATATGAGCCAGCAGCTTCGGGTAATGGTCACATCAACCATCAGAATGGGGAAAAAATGTGATCTCAGTAATTTTGAGTGGCATGATTGTTGGTGCCAGACAGGCTGGTTTGAGTATTTCTATAACTGCTGATCTCCTGGGATTTTCATGCAGAACAGTCTCTAGAGTTTACTCAGAATGTTGCAATAAAGAAAAAAACATCCAGTGAGCGGCAGTTCTGTGGACAGATAATGCCTTGTTGATGAGAGATCAACAGAGAATGGCCAGACTGGTTCGAGCTGACAGATTACAGTACGGTAACTCAGATATCCACTCTGTAGAACTGTGGTGCACAGAAAAGCATCTCAGAATGCACAACATGTCAAACCTTGAGGCGTATGGGCTACAGCAGCAGAAGACCACGCCGAGTTCCACTTCTGTCAACCAAGAACAAAAAGCTGAGGCTGCAGTGGGCACAGGCTCACTAAAACTGGACAGTTGGAGACTGGAAAAATGTAGCCTGGTCTGATGAATCTTGATTTCTGCTGAGGCACACAGATGGTGGGTCATAATTTGGCAACACCAGCATGAATCCATGGACCCAGTCTTCCTTGTGTCAACAGTCCAAACTGGTGGAGGTAGTGTAATGGTGTGGGGAATGTTTTCTTGGCACACTTTGGGCCTGTTAATACGAATGAATCACCGCATGAATGCCACAGCCTATTTGAGTATTTGTGCTGACCATGTGCATCCCTTTATGGCTACAATTTACCCATCTTTTAATGGCTATTTCCAGCCTGATAATGCACCATGTCACAATGCGAAAATCATCTCAAACTGGTTTCATGAACATGACAATGAGTTCAATGTTCTTTGGTCGCTTTTCCAGTCACCAGATCTGAATCCAGTAGAACACCTTTGGGATGTGGTAGAACGGGAGATTCGCAGCATGAAAGTGCACGTAAAAAATCTGCAGGAATTGTGTGATGCAGTCATGTCAACATGGAGAAGAATCTCAAAGGAATGTTTCCAACATCTTGGGGAATCTATGCCATGAAGAATTTAGTTTTGAGAGCAAAGGGAGCCCCTACCCCGTATTAGTATAGTGTTCCTAATAAAGTGTTCAGTGAGTATGTGTAATATTTAAATCACAGTAGGCACATGAATGAAATTCCTGAAATTCATACTTTTCCACAACTAGTGATGGCTAGATCTGGGTGGTTTCATTTGAATACACGTATTGTGGCCCTGGTGGCATTCCTACTGGCCCCCGGTGGTGAGTCTCCTGTGTCCACCTACCCCTTGTATACCTTTTACTAAAGTCATGGTCATAAATGGTTTACTACCAAGTATGTTTGATTTGAGAGCATCTTTCTTTGAGAATTGAAACCTATGATGTTGGGACTTGTATTTGTAGTATTGAATACTTTAATGACAATATGCTTTGGGATGCATATTGGTTGTAAAATGAATAATGAGGGCAGTGGTTGCTCAGCAGATAAGACATTGGAATTTTGATTGGAAGGTCATGAGTTCAAATCACAGCACCAGCAAGCTGCCATTGCTGGGCCCTTAACCCTGAACTGCTTAATTGTATAAAGAAAAAAAGAAATGTAAGTCACTCTGGATAGGGGTGTCTGCCAAATGCCATAAATGTAATGAATGTTATACTTTTTTGTGATTAAAGAAATAGAAATATACAATTACTTTCATGTAAAGTATTCCTGGTCAGGGTTGTGGTGGATCCAAAATCTATCCCAGGAACACTGAGTGTGAGGCAGGAATACACCCTGGATGAGACACCGGATAAATCACACTTGAACACTTATTGACAGATTATTTTTGCCATTTCACCTTCTAGCAAGTTTTTGGGAGATGTGAGGAAGCTGGAGAACCTGGAAGAATAAAGTTGTTTTAGTACATTTCTAATATACTGAAAGTGCCAGAGTAGTGCAACCATAATAGTTATAAAATATATTTTAACTTCACTCTTAAGCACAGTATATGGTCAATAGTGTGTGGACACCTGAGCAACACACCTATATGTGGGTCTTTCCTAAACTGTTGCCACAAAGTTGGAAACGCACTTGTGTAGAATGGCCTTGCATTACAATACCCCTGTGAACAAAGGGAGGTCCTTGAAGACATGGTTTGCCAAGGTTGGATGAACTTGTGTGGCCTGGACAGCATCCTGACCTCAACCCCACTAAACACCTTTGGGATAAATTGGAACGCTGACTGCATCCCAGGTCTCCTCACTCGACATCAGTGCCTGACCTCACTAATGCTGAATTAACAGAAATCCCCAGAGCCAAGCTCCAAAATCTAGTGGAAAACCTTCTACTAGATGACGTTATTACAACAGCAAAGGGGGACTAAATCTGGAATGGGATGTTAAAAATGGACATATGGGTGTCATGGTCAGGTGTCCACAAACCTTTGGCCATATAGTGTATATGTACATCGTGGATTAAAACACCTATATCATAGTATAGTTAAAGCATAACAAAATGTACTTAACATGATTAAGGCCAAGTCTGGCTTTAATACTACTTTGTACAATAGTATACTAAATACAGAAATAGTTCCATTTTAGCACACAAGTGTATTAATCAGTACAGTGTCTGCAGTTACACTGAAATGTGCTGTAGCATAATCAAGTAAAGTGTACTTATTTCTCTGTTTGTACAGGAAATGTACATTTACCTATTTATTTATTCATTATGTTCCACCAGAGGGCAATAAAACACCATAAGAACACACATTCTTGTTTTTCCAAGCTTCACCACCAGGGAGCAGTGTTAGACGACAGAAGAAACTGCAACAGGCACATGAATGTTTGTTCAGCTGTTCGGGCTGATTTACACTCTATCTCTGTCACAACAAAGAATGGTTTCTCTCTCACGTATATGTATGCCATACTGTATGTGGGTGTAACATATGTAGGAGAATGGAGATGCATGTGACTAATATGTACTGTGCACTGCTTGCATTTTTGCTGAGCTTGTTCCTGGTGCTATGCAGATCTGTGAGGCAGAGCACACTGGTCAGCATGTTTGATGCACATTTAATGGCTTAAACCTTTTAGATTCTTTTACATATGGTGATCCTAAAATAGATTTTTGTGCTCTTCTCTGAATAGCTCCAGTACATGGATCATTGTAGAGAGCATACAAAAACCCATACACATGACTAAAATACTCATATGCTGGAAGACAGACAGTCATTCAGGGCTGAAATAAAAAATAGCACCAAGTCTATTTCTGAATGATTGTATAAGCAATCACATTTATTTATTTATTTATTTTTATTTATATTTGTTTATTCTTGAAATCATTTGCACTCTGTGCAGACAAATCTGTCTAAAAGTGAATATTCTGCCTAGAAAGATGGGAATCAGCAGAGAGATGGGGCTTGTCAGTGGTCAGATGCATGGTGAGATTCACTTTGACAGCTACCTCATTCTTTTCACATGTTCTCTGTCACAAGATCAAAAATCACAGAGGGCTCAGGTGTCTGAAGCAGTGGGATAATAAAGGGGTTTTATAATCTCTTTACGCATTTCTGAACACCAGGGAGGTTTTTCAAAATCTCTCTCTCTCTCTCTCTCTCTCTCTCTCTCTCTCTCAGTTTTTTTTCTTATTTAAAGTAACTACTAGATAAAACTGAGATAATGCTCATTTTTGGCCTTACTATAAACATGCATAGTGATTTGCATTAAATTTCCTTAAACACACCTTGGGTAGAATTCGGGCCCCCTGCCTCCCATCCAGACCCATGTAAACAAAGCCCACATTCATTTATTAGCTAGCTAGTTAACATTACACTGTATCAACATGCTTGGACAGTTATAACAAAATCAGCTTTAGTATTATGAATAATACTATCAAACGATCAGTAGATAATTCTTTGTGAGAAGTAGCGTTCCTGTTGTGCTTTTTGAATATTTCTCACTGTTGATGTATATGGAGTACTACTGATATAGTGTTCTATATAGTGATATAGTGTCCCATATGTTCTATAGGTTAATGATAAAGCAGCAGGGCAGAACTGGAGGAAGCTCATCCACTATGGACGTTTCACCACTTGTAGAAATCAGCAGCTGCCAAGCAAACAAAACATTTCTATTTCATGGACACTTTAGTCAAACACCCAGCACTCACCAAGACTATTATTCTGCTATGAATGGAGATTGCTGTACATTTTTACAAGAGATGTTCACTTTTACGCTCCATCAGTCTGCTCCTTTGTTTTCTCCTACAACACCAGACCAATCAAACACATCATGCTCATGAACTCAGCATGGGCCGAAACAAACCAGCCGTTGAGAAGAGCGAAGACAGGAGAGAAGCGGAGATGAGCAAGATGAGTCGGGTTATAAGAGAAAGTCTCCTGTACTTATTTGACTTTTTGAACCAAAGCCCGAGATGGATGTTTACAAATTCTATTGCAGAGTGACCTACTCTTTTGTTTCAGCCAAACGTATCATGTCCTTGGAGCTAGAAATTGGTTAAACATAATCTCTAATCTCTGGTCTCTGTCTAGAATCACTTTTCTACTGGACATTAAAGTGAAGAAAAGTTCATTAATTGTGTAGCGTCTGTCTGCCAAAGGTTTTCCTTTTTCTAGTGGCTTTAGAAGGCAGTATCACAATGATTTGATCATGCATTTCAGTGTTTCAGTTTCTTTCTTTCTTTCTTTCTTTTTTATTTAGCCGCAGTAATGTCGTCTTCTTACTGTTTTTGTCACAGGTTTATATTTTGGGACCTTAGCAGAGGTGCTAACATTTATGATTTAGCCATAGCATTTGTGATTTGTACCTCATGCTATGGCTATACACCAGTCAGCAGCCAGACAAAACACAAAAAAAATTTCACTCTGCAGAAAAAAACAAGTCAATGAAAGAGTAATGAAAGCTGTTAGCATGGAGTCATCTTGACCACTAACATACGCTTTGGGTTTTGTTATAAAAGTCATTTTTTCTCTCTATGGGCTAGGATCTTCTTTTTAGTGATGTTGGAAGCTCTGTATTAAATTCACTGTTTAAAGTCCCTAAACGTCTTCTCTGCCACAGTTAACTCAGTGCAGGTGAAAAAAGCATTAGCAGAACAATATGAGTGGGATTAAGTATTAGCTCATGTGGTTTCAGAATATAAAAAGGTGATACCTGACCTCTAGTGGTATAGTGATTAGTGAAAGGGGTTGGGTTATCCAAAAAAAAGAAGAAAAAAAGGGTATTGATGTGAGCTTACCTGCAGATGGTCTTGACCTGTGTGCCTCACAGTGCCAAATCAGACCTCACCCACCAACCACTGGACTCTTGTGCCTTCAGAGGAAGGAGCTTGCTTAGAGGAGTTTATCCTACACACAAAGCTGTGTTTATAAAGCAAAATCTTGACTTTCAGTTGTTGAAATCCCTCCTGAGCCTAGCCTTGGACCATGATTGTCAGAGTGAGACTATGCTTACCTGCCCACTGAGCCACCAGTGCAGAGAGCAGGAGGTATGAATCATGCCTCGGGTCAAATCCTGAACATGGATTGGATGAAAGGATATTGTACAGCCGTGGCCAAAAGTTTTGAGAATGACACAAATATTAATTTTCACAAAGTCTACTGCTTCAGTTTTTATGATGGCAATTTGCATATACTCTAGAATGTTATGAAGAGTGATCAGATGAATTGCAATTAATTTCAAAGTCCCTCTTTGTCATGAAAATGAACTTAATCCCAAAAAAAACATGTCCACTGCATTTCAGTCCTTCCACAAAAGGACCAGCTGACATCATGTCAGTGATTCTCTCATTAACACAGGTGAGAGTGTTAACCAGGACAAGGCTGGAGATCACTCTGTCATGCTGATTGAGTTAGAATAACAGACTGGAAGCTTTAAAAGGAGGGTGGTGCTTGAAATTATTGTTCTTCCTCTGTTAACTATGGTTACCTGCAAGGAAACACGTGCAGCCATCATTGCTTTGCACAAAAAGGGATTCACAGGCAAGGATATTGCTGCTAGTAAGATTGCACCTAAATCAACCATTTATCGGATCATCAAGACCTTCAAGGAGAGGTTCAACTGTTGTGAAGAAGGTTTCAGGGCGCCCAAGAAAGTCCAGCAAGCGCCAGGACCGTCTCCTAAAGTTGATTCAGCTGCGGGATCGGGGCACCACCAGTGCAGAGCTTGCTCAGGAATGGCAGCAGGCAGGTGTGAGTGCGTCTGCACGCACAGTAAGGCGAAGACTTTTGGAGGATGGCCTGGTGTCAAGAAGGGCAGCAAAGAAGCCACTTCTCTCCAGGAAAAACATCAGGGACAGATTGCTATTCTGCAAAAAGTACAGGGATTGGACTGCTGAGGACTGGGGTAATGTCATTTTCTCTGATGAATCCCCTTTCCGATTGTTTGGGGCATCAGGAAAAAAGCTTGTCCGGAGAAGAAAAGGTGAGCGCTACCATCAGTCCTGTGTCATGCCAACAGTAAAGCATCCTGAGACCACTCATGTGTGGGGTTACTTCTCAGCCAAGGGAGTGGGCTCACTCACAATTATGCCTAAGAACACAGCCATGAATAAAGAATGGTACAAAAACATCCTCAGAGAGCAACTTCTCCCAACCATCCAAGAACAGTTTGGTGACGAACAATGCCTTTTCCAGCATGATGGGGCACCTTGCCACAAGGCAAAAGTGATAACGAAGTGGCTCGGGGAACAAAACATCTACATTTTGGGTCCATGGCCAGGAAATTCCCCAGACCTTAATCCCATTGAGAATTTGTGGTCAATCCTCAAGAGGCGGGTGGACAAACAAAAACCCACAAACTCTGACAAACTCCAAGCATTGATTATGCAAGAATGGGCTGCCATCAGTCAGGATGTGGCCCAGAAGTTGATTGACAGCATGCCAGGGCGAATTGCAGAGGTCTTGAAAAAGAAGGGTCAACACTGCAAATATTGACTCTTTGCATAAACTTCACGTAATTGTCAATAAAAGCCATTGACACTTATGAAATGCTTGTGATTATACTTCAGTAACAGTTAGTAACATCTGACAAAAAGATCTAAAAACACTGAAGCAGTAGACTTTGTGAAAATTAATATTTGTGTCATTCTCAAAACTTTTGGCCACGGCTGTAGGGTGTCTGGCTTGATCTGTTGGAATTCAGGATAAACTGTTTAAAAATAGGCCAGCCCATATGAGGTTTTGTGGCTTTGTGGGAGAAAACATGATCTGGCATAGTGCCTTTTTCCCTTTGGGTGTCAGTTTATTAAAGATTAGGTCTGCTTTTGGATGATAAATATGCTGAACAAAAGCCCTGCTTTTTGTCAGTTAGTGGCTCAGCAGGTATGTGTGTGGTGCTGAGACTCTTCCTTCAATGCTCAAGTAAGGCTGAAAACCAAGGCCTTGAGCCTACATGAAGAAATACAGGGGTTATGCTAATCTGGAGTACAATAAATCTTTATTAATTTGTTACATAGCATGTAGATAATAATGTATGTGTACACCTGCTTATTTATGCAATTACCTAATCAATCAATTATGTGGCAGCCGTACAATGCATAAAATCATGCAGATACAGGTCAAAAACTTTGTTGGTACCAGACTGGTTTGAATATTTCAGAGACTCCTAATCTCCTGGGATTTTCACACACAACAGTCTCAAGGGTTTACACACAATGCTTCCAAAAGCAAATAATGTCCAGTGAGCACTACTTCAGTGGAATGAAACACCTTGTTGATAAGAAATTCAAGATGACAGGAAGTAATCAGTAACAGAAACTCAAATAACCACTCTTTACAACCATGATAAGCAGAAAAGCATCTCAGAACACACAACACACCAAACCTTAAGGCAGATGGTATGCAACAGCATTAAACCACATTGTGCTCCAGTCCTGTCAGCCAAGAATAGGAATCTGAAGTTTCAGTGGGCACAGACTGGATGAAACTTGACAGTTGAAGGTTGGAAAAACAAGCATCATCTGATACATAGCAAGCTTCATTTTCTTTCAGCACTGCAAAGCACTGTTCTTTCAGAATGGGCAAGATAAGACAGACAGGGGCTACAGGGTGCTGGTCTAGCTGACTTGAAGGTGAGAAGGCGGAGCAAGTCCAATGATGAGAAGGGCTGTGCGGAATGAAGAAGTAGTATTGTCATATCATCAGACAGATCTGAAAAAGAAAATATTGATGGTAGGGATGAAAGCACAGTAAGTGAATGAAGACAGGAACATGGTTTTATAGTTTTTTCTAACTGTGATAGAAGAAGTGGAAGGTGATGGAGTTTTGAGAACCAGTGGAAGAAAAAATGATACATGTACAGTTATTGTGAGATCTGATGTTGTGGAGATTGGACATGTTCTATGGATTGATCCAAGTCTCTGTGAGTGTGAAGAAATGAAAGGAGAGACTAGACCTCCTTGTTGTCCTTTCTTGATGGACTCCCACAGGTAGATTTCCTCGTTTTCTTCCACAGAGACTGAGTGAAGAGAGGCTTCTGCTACAGCTGCTGGTGTTCCAAACTTACTTAAAGAAATACTTCACAACTAATTAGCTTTGATTAGCCACCAGCTGGGAGAGCTGAATAATTGCTAATTGAGCAGTTTCAGGGTGCTAATAATACTCCACCCCCTGCGATTGCCCAGTTATGGTACCACAAGGTAGCCTAAGATTCAAATCAAGCAGGAAACAAATGTTATTTGGATTAGTGCCCATACTGTGCCATGCTGACTGGTGGAAAACTGTTATTGTTCTTTAGACTAATGCTATTATTGAAGTGGTTTGAAAAATTCTGGTGTCTTGGCTGAATGTTTTCTTTCTTGTTCTTCTGTCTGGAAAAAGCCTTTATAGCCCTCAGACTCAGCTTTAGATAAATCTGTTTGATCACTGAATGTCTGAATGTCAGTAAGCCTGTGGTTACTGTACATGACTCAAACAAGTGACACATTGGCTTGAAAGGTTGGAAAGAGGTATTTAATGTGTTTTCCCACATTCACCTTTTTCAGTAACACAAAGTTTGTTTCAAATGAGGTATTGGGGTCAGTTGCTTGGAAACAATTTGATAAGAAAACAATTGGCTGTCTTACTTATGAAAAAAATTGTCCTTGGTGCATATTAACTGTAAATAAGCATTTAACGTTCATGTCCATGTCAGTGTGTTTGATGTTATGGTTTTGGATTTATAGTGGAGTAAATTACTTAAAGAATAATACTTCAAATGATTAAAGTTCTCTCTTTCAGGATCAATGAGTGGAGGTGAAAGCCTCATCTGTAGTGGGAACAGAGGCCTTGGACACTAATCAATGGAAAAGCCTTTAAGTAAGTCAAGAGGAAAGGGCAATGAGGAGAGATCTTCCCTCTGTGAAGATTTGAGGCAGAAAGGGTTAAAAAGCATCTCCAGATTATGAATCATCATCTGAGGTCTTTAATGTGTACATACATCTTATGAATAAGTGATGAAGGTCACATAGGGTCAAAGCCATTCCAAACATGAAGTGCTTAATATTTAATGACAGAATATTTCACAGGTAGAAGTCTTAGCTGTTTTCCTTTTTCCCTTTCTAATGCTATAAATGTCTTATATGATGGAATCTATGCATCTTGCAAGCCTGGGTGGAATTGTTCTCTCAGGAGGTCCGTTTCTATATTAGGGTCTTTCAGAAGTAGAAAAAAGGTTCAATCGAGAACCCTTAAGGATTCTTTGTTTGTCCTGGGATAACTCTTAGAGGTTATACAGTGCTGTGCAAAATTTTTAGGCACCCTATTTTTCTGGTACAAGCTTTGTTATAGATTTTTTATTTTATGACTTGTACATTATCAAGTCAGTACAAAAACCTTTTAGATTCCCAAACATTAGTTTTCTAGCACAAAATTGAATGTTACAGAAAAATGTTTGCATGTCATTAAAGAAAGCAGCATATTACACAAGAGACCAGTCTCCAGAAGAACTGTGGCTGATTCTGCAAGATGCTCAATAAAACCGGCTAATTTCCTCATAAAACTGCACTAATTGTACCAGAGACTACTATTTTTATTTTTATTTTTTGGCACACCAAATATTGATTTTTTTTTTCTACTACTGTTTTTTTAGACTACTGTTTACTGCTCTTTACGCTATTTTTTTAAATGTAGAAACATTCAATTTCATTATTTTGAAGGCATCTTTGCTCTACAGCATTTCTTTGCATGTGCCTAAAACCTTTGCACAGTACTGTACTGTATGTAGAACCCTAACAATGCTTCTCTGTCAGAGAGAGAACCCCTGAAGATTTTTTTTCTGTGTTAAAAAAGGTAAAGACACTCAGAACAGTGCTTTAAATACTATAAAATCAGAGGATCAAAAATATTAGTGTAAGTATTTAAGTATTTTGCAATAATTAATACATGTACTCTTACTAAGTTACATTTTCATGAAGAAACTAATAAATTTACTCATTATTAATTTATTAATGAATAAACTTATTAATTTGAACCTTCCAAGTACTCATTGCAAATCTAAAACTTAAAGATCAGAACTTATTATTTTTCTTCTTTTGGCCAGCTTCCAACTCAGTTGTCAGTTGTGTTTCTGTGCATGTTCACTATAATGCAATTATTATTAAAATCATCCAGTGAAACCTGGAGAAAGGACTGCTCTGAATGAGTTTGTTCATCATTCATTAAAGTACCTAGACGTATCATTTTTGTCAAAATCATTTACTTTTTACTTTTAAATATTTGAGTTCATTTTGACACACTTTTTTGAACTTTTGCTCAAGTCTAATTTGTACAAGGTACCTCCATTTTGAATTAGGTGAGATTTTGACACACCAATCACCCTTTTGTAAAATACAATTGAATTGTTTCAGCAAAAAGAATTGCTTTTATGTGGAAAATCTATTGAATCTAACCTTTTGGTTGAACCTTTTGCTTTTGGTTGAAAACCCTTTTGGCATTTCTCGGGTTAGTCCAGGTGTCTGTAGAAGTGTTCATTCGTTCCTTACCCCATAGGGAAGAAAATCAGGGTCCCAAGCAGATAGGTACTGAAATTTATTATTTTCCAATGACCTTGTTACCACCAGTTTTGCCAAATAACCCAGAGATAACAAGACACAATTAACCAACATGTGACATGTCACTAAACAAGGACTACAGAGTGCTGAATGTTTGATTAAATTACTACAAAATTTCCCAAAAGCTTTCCAGAACAATGAGTAGAATAGTGAGGTGATATTAGCACTTTGGTGAAAATCAGGCCGCATAAGAAAAAAGTCTACAGCCTACAGTACAGAGCAAATAAAAGAGAGCTTCTGTCTCTGAGTCCTCCTTCCAGCTTTAACAGTGTGTGTGTGTGTGTGTGTGTGTGTGTGTGTGTGTGTGTGTGTGTGAGTGAGAGAGAGAGAGAGAGAGAGAGAGAGAGAGAGAGAGAGTCTGTGTGGTGTTGTGTGATGTATGATAAGGACTAATGCTCCCCTGACAAGTGTCCATGATCACAGCAGCAGGCGAATCTCAAATTCATCACACATAACAGGTGTTAATTCATTCTCTCACACCAATCTCTGCTTTCCCCAACCTCACTCCCTCTCATGCCCAGCATCCTGCCCTCTGTCTCTTTTTTCTTTCAGACTAAAGGCTTTACAATCTTCTGAGATGGTGTATCTTATTTGGACACTGATGCAGAAACCTGGGCTTTCTTCAGGGAGCTTTTAAAATGCAGATATAGTGCTATCTGTGAGTCATATCCCAGCTCTCTTTCTTTTTCAATTGATGCTTGTCAGGAACAAATCGTGACCTTCTATATAAGGAACTATCTGCCATTCAGTTTTCATCCCGATAGAACCTTATAATAGTAATGTTACAAAATGTTAGACTTTCTAGCTCTTATAAAATGACAGAGAAAAAAAAAATCATTTGTGCTTTTTTCTAATGTTAACTCCTTAAACTTACAGATTATTATTAAGTTAATCATCACATACTCTAAATGGCTTTAGGGGGACTTAAACATTCAGTTACAATTTTAACATATTAGTAGCACTGTTGTATGCCATTCCGTATGAAATTCTTCTACACAGCATGTTACAGTGTTCTTTGTTTTAAAACAATATAGTCAAATTAACTGACAATGAAAGATTTTGAAAAAAAGAATAAAAATACAGATTACCTTTAGAAATGCAACATAAGATTTTGAAATAAGAGTTTAGAATGAAGAATTTTGGTGCACTGCATGAGATGCAGTTGGATACTCATTGGGGAAACCGAGAGTAGACTGGCTGAGCATTTCTTTAAGCACCTTTGTACCATTAGATTGAAGGATTTCTTCTTGTCAGTGCCAAGACATTTCAGCAACAATGGACAGTATTAACATAAATAACATCTCTCTTAGCGTTGTCGGTTGTTCCCATGGCAGCAACAAATTGATGAAACTTCAATAGAAACTCTTCTACACAATAAAGAGTGTAAACTTTAAAAAATTAATGCCATGTTCTAACAAAACAATCTGCACACAGATGGGAAAAAAAAAACATGTGAGGGAAACAACAGTGGCTCGCTTATGCTGTATAGGGCAGTTTGCTGACGTTTCGGGTCCACTTGTCCCCTTAGACTGAACACTGCAAATCAATACAGAGTTATTCTGACTGATCACCTTTATCCTATGATGAAACATTTCTATACAGTTGGGAATGGTGTCTTCAAGAATGATCCCACCCCCATTCAGAGTGCACGAGGGCTCACTGAATCGTTTGATGAGGATAGAAATGATGTAAATCATATGCTATGAGGTGTTAGACACTGCTCTTTACAACCATCTTCACAACACCAGTTCAGGTCATTAAAAAAATTTTTTTTTTTAGAAGATTGGTGTTCATCCCTCCAATGCAATGTTCTGGTGACTCATGGTGGCCCAACATTTTGCTAACCCATATAGCTCTTTTTCCCTTTAATTTGTCACCCCTCAGTAAATTAAATATCAACTGGTTTCACCTCCTACAGTATATTCTCAGAAACCTGGATTACTCTTTAGATAGATAGACAGATAAATGAGATCTCCATACTTGAAGTGCTTATACGTACAGTATATGCACATACTTATCTGCAAAGATGTTTAAATGTTTTAAACATATGGGCATTTACAGCAGCATTTATTTCTCCCAGTTATTACTGATGCATAATAATACAATGGCATAGCAACAGCTAAGAAGTTTCTGTCATTTCTGGCTTTTATACCAACAACAGGAGCAGGGCAACACCTCAAAGTTCAGCATCAAAGTTCCTTTGTATTCTATAAGGTATATTACTGACTTCTCAAAATGGTTCACTCTTCTTTATGAATCATCTACTGTAGGCGGATGGAACAGTCTGAATGGGATCAGTGATGAGCGGAATAACACATTGTCATCTTGAGAAGGTGGACCATTCAAATCTCTTGCAATATCTATTCATAGGGAATTGCAGAAATAGATTAGATGGCAGATAAAATCATTGTGAACAGAAAATTGTTATTCACCATTTTTTACACTTCCATTCAATGTCTGCCACTGTTTCAGATTTATTACTACTAATTAAATGGAGACAAATAAAAATCTGGGCTGTCTAGGATTACAAATAATAGAATAGGTAAAATGCTAAAAATGCTTAAAAAAAAAATTCTACTATCTATCAGTAACTGTGTTACTATTATGAAGCCATGGGGTCTCATCATAGGCATAAAACTATTATGCATACACAAAAGAACACCCTCACTGAAAGACAGATAGGCAATGTCTCTTCCAAATAATTATCATAATAAACAGAAAATTGTTATAGCCAGAATTTATTTATAAAACCACAGTTTTTAAAACCATATGAAACTTATGGTTTTGCTGTTGGTCCCATTGTGTACTTTAAACTTTGACTGGACAATGTTCACTTAGTCTGTTTAGTCTAGTTTCTTCTCCCAATGGATTCTGAAAAATCAGAAAGTAATCCAGCTCATTCATGTTTATTATACCTACTACTGTATTTTACATGAAATTTAGGGGTGTTTCACCCAATGTAATCACTTGACATGATTGTCAGTGATAATCTACAGTCTGGGCTAGAAAAAAATAAGCATTCTGTGTATTTTTCTTATGACTGTTGGTGTTGGTTCCACAAATCCACTTCAAGCCATTTGTTAATAACAAATAAGATAACGTAGATGCCAAAAATTGAGCCATGTATTTCCATTTTTTCCCTTGAAAGATATGGAGGCTTAGCCATGCTATCCCATTTATACCAGCCAGCCCTGTAATACAGAGAGCCACTAAGTATTGCTAACGTTTTATATATATATATATATATATATATATATATATATATATATATATATATATATATATATATATATATATACACACACACACACACACACACACACACACACACACACACACACACACACACACACACACACAAACAAATACAAATTCTGTCACTGCTGTTGTGATCTTCTATGATAGTGTCTGTCCATGGGGGATTAAAGTGACTGGCCAGTATACAGTGGGAGGGACTGCAGAGATGGATGGTATTGGGATGATGCATGATTGGCTCCCTGACTAATGATCATGGTGAGTTGGAGTGACACAGTGGGAGAAACATGAAGTCAGGAAACGATTATGGCAGGCAAAAAAATATAAATGACAGCCTCTCTGACATCTCTCCCAGTGCCCAACCACTGAGACGGAGTGATAGGGAAAGCCACTCAGATAGGCCTCAGTGCCTCACTGCCACTATGAGCAGTGTGTGACAGGCTTTAAAAAATATATATATTTTATTTTTATTTTATTTTATTTTATTTTTATTTTTTACAACCAGTGCTGTGATCTTTAAGGCCTTTTATGTTTCTGACAGTTTGATACCTCACACTGAGCATGATGTGCTTGATATACTTGAAATAAAACATTGGTAAATTTTTGTATAGTTGTACATATTTTGCATGAACCTGTTTTCTATGCTTGTCCTTATGAGATAATTATAGCTAATACTTTCTTGGACAGAGGCATGTACAGTTCATAGGTTTCTGCCAACAGGAAGGCCAATTTATCCCAGGTGAAACACACCCTCAGCGTCTCATTTGTCAAGTTCCTTTTAAACTGTCAGTCTAGTTCTTCAATCAATCATCGTCAACAGCAGAGTTGTCCCACACGTCAGACTGACAGGCTTGCTCTGTGAATCAGAAGAGCTTCTTGGCTGTTTGACTTTCTACCCTCAGATTTATTCAAATGTAGCACTGAGTTGTACATTTCATTGTGAGCAGAGCTGCTCAAAGGACATGATGGCTGCCTCTGATATTCAGATCTGGCACTTCACCTGGAAGTTTTCCCAGACATCTGGAGCATAATGCACATGCTGAATACCATCAAACAGCCACACGTCCTCTTCGGCCAATAGGGTCCCACTTCCCATGCCTTAATTTCCCTCTCATACATTTCCATTTCCTAACAGATTTCAAATTTCCTTTTGCTATCCGATTTACATTTCACTTCCACTCCGCCACACGACTTATTATCAGCACTCAGGTCTGCAGGTATTATCAGACATGGCAGCTTCTCAAGACCCTGCCATTTACATTCCATCCAGGGAAATGTCACAGTGCAGCAATGTCCCGTTGAGGTAGACAGATGGCCCCCAGGTGGGCCGCTGGTGCTGGAAATAGAAATGGTCCTATGCTGACCTGTGGAGAACCTTGATGAAGTTCAGGAAAGTGATCAATAAAAAAAAACTGTAACAACCTCACACACCTCACACATTTAAAATGCAAGTAAAAGTGCTGTACTGTATGTGCAAAACACAACACATGGCAAATAGTTAAAATATCTAATATTCAAAAGCAGAAGGGGATTTGAAATGGGCAGTACATGCAAGAAAACCCTCAAACATCTTGCAACTGAAAGAATATTGCATGGAAGAGTGGTCAAAAATTCCAGCAAGCCTGATGGACAATTATGTAAAACGCCTACAAGAAGTTATTTCTGCTAAAGGGGGCAATACTAGCTTCTGAGGCCAAGGGTGTACTTAATTTTTCTACAGAAGAATATCACATATTTATATTTCTGTTGAATAAATGATTGAAAAATATAATTTTCCTCGTGGTTTTGTTTAAGAATATCAACTTCATTAATAAGCACTGTTTCAAATATGATCAAATGTTTGCTTGTCCAAATATGTCAAAAAAAAAAAAAAGCCAACAATTTCCATGGGGTGTACTTTTTTCACATGACTGTAGGTTCCACCAGGTCTTAAAGATGATCAAGTCCTGCTTTTATTGAATACTCATGCTTTTGTGCTCCAATAATAAAAATATTGCTTTTTAATATACCATGTAGTATACCATTTATTATTCAACTTGTGAACTTCATACTGAATGTCTCTTATTCCTGTTATACCTAATTATTTAATTGTATATGCTTTTAGTTTATTTTCTGACTTTTATCTTAAAACAGCTTCTATACAAAGAGTTTACAAATTTGTGAACTCCTCCGCATTGTCATATGTGGGGATTTGTTGTTAGTAGTAACCAGTAACAGTGCAAAATCAACAGGTTGCTGAGGATCCATTTATTTAGTTATTTAAGCCAGTTTACACTATACGACGGGAGAAATCTTGTCATCTGACTGCTACTCACACTGCACGACTTGATCTCTCGAAGTGCTCACACTGTCTGCTCACACTGCACTGCAGGAACGTCCAAAGTTCAATGCCATGATGCCACTAATCACCTCATTCTGAAAATATTGATAGGCAGGCCAAAAACAGTTTGCACATTTTATGCTCTGATGGTGTTGCTACTGCTCACTTACTGCCACTTCCATTACTTTCTTTTTTCTTTTCTTTTTTTCCCTCAGTAACTTGTTGGATTTCTAAACTAGAAAAACAAGCTGCGTGCAGCCTACAGCTCATGAATATGGTTACTTAGCAACCACAACACCGCTGATGAGATAGCAAGGTCATTGATAGTCTTTAATTGACTATTAGGCTTCTAATATGAATATCGCCTCATGACACTATTCAAACTACATGTCGGCTGTTTAAATTTTTCGTGACACGTCAGAAATCCTTATGAATTCTGACAGGTCGATTGAAGGCATTCGCATTTTGCATTTACATAGTGTATACACCGAGCCTTAGTTTAGTTCCAATCCAAAAATACAATAGTGTTATTTAGAAAATCACTAGTGTTCAAAAACCAGAGGTCAAAATGCAAACACAGTCCAAAACACAATCCAGTAAAATAGTCTGAGATCAGAGATCTGCAAATTTGAGCATATAATCAAATTCAATTCCAAGATACTTCTCAAGATACTACTTAATTCACACAGTACTACAGACTTGGGCCATTTAAAATAGCTAACCATGTCTTTGGCTTTCTTAATACAAATGCAGCAATCAGTGGTTTGTCCTTGCAAACAAATGCCAGCAAAAGGTTGCACAGAGTGTCTGTGAGCATTGAGAGTAAGTAGACGGAAAGTACATGAGTCTAATTAGTGCTAATGAAAAAAAAAACTAGACCGGTAACTGACACTAGAGAGGTGAGGTAGGTTATTATGTTATGTGTCTGTTGTAACCACCTTATGCTGATACACATTCATGTACATATCATTCATTAATTTTCAGTAATCACATTATCCTGGTCAGCATCACAGTGGATCTATAGCCTATCCAAGGCGGGAATACCTTGGATAGTACACTAGACCTTCGCTGTGCACTTTTCATACATAGGGTCAATTTAGCATAGACCAGGGGTGTCCAATCTTATCCGGAAATGGCTGGTGTAGTGAAGGTTTTCTTTCTAACCAAGCAGAAGCCACACCTGAGTCTACTGAAAGCCAAGATCAACTAATTAAACAAGTGGAATCAAGTGTGGCTCCTGCTTGATTGGTATTAAAATCTGTACCCACACTGGCCCTTTGCGGATAAGACTGGACACCCCTGGCATACACAATCCACCTACTGTCATATGACCCAGAGTAAACCCATGTGAAACTCCACACAGACAGGATAGAACCAAGGACCCTGGAGCTGTGAGCTGGCAACTCTACCCACTGTTGCACCACTATGCCACCCATATGCTAGATTTATTCTACTTAAAATTTTCAACACAGCTGTGTATTCATAAAATGTTAATGTTGTTGTAAATATGGACTCTTGTAGGTCATAATTTTACAATAAAAAAATCTTTCACATCCTAGACTATGCAAATTATGACACTGATTAGATTCACCAGAGAAACCACATATTTAAACATTCATAACTTGCAGTGAATTACAAGAGGCCTAAGCTGTAAGATTCCCTATTGAGAGAGGAAAAGAAATGAGGAGATAAAAAAGAGAATATTAGATATAAAAGAGCAGCTAATGACAGAGACAAAAAGGAAATGAGGAAGGAAGAGGCAGACAATAAAATAAGTTGGAAATCTGTCCTAACATGTTAGTCAGGTCTTTCATGCAAGCGCTTTGTGTAAATGTAATATTTTTTTTTTTTCTTACCTGCAGACTAGATTCACTTTGTCTTTTTCAAAGATGCGTACACCTCTGAGATTTCTGTTTGTAATTAAAGGCATGTAATGACACAGCAGCTCTGCTGGAGCATTACTGTGACACAATGCAGAAAGCAATGAAGATTTATCGCTAAATTACACATATCTGCATGTGCATTTCCTTCATTTTATCTTGCAGAACAATCCTCTAAATGCTTTTATTTGAGCTTTTTAAAAAAAATAAAAAATAAAAATAAAATAAAATATATATGTATGTATATATATATATATATATATATATATATATATATATATATATATATATATATATATATATATATATATATATATATATATATATATATATATATATATATATATAAAAAACAGTATAAAACCATTCAGGCTGAGAAACCACTACACAATACACTCCAACCACAATCCCATCTCTTCACTGCTGGAAACCTTGATCACATTTTCCACAATTATATAAAACACAATAAAATAGAATAGTGGTTATTCAGTTAAACATGGTGAAACGGTTTTGTGTCCACTTTCAGTTCGGAATGGTGTATGGGTTTATTGGGCGATATCAGGGAATGTATTCAGAATAAAACAAGGACCATATGGCTCTCCTGCTGCAGAATGATCATCCAGTATGTAGTGAATAACTTTTTATGGTGCGTAAGCTTGATGGGTCCATCTTACCCTTCTTTACAGATGGGGAGCTAGACAAAGAAAGACTGAGGCATCCCACAGGGTTTCATTGACATTGTTAACGTAAAGAGCATTCAAAATGAGACTGGTAAGTGAGGTTTGAAATGGAATAGAATATACTTTATATATTCATAATATCAAATAGTAAGATAATACAAATAACAGTAACAGTGAGAATGTTTTAAGCATGACAAGGTGAAATTATTCACTAGCAAGACATTAACAGGAATTTTATGTGCTGGCAGAAACAGAGAAATGAAAATATTTGCAAAGAGATGGACAGAGGGGGAGAGAGAGAAGCTTAAATACTGATAGAAGAGACAGCTACTTAAACGAACTGTATAATCCACTGAAGAGTGCTTGGTCATTTTTCAAAATGTCTGAAAGTGTCTCCTAACTATATTTTGGAAAGCGTGAAGTACAACAACAATTCTTATGTTGTCTACAGTGAGTGAGAAAAAAGTCTTATAGGATACAACTGGACAAAGCGATATCTCAGCTATGATGAATGATGAATGACTCCATTTATGCAGGAGTTTGGCAAATAAAACCTGTACATTTCACAACCCTTGTATTGTATGCTATGCTTAAACATCTTCTGACAATGAAAATAGTAAATGGGTGGATAGGGAACAGAGTTTAGTAGAAAGTATGGTAAAATAGTAAAAATGCTCACTGCCTTAAGAGAAACAGACAGATGACATTTGGGAAATGTGTTTTTAAGAGGGAACATTTGATCTGTTGGCAAATGTAGATGGAAAATTTAACTCATAGTCTAGAAATTAACTGATGCACACACACACACACACACACACACACACACACACACACACACACACACACACACACACACTAAAATGAGTATAGATAAACTACAATGAAGGGCTGCTATTTTAAAAAGTCTAAAGAAAAGAATACTATCTGTAATGACACACCCACAGTGCAGCACTTTGCACGGCCATACGTACTCTTCATGGCATTCTGACAGATAAATGCACAAAGAAAAATACACTCTAGTATTAAAAACACAGCAATGTGAATATTACACTGTTCATATTACAGTGCACCAAAGTCATTAAACAATTAATTCATTATTTTCACTGTGATACATTTTTCACATTTTTCTCCTTACAGTCCTGGTTCATTATTCACTTAATCATCTTAAAGCATATTATTCAGTAACTGCTATAAAATGTCCAATAACTGAAGTTATTAAACTGAATAAAGCTATTATAACTGAATAAAGTGGGTAGTTACTATAGTAAGGAAAGTATTGTTCATAACTCAATGTAGTTCACAAATATAAGAAATGTGTTACATTAGAAGATTACAAGATTACAAATTACAAGATTCTTCAAGTTTTAATCTGGTAATCATATTAATTGCATATGAAATTTCAAACCAAATTCACACCAAATGGAAATATTTGTCTGTTTTAAACACATCAGTTACTTTTTACTAAGTGCTGGCCCATCCATATATATTCAACAAATATTAATCTTCATAAAGTCCTCATTCACAACTCCATACATGTTACATGCCGTTGAAATACCAGTGGCCTCTTTTGCATGTCCAATGATTAAAAAAATGTTGCTATTGGATACACAAGCCAATGTTCCATTAATATGCTCGCCTTTCTAGATGTTACACAATCATGGGGCAGCACACGCACTGCCCTATTGAGCTTCCACGGAGTTATTATTACACCAAGCGGTAAGAAATGGGAACTGCAACAACTGGTAATAGAGGCCCACTGAGACAGGAATGATTGTCAGTGATGGAGGAACCGCCGACCGGACAGTTACTGGCAGGGTTTACAGAGTGATGTTTTTTATGCCAAGGTCTTGTTTTATATCAAATAACAGGAATTTAATCTAATTTCTGCCAACAAAGGCAACATGTAAGTGCAGACGGTGTGTCTATGATGTACCACAGCAATTTCTATGTATATGATATGTTGCAAAGATTGAGAGAAGAGAAAAGGGGATCATAGAGTGGATAATGTCTGTATATCAGAAATGCATGTGCACCATGGTGACCTTGTTTTTTTCTCATGCAAATGCTGAGAAAAAGAAGGAAAATGTGTCTCCAATTTCCAATGTCCAATTTTTTGGGTTAGTTTTGGGTTTGTTTGTGTGGTTTTTGAGATTTTGAGTAGTTGGGCTGCAAATTCTGCTGAAACCTAGCAACTCTTGTTAATGATATTAGCTCTTCTGTGTGTACCTTGTGTGAAACACACCTGCTGTATGGAACACAGTTGGACAAAAGTACTTCTAAAACAGTTCAAAACGAGATGCTAGACTGTATGCTGAATGACTGTATGGTGTTGACTCTCAACTGCCTAATAGAAATTCACTAGATGGTAGACTATAGCATAAATCCAGTCCAGTCCTAATTTTGTTTGAGACTGTGTCATTATTAATGTCGTCCTGCCACATCAAAATCTATGGTCACCTTATCTTTTTCCAGAACAAGCTTAATTCATCAGCTTCTTGTGGGTTTAAAAAAAAACCCAAATGATGCTTACAAAAATGCCCTTTGCATATATTAACTTTATGCTGTTTTGCAGAGGGTCAGTATTATCTTGCTATTTTTATACAGTGGGAAATTTTCAATTAAGTCCTTGCAGAGCTAGACCTCATGACCAATTTATGCTGTGTTTTCTTAAGTATTGAGCATGAGATTTTGCAAATAGATTAATCATTTTCCTTTACACTTGCAGCTGCAGAGAGAGAGTGTTTTTCTCTTTTGGCTCTCTCTAGTTCCCTTCAGGCTTTCTATTCAAGGACATAAAAGCAACAAGGTTTGATTTTACAGGGTAACACAATTCATGCCATTATCATTGTGTGAGAACAGACTTGAAAAAGGCCTTGGGCGATGCACAGATTACAGGCAAGTCCAAACACAAAATGCATTAATATGGTTTTAGATTGGAGAGGCTGAAGCATGGCGAACATTTAGAGAGCTTATGTTAACTGGAGGAGAAAGAGACTGGAGGAGAAGAAGTCATCACTGCTGACATGCTAGTCCCACAGGAGTGCTGAAACGCCTTAAGTCCTCCTTACCCATGATCCACAATCAAAGCTCAGATAAGGATGTCAACCTCACTCCAGCGCACCAGTGCCACTTCTGAAATATGACTCTGCAGCCTGTAATAACACAACACAGAGAGCATTCAATTACAACCCTGCCTTTGCCAAGGTCCTTCTCCGGGGTGGGGGGGGTGGGGGCAGGGGTGTCGTATATACACCAGTCTGCCTATATCTGTTCCCCCCTGGGTTGAGTTATGGCCCTCCACTCAGACTACTGCAGTTTAGATGAGCTTCACACTCATTCTCACATCCCCTCCACTACACACAACTGCAGATAGTGCACCACTTCCCATTTAATTAAAAATACACAATTATTTCATAAAGAGTTATAGAACTGTCATCAGGCAGGGGGACAAGATAGAGGCAGAATGTGAACTTCTCATTTTTTTTCTCATTTTGACAGGGAAGGCAGAGCAAAGTCAATTGTTTTGTCTCTCTCCTTGTAATCTGCTGAGGCTTCTGAAGACTTCAATAAAATGGTGCAGCACATCACGACATGACCTGCTATTTGCAGTAATTGAGGTAGAGTAAAAGTATTTTGTGCTTAGAGCTGGAGAAGAACGATAAGACAAGCTTGTCAGAGTGCCCCTGAGCAGATGGCCAACCAAAGAACATAATTATATAGAAATAGGAGTTAGAGCAGTTAATTAGAAGCATTGCTCATATCTAATACTGTTAATGTAGATGCCCAGATATTCACTACTTCAGCATTTCTGCCCGCACGATTCATTCTCATTCTTATGGCAGCTGTGACAGATGTGAGTTGTTTGTGCAGAGACTTGCAGGAAATGAGCTGAAAATGTCCATTCAGGACTTTGTGCCCAAGACCCAAGTTTCACGTTTTGCATTTCTTTCTAACCTCTTGGGACCTAAACTGACATATTGTGTGCCTTGTCATATGTTCTCACTATTTCGGTTTATTAGAACCTAAACCATGGAAACAAATGAATGTCTAAGCAGGAAGAAGTTTGGAAAAGAATAATCTGTCTTCATATGAAGATGGTACCAGCATGTACTGTATACTACATAAATGTGATGTCATCATATGATAACAGTTTTAGAGACCTACATTTAACCCTCAGCTGCTTCTGCTCTTTTATTTTTCCAAACCTGGAAATAGGTAAACAGTTCATGAACAAAATAAACCATAGAATATTATCTTAATTTAGTAATATTACTAATAGAATATTAGTAAAATTTATTAGTGATTTAAAATATATGGCATCAATTTTTCACTTTATGTGCATGTAATAATAATAATAATAATAATAATAATAATAAGAAGAAGAAGAAGAAGAAGAAGAAGAAGAAGAAGGAGAAGAAGAAGAAGAAGAACAAGAAGAAGAAGAAGAAGAATTATAATTCTATCCATACTTGATCCATATGTACATTATTTGCAAATATGCCTATATATATATATATATATATATATATATATATATATATATATATATATATATATATATATATATATATATATATATATATATATATATATATATATATATATATATACAGGTGCATCTCAATAAATTAGAATGTCGTGGAAAAGTTCGTTTATTTCAGTAATTCAACTCAAATTGTGAAACTGGTGTATTAAATAAATTCAATGCCACAGACTGAAGTAGTTTAAGTCTTTGGTTCTTTTAATTGTGATGATTTTGGCTCACATTTAACAAAAACCCACCAATTCACTATCTCAACAAATTAGAATATGGTGACATGCCAATCAGCTAATCAACTCAAAACACCTGCAAAGGTTTCCTGAGCCTTCAAAATGGTCTCTCAGTTTGATTCACTAGTTAAGCCACAAACATTCATTGCCAAAGAAGCTGGCTGTTCACAGAGTGCTGTATCCAAGCATGTTAACAGAAAGTTGAGTGGAAGGAAAAAGTGTGGAAGAAAAAGATGCACAACCAACCGAGAGAACCGCAGCCTTATGAGGATTGTCAAGCAAAATCGATTCAAGAATTTGAGTGAACTTCACAAGGAATGGACTGAGGCTGGGGTCAAGGCATCAAGAGCCACCACAAACAGACGTGCCAAGGAATTTGGCTACAGTTGTCGTATTCCTCTTGTTAATCCACTCCTGAACCACAGACAACGTCAGAGGCGTCTTACCTGGGCTAAGGAGAAGAAGAACTGGACTGTTGACCAGTGGTCCAATATCCTCTTTTCAGATGGGAGCAAGTTTTATATTTCATTTGGAAACCAAGGTCCTAGAGTCTGGAGGAAGGGTGGAGAAGCTCATAGCCCAAGTTGCTTGAAGTCCAGTGTTAAGTTTCCACAGTCTGTGATGATTTGGGGTGCAATGTCATCTGCTGGTGTTGGTCCATTGTGTTTTTTGAAAACCAAAGTCACTGCACCCGTTTACCAAGAAATTTTGGAGCACTTCATGCTTCCTTCTGCTGACCAGCATTTTGAAGATGCTGATTTCATTTTCCAGCAGGATTTGGCCCCTGCCCACACTGCCAAAAGCACCAAAAGTTGGTTAAATGACCATGGTGTTGGTGTGCTTGACTGGCCAGCAAACTCACCAGACCTGAACCCCATAGAGAATCTATGAGGTATTGTCAAGAGGAAAATGAGAAACAAGAGACCAAAAAATTCAGATGAGCTGAAGGCCACTGTCAAAGAAACCTGGGCTTCCATACCACCTCAGCAGTGCCACAAACTGATCACCTCCATGCCACGCCGAATTGAGGCAGTAATTAAAGCAAAAGGAGCCCCTACCAAGTATTGAATACATGTACGGTAAATGAACATACTTTCCAGAAGGCCAACAATTCACTAAAAATGTTTTTTTTTATTGGTCTTATGAAGTATTCTAATTTGTTGCGATAGTGAATTGGTGGGTTTTTGTTAAATGTGAGCCAAAATCATCACAATTAAAAGAACCAAAGACTTAAACTACTTCAGTCTGTGGCATTGAATTTATTTAATACACCAGTTTCACAGTTTGAGTTGAATTACTGAAATAAATGAACTTTTCCACAACATTCTAATTTATTGAGATGCACCTGTATATATATATATATATATATATATATATATATATATATATATATATATAATATAATATCTGTAAGATTCTGGCTTGATTGGGCAACCTGCAGAGGAGTGTTTAACTCCTCAAACTCCTGTTTCTTATCTAGTTTTTCATCTCAAGCTGGTCTTAAACTGTATGATTACAGTGGGTTACTACTTTTCACACTGTACAAGATGATCTCAATAAACTCGTATCTGAATCTATAACATAATGTGTGATGATGTGTTCTCCATATCAGATTATACAGTGAAGATCCTCTAATGATAGACCTGTAATTAAAGAAAATGACTTTCTCCTTATATCATCAATCAAAGGGTTACAGGTTCATGTAGAAAATGGGGTCACATAAACATTCTTCAAAGTGCATGTATTTTATTTTACATTTCAACACTGCCAGTACAATATTTGTAGATGTTCCTTGAGTTTTGCATCATCTTAAGCCAGGGGTGTCTAAAGTCCGACCACAGGGCCAAATGCAGCCTGTGAAAAAGATGTTAATTGGCCTGTGGCTTCTGTCTTAGAATGTATGATAGGTGTCTTGCAGGTCAACACGTTGCTGGTCAGCCATCTGACAGTGGCAGCAGACTGTGTTAACACAGTTCGCTAAATTGCAAGAGCGTTTTATTCTCTGACTACACCTGTAAATTACTGTAATTTACTGCATGATATTTAGTCATATCTACAGACAAAAAATGCAACACTAACAGTGAGAAGGGGTAATTTCCTAAGAGCTGGAAACTCTTTTTCAAATAAAAAGAAAGTCTGCACTTCAACTCCAATATATTGTGGTAGACATTTATGATTTATGGCCCTTACTGTGTGCTTGCCATTTTGTTGTTGTTGTAAATATTTAGTATTTTGCATAATTCATAAATAATATTTGTTGACTGGCTGTCAGGTATTTCGATGTGAGGTTTGGACACCCCTGTCCTAAGCACTACTCCTATTGGAGGCTTTTAGATGAGCATCATAGCAGCACTCCCACTATGAGATTTTAATAAAAACATTTGTGTCACTGTTAGAACTTTGTCTTTGGTTGTCCTTAGTAACAACAGCACTAACTCATGACCAAAGAAATATTATATGTGCAATTTTTGTTTGCTGCTGCAAACAAAAATTGTAGGGCAGCAGTAGCTCAGTGGTTAAGACTGGCTACTGATCAGAAGGTCGTGAGTTCAAATCCCAGCACTGCCAAGCCGCCACTGTCGGGCCCTTGAGCAAGGCCCTTAACCCTCAATTGCTCAGATGTATAAATGAAATAAATGTAAGTCGCTCTGGATAAGGGCATCTGCCAAATGCCATAAATGTAAATGCAAAATCAGCCTGAAAATTTGACAGTGTAAACCTGACTTTAAAATATATTAGTCAGAAGCTACTAACCACTATTCACTAACTACAGTAAAACTAATGGGTGTATAATTACAAGAGTGAGAAAAGAAAATCTGGAACTGTCTGAAAATAGTCTGCATTGCAGTTTTAGCTTCCAGAAAAGGCAAAGCAAACACTATGTAGCCACAAAAGACTTTCTCTAAAAATAGAGAAATATATCTTGGGCAATGTAAATATACATTAAACAGCTGTCTGTATTGCGTTAGAAAAAGGAACCCTTTAGCTGAAGAATGCACCAGAAGTGAAGTGTAGAAGTCTTCTATTTTCTGAAATCAGTTTTCATGGGTTCTCTTAACTGCAGGTAATTTAATAAAATAACTGACCACATTTTCTAGTTGCTTCCCATCACTTGGTTCAAAAGCAGGCACAATATCCATGACAACCTTTACCCATGCAACATGTGGAAGATACTGTGTACTGGAGTATTTTCAGTATTGAGGGCTGACGTTAAGGCATTTGTTGTTTGAAAGATTAATGTAAAACTGTACAATGAAAAAATTCCAGTGTTAGAGTCTGCTGGGCATCATGGAGAATACAGAATTTGGCCTATATGTTACCTCATATTTATACCCCTGTGAAACAGGAAGTCAAAAAAGGTGTACTAAGAAAAATAAATAAAATATCAATGGGAATATATTTCAAATATATTTTTCTCATATGAATTCATAGGGGTGCCAATAATTGTTGCACACCTATATTAAAAAAATAAATAAATAAAAATAAAATTATATATATATATATATATATATATATATATATATATATATATATATATATATATATATATATATATATATAATTATTATTTTTTTGGATAAACCTGTGTTTTGTTTGCAGTTTTTTGATACCCATGAGAGCAGAGTATTTTTGTGAATTTTTTAAACAAAAGATCAACAGGTAAAACAATAAAGACAATTTTTCACAGCATTCTTTGCTCATATTTAATATTAGTGGAGGGCACCGTAGCCGGTAAGGGTCACCAACGTGGTCAGTGAGGCATTCAAAATGGATGACTGGGGATTAGTGAAGTGATTTGTGGATTTGGTACTATGATCTGGATCGAATGCGAAACTTCATTAGACATCTGAGTTGCCTTGGCAACGGTGTCTGCTGCTGTGAAGTTATTTCAGTCCAGCTAAAACCTGTCTTCTGCTGTCAAGATTCCTATTTAGCATACCTCACATTCTTTATATTTTAATGCATTAACATCTTGTATATGTTCAACACTTTGGCGTATTTCACTGTATGACCATGATCAAAATCTTACTATAAACAGTCACCCCAAAGAAGATGGGTTCAAATTAACTGCCCAGAGAAGATGGATTACTTCTTTAAAGCTTTCTTCTTAATGTTGTCTCAGTGAGTTTTCTTGCCACTCTTACTTGCTCATTACGGATTTCAGTCTAGAACCAGGTTTCTTTTCCGATGCTGTATGCCAATGTCTATTGTTAAAATGACTATACAAATGAAATAGACTCAAGAAGTTGAAATAAAATGAATTGATTTGGCTCAAAACCAGGTTAGGTCACTGATGTCATTTCCAGGAACACTGTAAGATATGCTACTTTATTCCAGACTGAGCAATAAGTAAGATGTTACCATGGCAACGGCTGTGTTGTTTTATTTAAATCAGACATTTAAAATAAGAAAATCTTTTTGTCTTTATGAAGACATACAGATTAATATTTACTTATATATTTGCTGATCTAATGCTCTACATCACACATGGAAATTGGAAACAGTTGTTTATTGGTGAACAGATGTTTCATCAAAACAGCAGATACAGATTTTAATAAACAGACATAAATTCACCATAGAGCTCATCAAAATGTTGAAAGAGATTGAACCACCATATAATTCCCAAAACAATGGTTATCCCACATATTTTGTGTATCTCACAGCTTGGAGACAGAAAGATTAAGCCAACAAAGCACTGATTAAAAACAATCTCTTGGCAGTTATGATATAGATATTTAGATAATTTTTTCCCCTTCAAAGAGATGACTTCATTCCTAGCAGAGGATAAAGCATCACAATCTGGCCTGCTTTATATTCATATCATAGGACTGTTTAGTACTCAGTAACAGCAGGATTCTGTCAGTTGCTGTCACATAATCTGATGAGAACAAAGAGAAATAGTCAGTACAACTGCTAGGTGAACAGCTGGATACATATTAAAATGAGGTGGCTTTCTTCTGAATGAAATACAGCCTCTAGATGACCCAGGATTGTTGCGCGTTAAAGTGTCGACTGATGCATGATATTTGTTTTAGGCCAGCTGCTATATTTCCAAAGGTCCCCCACTGTCTTAACTCAATTACATTATTTGTGACATTTTCAGTTATGGAATCATATTTCCAGTAATATCTGGGATTTCTGACATTTGCTTTCAATAATGATCTACTTTCATGTTAACTTTTCAAAGGCTAGACCAACAAAACTAAGACAGAGCCACTAATAAAAGTGTGTACTAATTAAAAAAAATATATCTTATGGTCATTTGCCACACTAAGTTCGTCAAACCTGCCAAAGACAGATGTTGGGATCGGAAGTAGGCAACATAAACCCTATGGTATCATTTAATACTGTCCCCCCTATTTTTTCTTACCTACTAGCCACCTTTCTCCTATCATACCACAACTACCACCCAGGAAGGGCAAAGGCTAACACATGCTTTTAAGCATTTCAATATCCAGTATACCCAGTGTTCCTCCTAGACATGTGGATATTTTCAAACTGCTGCTCATGGTGTCACCAGGCAGCATAACACACTTGGAGGAAAGCACTAGCTACCATCTTCAGCATACATGAACTGCATGAATGTGCAGGTGTTCCTAAAGTGTTCAGTGTATGTTTGGTCAAAATGGAAGTGGATGGCGAGTGTATGAATGTAAAAGATATATTTATATTACTTGTATGGTATCGGTGATTAGTTTAAGATATCAAAATAACATTACTATTGATTAGGAAAAACACTATCTAACGGGAATAAAATTATGTGATAAAATAACTATGTGACAGTGGAATAAGTGAGGTGCTGTCAGAGGTTGTTAGTAAAACATATTAGTAATGATCTTCTGATGTTTTTGAATTCTGTAGTAACCTAAAAATTCTACTATGGGGTATGAGAATAAACGTACATTAATTATCAAGCATTAGCATGTGCAAAACAGAGAGTCAAATAAGGCTCCTTATTAAAACTGTAAAGCATTGCTGTTATGTGTCGATGGTAGCAGAGCGGTGCCTTGATGCATGTATGTTAACTAAGATGATGCCAGCAGTGTGGGTGGATTTGGACTGTGGCAAATATCTGAAGCTGCATCTACTGAGATTCCAAGTTTTCTGTTTCACAGCATCGTGATGTAATTGGAATTTTTGTCACAAGTTTGCTGCAAGATCTTCAGTCTGTTTCTCACAAGTGTTCAAGATTTACATAATTTAAAATGTAAGATGAAATTGCATGATATTGTGAAATAGTTTTGCAGTCACATGAAATAAATAATTCATGTTTGACATTATATGAATTTGTGTAGTGAGTTAGAATTTTAAAGCACTGCATTAAAATTTGTGGTTTTTCCTCATTTGATCATTTTGTCATAACTAAAATGTCAGTTGTATTGAAACAATGGCATGAAATGGCATGTTTTCTGTTTCAGTGCCCCAAGTAAGTGTGGATGAATAAAACAAGTATATTATATAAGGCAGTGATCTGCTCTGTTAAATGTGTGCATTCTGCAATGCAGATCTTTGCCTGTGCCTCTGGGAATGAAACTACTGAGATCCCCCCCCCCCAATTTTGCCTTTAATACTGAGCTTATGAAGCGTGTTGACTTGCTTTTGAATTCCATTTTGTCTTAAAACAATATTTCTCATGTTATTGCTTTTACACAATGCAAATCTTCTTCCAGTTCAAATACATCTAATCTGATGTAAAAAAATTATTTGCACAGCCATGTTACAGTATCCAGTTAATGACTAAGACTCAGCTACACAATGAGATGATTTAGTTGTCCTGTGGAACACAGTAGAGCTGCTGATGTTAATAGATTTCTGGTCATAATCATTTGTCATCACTGCCTGCACAAGGCTGAAAAAGACACCACGGTACAATGGATAAAAGCTATTAAAGATGTCCAACCACATCTCATCAGGAAAATGTAACTGGTGGATTGTACAAAAAAGACAAATGATCATTAGCAGTCTTGTGCAGGTTAGGCCTTCTGGGAAACTACTTGGGAAAACAAAAAACATTTTAATATGCACATCTATAATAAAGTAGTGCACAAGGGATTCCTCAAATGTTTTTTTTTTTGGATAGTTATGAGTCATTTTCTTCTTTAAAAGGGCTCTACTTGGATCCTTCCTGAAAAATGAAACATACAGGATACAGACAAACATACATATAGGTTTCACATACAACTTTAAGGCTTCCCTTATACCATGGGTTATCAATTTGATGTGGCCTAGGGCACATCTGCATAGTAAATACTGTATGGGCCAAGATGTGCAAAGCTGTGCAAAGAGACTTATCTGAGAAGACCTGCAGTTGTAGTTGTAGCCAAAGGTAGTTCTACCAAGCATTGATTCAGGGTGTGAATACTTATACAATAAATTTCGTGTTTTTTTTTTTTTTTTTTTTAAGTAATCTTTGTGCCAATAAAAATATTTTGTACAAGTGTAAGACATATTATATCATTCAAATGGTAAAAATTCTAATTAAGCCCATTTCAGTTCCAGGTTGTAACACTACAGATTGTGAAAAAGTACAAAGAAGGTGAATAGTTATTCAAGGTGCTATATTTCCCACAGTCATGATTACCGAATAGCAGTATTGTAACACAGAGTTTTGCACAGTAATTTAGATTTTCTTGTGGCTTCATCAGAATATTTTTCAGACCAAGTACGAGTAGCTCTGTTTATATGGCCATGAAGAGCATACGTGTGTTCGTGCACTTAGGGTACAAGACTTGACCTTTATAGTGAGTTGATTTTAAATGAAGTGCATTAGCTAGCTACATTAGTCACCTTGGATCTAATAGGGTTGCATAGAGAGTGGGTTTTGTTTGTCTGCTATACAGCTGAAAGTATGTCTTTTTTTTTTTTTTTTTTTTTGAACGTTGGAAACCCTTGTTGTCAGTGACCAACTGATTGTCAAGAACAACATACTGGAGAAGGGCTGTTATTTTCATCAAGTGTTGTTTGTAGACATTTCTTCTCACCTAGCCTGAATTTGCTGCATCAGTGGTTGCTGCAGTCTGTTTCTAGCAACTAACACCTCAGGCTGAGTTTTATTTTTTAAGAAATTTTATCTCAGTTTTATCTCATTTATATCAGACTACACTAAAGTGTACCTCTGCTTAATAGGGGTCAAAAATAATGACAGTTTTGCTCGTGGTACTTTTTGCGACAGCAACTTTCCGATTGCCCATGGTGGGGTAAATGATTGTAAAAGGCATGTTGAGGTGAGTTTAACAGTTAACAGGTGTCATTCATTCATTAGCATAGCTAACATTATTTAAACTAGCTGGTTAGCTGCTAAGGAGCTACTCTATTGATGTCTTACATGATGAGGCCAAACAGACTTCCTTAAAGTTGTAACTGAATAAAAAACTAGTTGAATAATATAATATAATATAATATAATATAATATAAAAATGTTACATAAATGTCTCCTTACATGTCAACAATTAAACACATTATTTAATCTGAATATGTGGAGGGTTTGCTGTAGGAGTCGGCATCCCTGTGTGTGTAAGTAGTTTCAATATGTGTTCAATTTTATATATATATATATATATATATATATATATATATATATATATATATATATATATATATATATATATATATATATATATATATATATATATTTGATATGTGGTTGCAGGCGGGGGTGGAGCTACCTCCCTGAAATTTGTTTTTGCAGGTTGGGATGTCTGATATAACTCCATAAAATCAAACATCATAAAATCAAATCAAAAATCAAATATTATGCTGGTTAACTTTTGTAGAAACTTTAACTAAATAAGCCATGGTTATTCTTATAGCATATTGTTAACTACAGTGAAAGCGATAAGGAATGTATGTAGTTAGCAGAGTCAGGAATTAAAGTCTGAACCCACTGACTGGGTTAAAGTGATCAGTCAGGGGTGTCAGAATCACATCCTGGAAGGTCACAGCACTGATGAGTTTACTGTTCTACCTCATTTAACACACCTGATTCAACTCATTGGCTAATTTACAAGGGCATCATGGGCTGAAGATGGTATGCTAGACTAGGAAAACACAAATCTCTGTGTAGCTGTGACCCTTCCTGACCTGAGTTTGAACCTCCTTCCCTAAGTAAATTTTCCACAGGACCATCTCCAGACCTATTACCCTCCCCACCTGCTCTGATCTCCCTCCCTCAGCAAAGTCGAAATGATGCCTGACAAATAGTCTGTGGCTGCTGGGAATAATTCATGAACCATAAATTGGCAAGGATGCTTCCCTATAGTGGTGGTTATTTCATGCAAGTTGTTCTCTTGCCTCCTCCTGTGCAGAAAATGAAAAAGCGGCTTCAACCTGCAGGTCCAGCGTTGTGACCGTGTGCCCACAGCATCCAGCTCTCTGAGGGCACAGCGCCATTCTTGTTCAGCCATGCATGGTGTATAAGTGAAGTTCATTATCATACTGGATCAATGACCTCCTGCAGGATGAAGACCCAGTATGAGGCCCTGTGAGATGACCAGAAAAGTGTTTCAGGGCAGAATGAGGATCTAAAGCATTCTGTGCTTTGAATAACATACTAATTTACACCGATCACCCATAGCATTAAAACCACTGATAAGTTAAGTGAATAACAGTGATTATCTCGTTACAGTGGCACCTGTCAAGGGGTGGGATATATTAAGCAGCAAGTGAACAGTCAGTTCTAGAAGTTGATGTGTTGGAAGCAGGAAAATGGGCAGTCGTGAGTATTTGAGTGACTTTGATAAGGGCTAAATTGTGAGGGCTAGATGACTGCATCAGAGCTTCTCTAAAACAGCAGGTCTTCTGGGATGTTCCTGGTATGCAGTGGTAAGTACCTACCAAAAGTGGTCCAAGGAAGGACAACTGGTGAACCAGCGACAGGGTCATGGGCGCCCCAGGCTCATTGATGCGCATGTGGAGTAAAGGCTAGCTCATCTGGTCCGACCCCACAGAAGAGCTACTGTAGCATAAATTGCTGAAAAAGTTAATGCTGGCTATAATAGAAAGGTGTCAGAACACACAGTGTATCACAGCTTGCTGCGTATGGGGCTGCGTATCTGCAGACTGGTCAGAGTGTCCATGGTGAACCTTGTCCACCCCCAAAAGCGCCTACAATGGACACGTGAGCATCAGAAATGGATCATGGAGCAATGGAAGAAGGTGGCCTGGTCTGATGAATGATGTTTTCTTTTACATCGTATAGATGGCTAGGCGCGTGTGCGTCACTTACCTGGGGAAGAAGTGGCACCAAGATGCACTATGGGAAGAAGGCAAGTCAGCAGAGGCAGTGTGATGCTCTGGGCAATTATCTGCTGGGAAACCTTGTGTCCTGGCATTCATGTGGATGTTACTTTGACACGTACCACCTACCTAAACATTGCTGCAGACCAAGTACACCCCTTCATGGCAATGGTATTCCCTAATGTCAGTGGCTTCTTTCAGCAGGATAATGTGCCCTGCTATCTATCTATCTATCTATCTATCTATCCATCCATCCATCCATCCATCTATCTATCTATACACTCAGTACACTGAGTATTTCTATAACTGCTGATCTACTGGGAATTTCCCAGAGTTTCTCTAGAGTTTACACAGAATGGTGCAAAGAACAAAAAAAAAAAAAAAAAAAAAAAAAAGTTTTTGTTTTTCACACCATTCTATGTAAACTCTAGAACCTGTTGTGTGTGAATTTCCCAGGAGATCAGCAGTTTCTGTATGTGAATAGACAGATAGATAGGTAGATGGATAAATGGATAGATAGATAGATAGATAGATAGATAGATAGATAGATAGATAGATAGACAGACAGAGTTCTGAAAACTACAGGCTTTCTTGAACTGAAATATGTTTCTATTATGCATGTATTTCAGTCACAAGTAAGAACATATCATTTTAAAATCTGGTCACTCCCTATGTGAACATGAAGAAAATTACATTTAAAGATTTCATTCTGACTGATAAAGATACCATTCTGAACTGATTAGGCTTATGTCCATTTCTCTACAGCACACAGCATCCAACTTCATCAAAGCCTGACATTCACGCTGTGAGGAAAACAGAAGAAAAAAAAATAATTAAAATATTCCCATGCAATTTTGGTAAAACATTAAGTTGAGATCTCAAAGTATGTCACAGGCAGAAAGTCCTCATTTTGGTCCATACCTGGTTTTTCATCTTTTTTGTCTGTTTGCCAGAATTCAATCACACATATGGTATCAAAAACTTAAATACAAGAGAAAAAAGCTTTCATTACCGAAATGTTGTCCTACTCCGTTTTCATTAATTCATTAGGCAGCACAAAGTTGCAGCTGTCCAAACCTAATGCAAAACCAAACCAAGCATGTCATACAAAAAGATTAGCCTTATGCCTTATTCCCTACAAACTGTAAAGTGCATTATGGCTACTTTGCAAGCCCTAGATAACCCAATGTTCCAAAACCACACCTTATTCACTACTTAGTGCACTAGTTAGAGAGTTTAGCTCTTTTTCACTCATGCACCAAACCATAGTGGAGAGAATATCCTGTACATTAGTAAAATCTCACAAGGCATTGCAGTAGGTTAATGTCCAAATGTTGTACCTTAGCAGATACAGAATACCCATAATGCACCATGAAGGGAATTGGAGTTAGGGTTGCATTTCTAATTGTACAGATGTCCCAGATGGTTCTATTACATGAGGAAGATTAAAGAATAATCTCCAGAAGTAATATTTATTTATTTATTTAAAATACCACTGTTGCTCAACATGTCTTAACATCGCCAGTGGAGATGTGTCTCTGCTTTTCACTGCCAATTCATCTTCCACTTCTCACTCCTCACTGTTTTTCTGACACTCGGCACCAACAGCACTTATCTTTTTCAGTCTAACAGCTGACAGCAGCAGTGTTTCTGCCTGTTCACATGTGTATGTTCTCCTACTCTAATGATTTCACCTGCCTAAACAAACAAACAAACACACACACATAGAAATCTATAAATAAAATATTATGTGCAGCAAAACCAAGCCGAAACATTTTTACAGCAAACTTAATAACCAAACTTTCCGATATGATTTGGTATGGTGTTAACATGAACAATAAGAGACAAATAGCTTTAAGTCTTAATGAATATTTTATTTATTTGTTCGGTTTTTCAAAACTATTTTTTCATAATAAATCTTCACTTTGAGGTCGTTAAAGAATTGTCACAATAAAAACAAAAGAAGGTATCATAGAAAAATTGTACACAAATAAAAACACAAATAAAAAAACAAACAAAAAAAAATCTAACATTTATTCTGAAATTTTATGTATTTTGTGCCTCTTGTGCATTCAGTGTAGTACAATATAGCAAAGAGGTGTGTTCACAAACAATACGTGTTTAGTTCTTGTTAGGATTTGTGTCTTCTGGCTGAAATATTTCAATACATTTATTTTGGGATCCAGTTGTCGTTGTTTTTTTTTTTTTTTTTTTTTTTTTTTTTTTTTTACATCATGATGTCTTCTCATAATAAATCCATGTCAGAAGAGCAAAATGATATTGCTTTAACAATTCCAATCGTTATACTGTCCAATCATGATGGTTTGCTTTTTCCCAAACCCAAACTAGTGTTTGTGTCTTTTGTATGCTGACACAAAAGGAGTACTTGTGAAAATAAAAAGTAATGGCAAAAATAAAATACTGGCATTGAAGGTGTGCATAAAGGAGGAAAAAAATATATAGGAGCCCAAATGTTCATAGCTAATGGCAGAAACGGTTCTATCTCTATAGCAACACATTAACATTTAGTTTTTTTTTTTTTCTGTTTTTAATCATTTTCCCAGTTGCTTTTACTAGAAAATGTTTGAAGAGCAGGTATACTGTAGTTGGCATCATCTATATAACAGGCTATAAAACACCACTTCAGCCACAGTCCAGAGAGCACACATAGATAGTCTTTGCACCGTATATAAACATATGTAATAAGATACTTCACGTGCATGGAGTATTTCTCAAACTATCGCCAAACGACCCCGCTGTTCTTTACCTTAATTGTCAGCATCACCACCTGCTGCTGTCATTATCATGACAAACATACAAACAAAAGAAACAACATTCGATTTTACACTTTGCTTCATAATAAGGCCTCCATAGTCCTCTTTGTCCCAAGGTATTCATCCTCGATATTGACTTATGTTTGGATCCTTTATCTTTATCTTCAGCTTGGTTCTGTCTCCAGATGGCCAACACTGCCATTAGAAAAGAGGGGGCGAATACTTTGGCTGATTGAACGATCATACAGTAGGTAGCTTCTCAGTGTAATAAGTCACCTTTTCCTCTCATTTAGTGAATGTCTTTTTAATTTTTCCAGACGTTTATGGATTTTCTGCATGTAGAGGGCATGTCCCAGTAACACATACACAGGCAACATAATATGAAACACAGTAAGACCTCAGTCCTGACCAGTGGCCATGTCTTTAAGAGATTCACCCTAACATACAGGGTTATACTGGCTTGTCCCTGTCCAGAGGATTGATTTTCATTTTCAAGGTTCCTTTCATTCTCACTCAATTCCTTTTGTACACACGAATAGCTTTGTATAGTTCTTGTGTGCTTGAGTATAAAGTATATGTTCTTATTGTTAGTAACAGTATATCTGTGTCTCAGTTTAAACTAAGACTGTGCTTTTTTTTCCTCTTAATTACTATACACAGGGTTGGTGTCTCCTCCCTTTCACCTGTGTGCTTCTGAACACAGGAACTGGGAGGGGAAAAAGTCTCTGGGATCAGACGTAGTACTCTTTGTCTTTGTTCTTTTTGTTCTTGCTGGAGATCTTGGCCACGCCGATGGGCTTTTCCTTGACAGCAGCCCCGTTGGGCTGCGTGGCTGAGTTACTGATGTAGTTGCGGCTCTCGTCCACGTGGTACGAGCCCTCGTCACGGTTGCGGTACTTGTACATGGCATACAGGAGGATGAGGATGCAGAGGGCGGCGGCTGCTACGATGCCCACCACCATGCCTGTGGTGCTGCTGGACTCACGGATCACCTCCGGGCTCGGGTAACCCTTGGCTTCCGGCAGGGGAGGGTGTGCTGTATATACGGTAGAGACAGAAAGAGTGAGACTGTTCATTATAAACATCAATCTATCTGCTTCCATTTATCATTGATTAGCCAAGCACTAATGGGTAATCAACCCACATATTTACTCTATGCAAATACAGTGCATAGAGTAGTACAGTTAATGATAAGCCCTTGCTGATAAGCAAGAAAGCTTTATTAGGAAACGCTGAATGGGGAGATAAAAAGGCTAGACATGAATAAAATAAATCCTTTAAGAAATGGATTTGATGGTTTTGCTCAACTGGATTGATTGATAACATGCTAACTGCTTTGTAGCATATACAGTACATCAAAAAAAAATAAAATAAATCCATGATAACATTGATATGTGCATCTTAAAGGCATTGGCCTTTCTCCTGCATTCACTTTACAGCTTTAATGCAATCTACTCATCATATTGACTCTAGCAGGCTATAAAGTGCACATTGTTATTGGCTGATGCACTAACACTCAGTGATTAAATTGGATGTGCCAGACATTTTTTTTAATCTCTGGTGACCACTGAGTGAGCTTCATTTACTCGCTGTTTATTTCCGAGCAGAGAGATAGTGATCCATTTTCGTGATTTATGTCATGATTTGCTTTAAGTCACAATGAGAAGGGGGAGTAATTCGGCATCTGCATGGCTGCAGGCAGGACATAAAACCTGTAGTGAAATGACACCTGATACAAACAAGTCCTCTTACTGTCACTGAGTCAACTGCTGCCTGCAGGTGTGGAAAAATATTATGATAAATGTGTCTGAAGAATAAAATCAGGTTTTTGGCCCATGCATTTGGGCAATGGAACGATCACATCACAATGCAGGAAAACAACATAAACTTAATTCCTGCTAACATTATTATTCAGCTTGATCTCTGTTCCAACTATAATAGCCTCATTCATATTATTCACTAGACTAGTCTGCATCTCTGAAATCTTCAAATTCTTGCCTTGGGAATTTTCATTATTTCTCTGACATGCTTACAACGCTGCGGTAAATGGAACAAATGCATGGATCACTTGCAGCTTGCACTGAGCTGCTGAAGAAAACCCATTTCTGTTAACCTTTATTCTTTCAATTCTTTGTCAAAAGCAGTTGACAGCGTTAGCATGTAGCCACACTGCTGAGAGATTCGGAAAAGGTGTTCAGCCCGCGCTCAGTGGCCTTTTCCAAATCTCTGTTCTTCATTTCAAACATCAACCACCATATGTGAAACACAAACTCACATCAGATTACACCACGATAGAACTGTTGATTTTAAAAAAAGAAATTAAGACATTTAATTAAACATTGTGAAGAAGTACATGGATGAATTTGAAATGAAAACATGAATATTATCAAACAAAGCAGAACTATGATTTACACTCTAAAATAATGGGTTCCTCATGGGCTATTTGGATAGTTGTATCTAGTTGATAGTTGTATATTGTAGGCTTTAAATAAAACCTTGAAAGAATTTCCATTTAAGAGTTGACAAGCTCGTCATTATGTGCATATTTGTATTAAGTGTTCCATAACAGAAATTGTTCTTGGTAGTTCCTCTCAAATATATATATATATATATAATAAGTAATTGGTTCTTGCATTAGTGTTGCATTATTGTCCTGAATGTCTATACCTAATAATCACCAGCTGATTTCTCAAATCCAAAAATCTGTGTTTTGTCTCCACATGAATTATTTAGGTCAATTATTGACCTGGGTTGATTAAATTATGGGTTTGAAATTATTATTACTTTGTAAAAAGACAGTAACTGCTTTTTCTTAGTCGGGGTCAGGGTGAAGATGCTTTATTTTTCTGTTAAATGGTATGCCTTTCTGATCCAATGCTGATTTTCGCAAGTCAAAACCATTTAGTCAAATGCCAAATTATCTGATCTCATCATAAGAGGGAGTTTAGAATAAACTGACTCATAGACTTATTTAAATGGTTGAGGCTTTAAGGTTATTATGGAAAACGAGCTGCAGCAAAAGAAAGACACATGGACAGCAATAATAAAAAAAGAAAGATGACTAACCTAACCCACCTGAGGTTGGGTCACATGGGTCGATGTCTTCATCATCAGTGGGACATTCAGCTGATGCTACTAACAGATCGTCCTGGAGTATAGAGAGAGAGAGAGAGAGAGAGAGAGAGAGAGAGAGAGAGAGAGAGAGACGAATGATTAAAAAATTTCATTTCCAACAAGCTTTTGTATGTTGGCTATCTCATCTGAGCCTTGAGCCTATGTGTGTTAGAGACACAGACAGAGACTGCTGGTGCTTTTCGAAAAGAACCAAGATGACCGTTAAAGATAAATACAGTCCCTGTATATATCCACAGGCCTAGCACTCTCTCACTAACACACATTAGCCTCACAGGCAATAAAAATTCGGTTCAATAGTAAGCATCATCATGTAAGTACTGTATAACACGTGCTCTTTTTTTTCTTTCTGGCAAACACTACAGTAATGTAGATTTACTAAATCAAGTAAACTTAATTTGAACGATGTGGCTGGATTGTATTAAATTTTGTACGAAAGTAACCCTAACCTTAAACTTTTCATACAAACTGTTAGGAATGTTCAAGCCTGAGACCATGATAAGATATCGGTAGAAAAAAATCGAGATACAATTGTACAAATTCAGAACAGCATTAACTTATAGAAGCACACACACACACACACACACACAGACACACACATACACACACACACACACACACACACACACACAAAACACACACACATATGCTAACAGTATACACTTTGCCATATCTTTTTGTACAAAATGCATACAAAAAACATTAATCCCATCCCTCCTTGGAAACCAAAAGCAATTGGAACAAGGCCATATACACGCAAACGCACATACTAACAAACAACACACAGCAAAATCTTGCCTCTGTTCCGGTAATAGTCCCAAAAGGAAAGAAAGCCATTGCTGCAATCTTTCTTTCGATGGAATCCCACTGCAGATGATCAGCACAGAAATCAACTTAGATGATGGTCCGTGACTGTAAAGCTGATCTGCTCTGTGTGGAGAATGTTGGTGCTACATTCTGCTCCGTTCTCCAGCAAGAATCTGACGATGTGAAGTGGTGGCATTCATTCAGCGCCAGCATTCACACCTCTCTGATTAGCCCTGTGTGGATTTGACGCCAGCTGGCGCATGCCTGTCTGTGTGTGAGTCGACAGAAAGGCAGAGATGGATATAACATCGATCTGCCTCTATGTAGTCTCTCACACACACACACATACACACACATACACACACACACTACCCACAAGCATCAGGGCAGTGCCCACTCCAGTCAGGACGTCTCATCGGCATCACAGACTTCCACCCCACACAAACAATGGTGGGAGAGAGAAAGAACACGAGATGGTGGGAGTGGGAGTGCCCCCTGCACAGTTATATCACTGTAGTCGCCATAACCACACGGCAGCCTTTTTTGCTCACAGCAATATCTCTTCAACTCCCAACTCTCAAACGCTCCGCAAGTAGGTCAGTGTGGGTAAATAATTCAGATCTCTGGTGCTGGGGCACTGGGCAGATAGCAGATAGGAGAGAGAGAGAGAGAGAGACTATAGCTCCACTCAGGCAATTTAATGCACCTTAGCTTCCTTTACTGGCAGGACACATTATCACATACACTGATATTAAGCTTGGGTTACTAATGTTAGGAGAATTATGTTATGTCAAATGAAATCTGAGAAATATTACTGTACTAATGAATGAACCGCTAATGAGACTGGACATAAGATTACTCTACTGTATGGTTCACAAGTCCTGTGTGTGTGTGTGTGTGTGTGTGTGTGTGTGTGTGTGTGTGTGTGTGTGTGTGTGTGATTTCTCTCAAGGTTTCTTTAGTTCTTCATGTTGTATCAGGGAGTTTTTCCTGCCAATGTCACCTATGGCTTGATCATTAGGGATCCAAAGCTACATCTGGATTTCTATAAAGCTGATTTGTTTGTTAAACGCACTATACAAATGAAATTAAACTTTGTGGCAAAGCATTCTGGTCATGTAAACTGCATAGTACAATATGTTAAATTGGGTTAATCCCTATGTAACTTCTGTAATTATGAGATGAAGGCTTAGACATTTGGAAATAAGTCATATCTGTGGAAACCTTTAGAAAGAACTATGCTCAAATATTTCTTATACAGCAGACACTACAGGGTGTCCCCAAAGTACACAGGGGACTATGTTTGCCAGCACCATGTCGGACGGGCCTTCGTCAGTGGATGTTCGTGGACGTCCACTTCTCGGTTGGTCCGCAACACTTCCAGTCTTTTTGAATTTGTCAATAAGTTTGGCAACAGGGTTGTGTGTGATGTGCTCGCCATGTTTCTTGTTAAAGTCCATCGCAACTTTGCGACAGATTCCCGATCCAGCAATGAGAATGATTTCAATACGTTCTTCTTTTGTCAAAAAATGTACTTAATTCCACATAAACATTTCGATGTAATTATTCCCCAAATCTGATTTGTTGGAGTTATCTGGAGAATTTAAATGCACTCGGTGAACTTATCCATACTCTTATAACACATCTGCATGCCCTAGGTCCTCTCTCTTTCTGTTTTCTTGCTCTCTTTGTTCCCTATCAGAAGTGAAATGTCTCAGCGAGGTGTCAGGACTAAAATCAGACTCCTCAGATGTGGTATTACACAAGCAGTGAGCATGAGGCTCCATAAAAGTCAAATATGACTAAGATTGAGCTCTCAGCCTCCATCTGCTGTGCTTTACCATCCTCCTCTGCCTACTCAACAGCTGTGCTGAGATGGACATGGGGACATGGGGAAAAAGGAGGCAGAAAATGGGTTAAAGCAAAGAAGAGAAGATAGCTTGCTCGATCTTATAAGGGTACCCTGTCAGAGCATCTCAGTGGCGGTTTCTCTTTCTGTGTTTTCTCTGTTTCTCTTGTATTTAATTTCTGTGCAGCTATGAAGCACAATGAAAAGCCTGACATGCTACCAAATAGGTGGGGAAAGCATGTGGGCCAGAGAGTGGTAGAGAAAGGGAGAAAGCAAAATCTCAGCTCACCTACGGACATACTGAGAACCAGCTGTGCTCTAATTAGAAAGCACCACCCCTGTTCACTCTCTCCAATTACCCCCCAACTGCCAGAGAGAGCCACGGTTCAAAAGAAAGCCAACCGAAAAGAGCTGACACAGGCTCAACAACCTCTCCGTCTTCTCCTGAGCCCTAACCACTGTCCCAATACCTCCAGGTGCTAATTTTAACAGCCACCGTCAAGCAGGCTAGTCAAAAAGAACATTGATGCAAACCAGCTCCATCCATTTGCCACTAATAGACATCATGCCCTTGTCTCCCTTTTATAGCTCTTGTTTCAGCTCTATAATAATCCTCTATTCTAAAAACCTGATCTATATTTCACAGCCTGCTGTTGGAGTGCCAGTTTCTGTATCTCATATTCCTAGCTCATCCTTGACGAACTCTCTTTCTCTCCTTGGTAGACGGTGCGAACATTCACTTCTATTCTCTATTCGTGCTACCTTCAACATGCACGACCATCTGTTTCTGTTGCCATGGAGATGCAGACCATTACAAATGGCAGAAAATAAAATAAAAAAAACAACAACAAAAAAAAAAAACTCTGTGGCTCAGCTGGGACCTGCAAAGCAAAGCCAAGCCAAGCATTGATTTCTTTCTCTGCTTGTTGGGTGAGAGTGGGAGAAAGTCTGAGAGCGAGAGAGTAATAACATGAAAGTGCCTTGGCTTTGCTTAGCTCTTTGCTGATGAGACGTGAATATTCATGCAGCAGTCCTGGTGTTAAATAGAGCTTGGTTCTGGTCTCAGCTCTCACCTCCGAGAGCGGTATGTTTTAATAAAACTGAAAGCTCACACACATGGAATAAGAATTGTGTTCGGAGGCTTCGTCTCTTCACGCAGCCGGTTCCTCTTATAGAAACCACGATAGGGAAAAGGTTTCAGAAGATCAAGACATAGATCGGGAGAGTAGATGCAAAGAAAGGCCTGGGGACACTGATACACTCTCACTGTTTAATAAAGAGAAAGTCTAGCAGTAGCAATTATTAAAACCAAAGTAATGAAAGAAGGATTGCTGATGTCTGTGCTTGTTTTGCACTTCTTCTCCTCCTTTAGGATTTAGAAATAGAGTAACATCGTAAAAGACTGGATTTTCACAGGGTGAAAATCAACATGGCTGCCTGAGAATGAGAACATCTGCGCATGATCACAGCTGGCTGTTCACAAGAAAAAACAACAACAACTGTGATCTATCCTATACTCCTGTACCCTCCCACTGACACACTGACATCAATAAATAAAATGTTGGTTGAACGTAAGGAAAATGAACGACTCCCTTTACTTTTGACTCCCTTTACAAATTTAATGTGCATGAACAGAACATCTCTAACTATTTATAACTGTGTTAGTGAAATGTTTAGACTGATCAGGGAGCTTCAGTGAAGCTTGTGTGGAAGAAAAACATCAACCACATGGCTGTAGAAACTCCAGAACCCCAGAGCTCAAGCTGGCTCTGTCCCCAAATCCAGCCCTGGCAAACAGAAGTGAGCTACAGCTGGAGGGATGCTGGACTTTATGAGCATAGTTTTGCACTGCAATCTTATGGGACATCTTCTGTTGCCATGGGCAACGGTACATACTTTAGATGATCTTATTGTGTACAAACAGTCTTTTACTTTATATAATATAAGTCTCTGAACAGCTGTCTGGAGAAGAATGGGAATGGGAAAGCTGTATAGAAAGGAAGGAGTGGTGGATGAACTAGAGATGGTGTCATGCAGTTCAGGAAGCTGGATGAAGAATGGAAGTGTACAACAGTGTACAAAAAAAGCAACTGCCGGCTTGAGAAGAGAAACCAGTGCTGATGCATTTGGAATAAAGAAACGACATCAACGATTGTTTCTTTTCAAAGCACTACAACTTTTCCTCATGCCTTCTCTCCTCCTCATCTTTCTCCTAGCACAGTGCAGACAAAAGGTGCATGCCTCTTCCCACTGCATGAACATGAAAAAAAAAAGCCTCTGCATGCGAAGATGACTAGATGGGTGAGTGACCGTGAGAAAGAGAAACTACCTGGGATGAGGAACAATGCCATCTCGCATCCATAGCAGCCTGGCTACTCTGCCTGCTTCCTTTACACAGCTGATGCCTTTGTTTTTTTTTCTCTCTTTTAAGAGTGTGTCCTGGCTTTTTCTCTTTCCCTTTTTCTCGCTTCCTGTTGTCTCTGCTCCTAAAGCAACACGCGTAAATTCAGTCCGCTCTGTGAGATCAATAGTGATGCCAGGAGAAGTCCTACTCTGGTAGGGAGATGAGGAAGATAAATTGTCTGCGCATCAGGAGAGCCTATCAGTGCCTTCTACAGAGTATGAGAGAGAGAGAGAGGGAGAGAAAGTGAGAGAGAAAGGCAAGTGGAGCAGCAGTGGAAGAGAGAAACCGAGAAAGAGAGTGATATACACACGGAGAGAGGTGGGTGAGAGAGCAAGAGAGACGGAAAAAGATGGTAAGAGTGTGAGCAGTTTGTCTGGATCACCTGACTAACTTTGGCCAATCAGGAACCCTGTTGAGCCAGAGGTTACTAAGGGTTGGTTACTAAGAATGTTTTTCATGCTTTTTTCCTTTAAAAAAAAAAAAAAAATACAAATAAATCAAAATAAACTGTTTATGTGACTATTGGTTCCCATGTTGCCACAGGGACACAACCCACAATCTAGTATCAAACATTACATACTCTTAAAATAGGCTTCCACAGCAAAGACATGAGCCTGGGAGCAATGTTTTGCAATGTGTGTTACACAACACACACATGGCATAGACGATCAACATGACCAAGAGACAATGCTCACTGCAGTACAAGCTACCTCACACTCTCTCTCCTTATTGCTTTATCTAAGAGAGGGTCTCTCCATCTGGGACTATCCTGAGTAATATTACACACCATAAAACAGAATATGCAGGTTTAATCTCAGATTTTGCAATGTATCCAGGGAATGTTAACACTCTGACACACATACACACAGTAGAAGCTCTTTCCATGTATTTATGTGCTTTTTTTTTTTTTTTGCACCACCGTCTGTCTCATGGGACTCAATTTCTCGCACTGTGATGGAGTGCGGCCGTAAATAATAAATGTGATTTCATGAATTCATAAAAAGGAATAAAACTATTGCCATAGCGCCATGTCGATGGGTGTGGTGGTGGATTTTTGGGTATAATGAAAATAGCGTTTTTTCATCATATTTAAATTATATTTAACTATATATATCAAGGTACCGGGATGTACAGCAATTATATGATGAAAGAGTGATTGAAGATTTTGTCAGGAAACAACTATGTAGGAGAGAGAGAGAGAGAGAGAGAGAGAGAGAGAGAGAGAGAGAGAGAGAGAGAGAGAGAGAGAGAGAAAGACTCTCAATTCATTAACCAACTTACCGCCAGCTCAAACGCTGCTATTGACTGGCTGATTTAAGTGGAAATGAAGCCCTGGGACAATAGTGCATTGTAGGAAAGTGGAGAAAAAAAAATCAGTATCCATTATATACACAAGACCTGATGGGTGTAGGCCATTTAGCCTGCATGGTTAAAGGATTTATATACAGGGTTGAGTTTTTCCCTGCTCTTTTCTCATGATGCAATGGTAGGAAACTGTTTAGAGCCTTCACGAGAAGGTAGGTGACAGACTTGTGCCACTAAACTGTTGATAAATTTGGATCCCAATGAGTCACACAGAGTGTCTTGCCAGCTGTAAAAGATTTACTGAAAAAAGATCAAAGAAGATTTTTGTAATCACAATCATACTCAGCGGTAACGTTCCCATATCCTATCACACACTCTAGGGTTCTTTGGATAGTAATGATGATACTTCATGGAACCTTCTCTTACAGAAGAACCTTTAAGAGTGAATACATTATAATCACACTGATAGGAGAATACTGTACTATATGTGCACTCAGGCAGCCACTCTGCGCTCACATCTCAGATCATTGGATCTTTGAGAAAACATATCCTGGTGTGTTTAATGACATGTATTATGCCTCCTGCATTATTTAAAGCTTAGCAGGTAGCACACTATCCTATTATAATAAACACATTTCTTCAGTCAGATAAGTCCTGCTGAGCTAAAATGCACATCCACATATAGAGAGATTTGTTGGTTGATAATGTGCCACAGGCATAAAAAAGCTCCATCTGAGAATTGCATGGTGAGAGAAAGAGATAAGGTGGTATAAAAGGAATCTAGACAGTGATAACAAAAAGAAAAGAAATGAAAAGGAACTGTGATCAAACTGAACTGCACATCCAGAGCTCAGTCATCCTGAACTCAACTCACAGAAAAGAGTCAGCTTCTGACAGAAATATTAACTGTCTGCATTTCGTTACCTTGTATTTATACATGTGTAATGACAATAAAGTTGAATCTAATCTAATCTAATCTAAACATATCATCTACCAATCACATGCAAATACTGAAGATGTGCAATGTGTGTGTGTGTGTGTGTGTGTGTGTGTGTGTGTGTGTGTGTGTATGTGTGTTTGAACTGCTTTCTTCCTTTGAGAACAATTGATTATTTGTGGCTTTTTGAGCATAAAGCTTAATATAGCACACGGTTTTAATGTCTCATAAATAAAGCTAAATACCTTCCTGAATAAAGGCACTGCAGTGAGAAAAACTAATTATGACAAATTTATCCAACACTAATCCACTCCATTTGAAATGAAAAAGAAGTCTGCAGACAGAAAAGAGAAAATAATGTAGGTAATGTTTCACATGAGAGTTTTCTTAAATAACATTATTTACACCACAGCACTGTTGAATTCTGAAATCTGGTCAGAAGGTTTTGATGAATTAATGTTCCATAACAGCAGCGCTGACAGCAGTGCTGGCTGTCATTCAAATAACAGGTTTATATTAATCCACTTGTTTTAATACATTATTGTTTCTATAGCAAAAGCTCATTCACAGGGACTATTCACAGGGCTAATAATGAACAGATTAAAAATGTGTTATTTAGCAAAGTAAACAAATGTATAACTGTTGACATGGTGAAGCTTTCTATATGAAGATATAACATTTATTTATATTTAACATATATTTAACATTTGTGGAAGAAGACTCCAGTGTCAGCATGTTGTAAAGGTCAGTAGGTTTTCAGGTTTCTCCCTAAGTTGACAGCTTTGTTTTCTTATTCAAGGAACCTCAAGGAAGAGTATAAAGAGAGAAAATGACCTTTTATAGCTGTTATAGCAGAAGTGATAACAGGAACTTCCCTGCAATGGGTTGGCACCCCGTCCAGGGTGTCCCCCGCCTTGTGCCCAGAGTTCCCGCAGAGAGGCTCCAGGCTCGCCCGATGATATACAGTACATATGATGTATGTATGTATGTATGTTTTAATTATTACCTCAGTTTTGTGTCTTACAAACACTCTGGCTGCAGTATTGAGAATATATTATACTGTAAATATTGAAAATTCTCTGACTGCATTGTGTTATGCAGTATTATGCCCACTATCTGATTATTCTACATAATGAAACCCAGCAGACCTTTTGTCCATTAGTCATTATATCAAATGCTATCTAAGCAAGCTTAAATACCACAGGGGTTTATTAGTTTCAAATAAAACGAACATGAGCAAGCAGAGCAATAGAACGCTATCCTGGAATAATTGTATATGTATGTGTTACTCTAGAGAGCCGTTCCAGATTTGTTGATGCCTGACCTCCAAGCAGCACTGCAGGGGAGATGATAAAGTGCGCACAGTAATTTTCTTCAATGTTGCACAATGTTGCAAGAGACCAACGCATCATGGTGTAAATACAATTTAGATTTTTTAACAAAATTATGTGCTAAGCCATAATTAAGACAAATGTGTTTACTCATAGAGGTCAATATGCAAATGTGATTGTGTTTATGATTGATTATCAGTGTGTTACAAGAAATAATAATGCACATAGGCATTTAATGCTTGCCATTTCTACTCCTAGTAATGCATATCAATTTCTACACACTTTACAAGGAGTAAAAACTCCAGATCTCCATTTCTCTTGATTCTCTGATTTAAATATTCTGTCTGAGGAGAATCTCTATATGTGGACATGTGCTAACAGAGGACAGTGGAGACAGGACAAGATATTAGTAGTGATTACTAAGGGCTCTTGTACTTAAATGGAAACTATACACATCTGTAATCAGCGTCTGTCTGAGAACACACAGCTCACATGCCACCTCAGCTCTCTATAGCCCTCGTCACTGATTAAACATTTAGGGACAATTACTGCGTTAGATATTTCCTAAATGAAGGGAGAGAGAGAGAGAGAGAGAGAGAGAGAGAGAGAGAGAGAGAGAGAGAGAGAGAGAGAGAGGGGGGGGGGGGGGAAGAGAGTGAGAATGGAGAATGTAGACACTGTAGCATACAGAGAAGTAGAGTTGTACATTTCCATGGCAACCACATCACATTCTCCTGTGTGGATGGCGGTGTGCCCACCATTTTGTATCAGGATCTGCTCAGATCAGGCTGTGATAAGCTGGCATTACATCTTAGCCGCGACAGGTCAAACAATATCCGCCATTGTATAACCAACAATTTCATACAACGTGCCTGGGGTGCCTTTGAACCAAGAGGTAATTTAATACATAAGCCCTGGAATTAGTTTTAACCACAGCAAATTATGATTTCATTGTCATGGAGGCTGAATCACAGTACGTGGCATCACGCATGAGGAGACAAGCCCATCAGCTTGGCCTGGCCTCAGCAGGGCTGTCAATCAGCCTACTCAGCCCTCCAGCACTGATATGTAATTACAGAACGGCAATTAGGGTTCACTGTCAACGCCTGACTGATGCCTCATACAACACCCACTGCACCAGAAAGAGAGAGAGAGAGACAGAGAGAGAGAGAGACAGAGAGAGAGAGAGAGAGAGAGAGAGAGAGAGAGAGAGAGAGAGAGAGGCAGTGCAATGAGGAGAAATATACAGACAAATATAGAGGGCAGATCTCAATGACCAATAAAAGAGAAAAGCTGTTCACACTTCTGAACGATTGCTCCCCCCATTTCTCTTTATGTGACTTTACCTCATATATTCACTGTCCAATCTCCCACTGACCTCTCTGTTTCTCTCCCTATCACAGGTAGCTGAGCAGGAGACCATGAATCACTTTACAGACAAAAGCTTTGGTGAAGCCTAAACAATTCACTTCATCCACAACCTGTAATCTTCCTAAAGCTATTCCATTCAATCCAACAGATTCCCTCAGCATGGGAGGGCACTGATCTCAGTTACAGCTGGAGCTCACCATCTACCCATCCATCATTCATATAAATAATCTATATAGATGACTCCAGAATTATTGGCACCCTTCAAGAGAATGGGCAAAAAATGTAGAATAAAATAAACATCACATGAATTTTCCATTTAAACAACTGAGCAAACTGCTTACTTTCCTCTACCTACATACAATATGTGCCACTTGTATTTACATCCCAAAGAATACATAGGTCTAAAGGAACTCTGCTGTTGCTCTTAATATGCCCAAATATGTGGTTAGACCTATTTGTTATCAATTAACCCATTTTTGCAAGTGATATATCTTCCTTTTAGAAGATAAAAGGAAAAGCCAATACCACTGTACAGGCTGTCCCAAAAGTCTCCATACATAGGGGAAATTAACACTTTTTAGCAAAATGTCTTCCAAAATTTGTCATACTTAGTTTTATATATATATATATATATATATATATATATATATATATATATATATATATATATATATATATATATATATATATATATATATCAAACAATTGCAAACAAAACACAGGTTTATCCAAATAAAAATATCTTTGATAAATATAGGTGTGCAACAATTACTGGCACCCTTTTAGTCAATACTTTGTGCTACCTCCCTTTGCCGAGATAATAGCTCTGAGTCTTGGAGAATAAATGGGACCTGAGATCATTCCTCCTTACAGAATCTCTCATGTTCCTTCAAATTTCAAAAACCTCTTCAGTTCACCCCACAGGTTTTCTATGGGTTTCAAGTCAGGGGACTGGGATGGCCATGGCAGGACCTTGATTTTGTGGTCAGTAAACCATTTTTGTGTTGATTTTGATGTATGTTTTGGATCATTGTCCTGCTGGAAGATCCAACCACGGCCAATTTTAAGTTTTCTGGCAGAGGCAGTCAAGTTTTCATTTAATATCTGTTGATATTTGATAGAGTCCATGATGCCATGTATCCTAACAAAATGTCCAGGTCCTCTGGCAGAAAAATAGCCCCAAAACATTAAAGAGCTGCCACCATATTTAACCGTGGGCATGAGGTACTTTTCCATATGGCTACCTCTCTGTGTGCGCCAAACCACCTCTGGTGTTTATTGCCAAAAAGCTCTATTTTGGATTCATCTGACCATAGAACCCGATCCCATTTGAAGTTCCAGTAGTGTCTGGCAAACTGAAGACGCTTGAGTTTGTTTTTGGATGAGAGTAGAGGCTTTTTTCTTGAAACCCTTCCAAACAACTTGTGGTGATGTAGGTGACTTTGGATTGTAGTTTTGGAGACTTTCTGACCCCAAGACGCAACTAACTTCTGCAATTCTCCAGCTGTGATCCTTGGAGATTTTTTGGCCACTCGAACCATCCGCTTCACAGTGCGTTGAGACAATATAGACATGCGTCCAATTCCAGGTTGAGTCATAACATTTCCAGTTGACTGGAACTTCTTAATTATTGCCCTGATGGTGGAAATGGGCATTTTCAATGCTTGTGCTATTTTCTTATAGCCACTTCCCATTTTGTGACGCTCAACAACCTTTTGCTACACATCACAGGTATATTCCTTGGCCTTACCTATAGTGATGAATGACTATGGGAATTTGGCCTATGTGTTACCTCATATTTATACCCCTGGAACAGGAAGTCATGGTTGAACAATTTCTTGTTCCTAGTCACCCAGGTGTACAAAAAAAAAGTTAAATATCAATGGGAATATACCTCAAATATATTTTTCTCATATGAATTCATAGGGGTGCTAATAATTGTGGCACACATATATTTAACCTGTGTTATGTTTATATCTATGTTTAGCCAAAAGAACAAAAGAAGAACATATTGAAATCATTCTCATGGCTGGATCAGGAAGCTGTCACAAGGTTGTGATGGACTTTAACAGAAAGCATGGCGAGCACATCACACATGACACTGCTGCCAAACTTATACTGGAAGTGCTGTGGACCAACCGAGGCACAACAACGACGGAGGTACAACCAAAGTGGTGCTGGCAAACATAGTCCCCTAATTATGGAGACTTTTGGGACACCCTGTATAAAATGCTAGTGGATTACAGATGCTTTTTTTGACTGATTCATTCATTTATCTTCAGTAACAACTTTATGCTGTTCAGGGTAACTGTGGATCCCGAGCCTATCCTGGTAACAAAGGGCGCAAGGCAAGAGAATTCAGCCCGGATGGGATGTCAGTCCATTGCAGGTCACCATATACAGTACATATACATTCAAACCTAGGGGAAATTTAGCATAGCCAATCCACCTACCTGCATGTTTTTGGACAGTGGGAGTAAACTGAAAAAGCTGGAGGAAACCCATGTGAACACGTAAAGGAACATGTGAAACTCCACACAGACAGCAACCCAAACCCAAGATCAGGCTCAAACTGAGGACCCTGGGTGGCATCGCTACTCACTGTGCCACCATGCCACCGTGTTTTTTGATATTTTAAGTCTATTCATATTATACTGTATAAATATATGATTGCTCATTTTCATGAAAGGTACCAATACTTCTGATCACCAGCCATGAGCACAGCTATGAGACACAGAATGCTGACTGACCTGTGGTGTTGTGGTCTGCTTGCCCTGTCGGTTGGACGCCGTGGTAGTGGTGATGTCTGTCAATGAGGGCGAAGCTTCAGAGCGGTTGCCCGAGGCAGAGGCACTAGACTGGGGTGTGATGGACGAGGAGGGCAAGTCACCAACCAGACGGGCGCTGCCCTCCACGCGCACATTAGGTTCACCCTCGGCAGCCATGTTGAGCACTTTGAGGCCGTTGTAGTAGAGGCCAGACAACTGGCCCTGAAATGGCCGACTGCCCCGTTCGCCACCACCGATCTTTATGGTAGTCTGGCTGTTGAAGATGGTGAGCTGCCGACCTGCCAATGGACAACGTTACACAAATACAGGAGTGTTCAACAGCTCGCTTATGCTATGAGTCCATACAAACATACACATACACACATCATACTATGTCACACTCTCACACACATGCACACTGAGGAGTGATGGAAGCTGACAATGAAACACACGACAAAAGTGTCCTTATTCATCCTGAGGAAGTATGGAAGCAATAAATTACTCTAATGCTAACAGCAACACCAGTAATTTATCGACTCTGATTTAATGGGCTGCTGTAGACAATGCAAACAAATGGAGACGATGAAGAAATTGGCTTCCGAGTAATCAGTGGAGCTTTGCTAAAAGGACAATCAAATGCTGTTTGGGTGGTAAAATATTCACCCTCTGTTTGTGAAAGTAACAGGCAGAAGCAAGAAAATACAGATGGAAATGATTTGTTTTCACAGTTCGTGAGCAAAACTTCACTGTTGATGAGATTGCCTTTCAGCAAGGGCAGTGGCAATTTAAATTAATTAGACTGAAATAAGGCGCATGTGGGATGGTTTTAAAACTACATGACACATAAACCATTCATCATGATAATAACTTCATTAAAAAGAAAAACAAAGAAACAAGCAAAGTTCAAAATCAATCACTCTGAACATTTCAATTTATTACATACATTACAGCATGCACTCAGAAGTATTTTCCTTTCTTATGGGTTTAATTTGCTTGTTAAAGGGACTTCATATCTGATGCCAATAATCATTGAAGCTATTTAAGATGCATTTGCTTTGATTTTTAAACTCTGCACTTTAGCAGTTTCCAAAAGCAATACGTTTAGCATAACATAAATGTACATAAATGAATTAAACATCATTGTCATGACTATGAATTGAAAATGTAAAAAAGTACTTTAACTGCTGATTTATATTTTTACATTTGTAAATATTATTTAAGTATTTTAATGATATATAGATATAATTTTAATGATTGAACTAACTTTATTATCAGTATATTACCAGTCCCTTTAACCTGTAATTGCCAGGTAAAACTGATTACATATGCAGTATATAAACACACATTATTCTACTGTACAATGCAAATATTACAGACTACATTGGTTTAAAGTTTTAAAATTTGTTATACAGGGGATTTATGTTTTAGATGGTTTATTATTTGTGCAGTATATCACTTGCTTATGATGAAATTATCTTTTATTTAAAGTTTTAATCAATGTTTTTACCTTTGTCGAGTAGCCATTCGTCAACTACTCGACCGAGCCGATATGGGATTCGCTGTCTAGCAATCGCCAGGCGTTCGTTATCAATGTTGCCTTTAAAGTTTAAAGAGACATTTCATTGTTAAAATCTGAAAGGTGAAAGATTAAAACCGTGAACAAACTGCCTCAACTATCTAATTTTTTGGTTTGAGAATTTGATACATCAAGATTACATACATAACACTGATAAAGCTTTTCAATCAGTCAATTAACTTTTATTATTTAAGCCAACAAATTATCCCTATATTATGATAAATACTGCAATATATGTTAAATATTCACCTACTCTCTTAAGGTTATGAGAAAACAATCAAAAGCAAATATTTAAATACAATGTCACTCATTTACAAAATACATTAACAAAATGATAATCCTTTTAAATCTTTTTTTTTTTTTTTTTTTTTTTTTAGCAGATTTTTTCATCTAGTTATACACTGCTCATTTTAACCTAGACATTGTAATTGCAGTACATTCAAACTTTTGGAAATCCAATTAGATTTTAGTAACACAACTGCTATCTGAAAGAAAATATTTTCATTCATTTACATTACACTAAAATCTCACTCTAATTAAAAACAACACATTTAGACAGCAAAAAAGACAGCAATAAAATATCAGCAAAACACTCCAGAATATAGGCAGCAGGGAAATAATCATAGTTAAAACAATGAAAATGTTATCAGTCAGTTTTCAGCAGAACATATTTGTGAATTGGAGAATTGGCGTTGACAAAAGCTTTGTCCTCAGAGATTCATCACAGGAATACATCTATTTTTTTTTTTTTTTTCTAATCCCAAATCCTTTAACAATAACAGACAAAGCTGTGTTGTCACCTGGGAATGAACTGCTCACATGTGGATATCTGTATGCCACACCAGGTTGCAAGATTGACAGGTTTTGCTTTTATACACATAACAATGTGTCAGCTACTTATTGCTCTCTGGGATTCAGCTCAGTCGAAAACATTTACTCCACTTCTATTACAGCCTGCATGTAATTGCTACTCCTATATTCCGTCTCGCAAAAGAAAAGGGAACCTGTCGAGTTGTGATTCCTAGAAAAGTAATTACAATGTACAATTTTTTACCCCCCTGAGTCATTAACTTGTTATTTGCCAATCAACTGAAAGTCTTTCTGTGTGTTTCTCCTACTTCATTAATGTATAATTACACAATATGGAAAACATTTCCGATTCAACTCAATATCCAGAAAGGCGAATGACGGAGGTGTACAGGTGTCGGGAGGATAAAATGCTTCCTGCTCTCCCAATTTCCCACACACATTAGGTTTTAAAACTCCCTCATGGTTCTGAATATGAATTGTGGTAGTGCTCAGTATATTGTGGCCAGGCAATAGCTAAACCTTACAATGTCCTCTTTATCTTTTCATGCAATGTTCAGAATTCTGTGTGCGGCTCAAAAAGCATGACTTGCTTCTCAGACACGGCATAAAACTCTGAAGACGGCATGAGACCGCATCTGTGATGTGATTTAATTCTGGAGGAAAGTGAGATATAAAAGAAAGTTCTGGTAAACACATGCTCCTGTATTAGGACTGTTTCCTCTTTTCTTCCTCTCAGTCACTGAATGAGGGCATATGTGGCTTTTTATCTTGTAGTAATCACAAGATTAATAGCTTAATAATAGAAAAACAAATATAAAGTAAAAATATTGGGCTAAAAATAAACCATAAAAAGATACTGGGGTCATAGAGTACTAAGGGAAATGTTAGATTATTGATTGAGAGTTGACTACATGTCAGCAGCAACCAAATATATATTTCAATGAATGTTCATTGCAGTAATCATAATAATTATGTAATAAGTTGTTTAAAAAAAGGCCACTGTAGCACTGTAGTATGAGATATATAGCCATCAGTCCAGCTGAGTATGGCATGAATGTGGTGTAGGTAGCACGGGTATAACACCCAGGTATTATTCATATGCTATGTGTGTGTGGCCTATGAGAATATCCAGTAACATTTTATTTACAGTTCATATGGCTACATTACACTTACATAAGCCTTTTGTGATAAGTATTTATAAGAGCATGTGTTGTCATAAAGACTGCTTTTTCAGTTTGAGGTTGAGTCAGGGAACAAATACTATGTCATGACACTTACTAGGCTTACATTAGAATACTATTATGTGTACTTCTGGTATTATTAAAGAAATTTTGTTTTTATATACTGGTTAATTATTTTTTTTTTGCCATTGTGTCACATGTAGTTATTAGCAATGAGTAACAATATTTGAGATGAGTGATGATTGGTAAACATCAAAACCGAACTTGGAAAATAGACGTAATTCTGTTATTATGGTGTCACTGAATTGTGCTTAAGGAGCGTAAAAATATACAAAACCCATTACAGTGTAAAGCCATTGCCAGAGCTTGCCACTGTATTGTACATAACTCTGTTACGTCATCTAAAAATCAGTCATGACATTCTAAAGTAGCCCTGAAAGTGCCATAACACAACCTAATGTCAACAAAAATCTGTTACATGACTCAGGTGTTATGTCACCTTGACATCTTTTGAGATCAGCCTTTCTAAATGATTATGTTGATTTACAGTATATCAGTAGAAAGTGAACACGTCGGAGTAATGGAAAAAAAAAAATGTCAGAGTCTAGTGACCTGGCAAGCAGAGCTCAGCTTACAGAGGAGCATGTTACATAAATCTGAACAAAGGTTGGAGGAAAAATTTCAGCAGGAAGCCTTGGTCCCAAAGAAAGGGAATATGTGGCCAGCTGCAGGGGGTAATACAGAATACCTGACCACTGGCCCCTGACCATATCCCAGGATTAAAGGGGTGAAACATCGGTGAGGGCTGGCTCCTGGCTGATGACCCTGTAGCTGGCCTTAAGGCCCTTGCAGAGCTACAACAAGCAGAAATGCTCAGCATGTTTAACATCTACAGTACTGTGCAAAAGTCTTAGGCACATGCAAAGAAATTCTGTAGTGCAATGATGATAATGAAATTAAATGTTTCTGAATTAAAAAAAATACTATTAAGAGCAGTAAACAGTAATAAATGAAACTAAGTCAATATTTGGCGTGATGACCCTTTGCTTTAAAAAAAAAGAAAAAAGAAAAAAAAAAAGCAGTCTCAGGTACAATTTGTGCAGTTTTATAAGGAAATTAGCTGGTACGTTTTACTGAGCATCTTGCAGAACTTTGACTTCTGGAGAAGTCTGACTGTATTTTTGCAGCAAAACCCAGCAGCCTTCATTACGCTTTTGTTTTTGTTACGTAATATGTTGTTTTCTTTACTGACATACAAACAAATTTTGTGCTGTAAAACCAATGTTTGGAAATGTTTTTTGTACTGACTCGATAAAGTCATAAAATAAAAATCTATATCAAAGTTTGTACTAAAAAAAAAAATACTGTGCCTAAGACTATTGCACAGTACTGTACATGTGCAGACAAGAGTCATGAAAGGCTTATGCAGGTATCATGTAGTCCTATGAACACTGCCCTTAAATATAGTGTTAGCGAATAGTCTCAAAAAGACACCATGTATAATTAATACAGCAATCTGCATGTTTGTTTGATTCATTAATGAATGATTGAAGCTTGTAAAGTAAATTAAGAGTAAATAAGCTGTCTGCATACTGTAAACCACCTCATATATACTGCTATCCACAGCAGACTAACCTAATCATTTCCTTCTCTTGCTTTAAATTCACAATAAGTGTGCAACATGCCAGAATAAATGAGAGAACACGAATACTGTTTTAGGAAAAAAAAAAAAAGTCCTAATAGCTGATTGAGGCGAAACACATTGTCATTATCATTCTCTTGTAGTTAATTCAAATTCGGGTTGGTTTATCAGCCCTTTCCTGCAAAGCAGCGTCAATCAAGCTCTGATTAAATGGAATCATCATGGGCTTTTTTTGGGTTAGAGAAAAGTTTTGCTCCTGCCGTCTCCGACACTGTGTTAATTAGCATACAGACACTGATTCATGGGGCTCATTTTTCGTTCTCTAAATTCGCCAAAATATCAGCTCTGAACAGATCCACATGAACATGATCTCTGGTTCTCTTCTTGACTGACTGACTGCCAGTTGTTTTGGAAATTTGTTTAGATTATGTATATTTAACAAGAAAGGATAATAACGAAAATAAATCCTCCCTCCCTCTTTCTCGATTTCAGCCGTTCCTCCTTCTTTCCTCTCCTCCTTGTTCATTGTACCTTGTGTACCTTACTCTGTGCATGCGACTGACAAGCACGGTGCTTCACAATAGCAACCCTGTCCCTCTACATGCTGGATGATGTAAACGTGAGAAAGCCTGATGCTTTTAGTTAGCCTGCCTGAACTGCTTGAAATACAAAATTTCTGACCATGGATTAGAGTAATCCTGTTCTGTTCCTTTCATATGGATGCCGAATCTGATTGAGGATTTGGACAGAAACCCACATCTAAGGCCATAATAATTGTGATTTATCTTTACCTTAGGGTATGGTGATAAACTTTAATGATAAACTTAACTTAAGATACAGGATTTAATAATTTTGCAAATCAAATTTTCTAATGTGCTTGGAAGTGAACTGAAAAATAAGACAGGAGGAAGGTAAAAGACAAGTTTGCTGTCACACTGATTCAGTGCAAACTGAATGTGATTCCGTCAGTTCTCTCCCCTCTCGCTGTACTCGCTAAGACAAGCGTAATTGAGGATGTGCTTGAAGTCTGCATTCAAAATCATCTGCATAATGGAAGTGATATCTATGAAAAAGGCTTGACGTTAACCGAAAACAAACAGTTCCCTTTTCATTGTGATTGACAAACGAGAGCAATAGGATTATTCCTCATCTCTGATCTGTAGTTAAGCTTTTGTCAGGGCTTTGTCAGGCAGCTGTGAGGCTACTGAATTGGATAACCTGTTCTTTGACATTTTCAGCCTTATAACCCCCCCCCCCCCCCCCCCTTCCTGTCCCTCCAGCCATCATCACTGCTGACATTTAAAAAGGATAGCAAGGTTACCTTTTTAGACCTGAGAGAAAGAACAACCACAGACAAAAAGGAATTTTGTCCTTAACCCTGCAATTGAAAGTCTGGTCCAAAGCTCCGACAGCCTTTATTATTGATATAGTGAATGTCTGTGTGAGGGTGTATGTGTGTGTGTGTGTGAGAAAGAGAGAGAGAGAGGGAGAGAGAGAGTTTGTGTGTGTAAGAGGATGTAGGAGGGCCTTACCTGTTGGGTATCGCTCAATGACTGGCAGATCGTCCACCTGCAAGGTGGCATTACCACCACTCCTTGTAAAGCGAACTATGTGGTACTTTCCATCATTTACAAACTTTGAGGTCTCTTCAATATTTATGTCATCTGTGCCCACATTGAACACCACTCTGATATTGCCTTTGTCCTGGACAAAAGGAAAGAGAGAGAAAAAAACTGTAAAAATGTAAAAGAAAACCCCCACAATATTCTGCATCATTCGGTCTATTCTCCAGTAGATATAATTGGTTTGCTATTCAGTAGCTTATTTTAGCACATAAATGCAACAAAAATGATCACAAATACCAGTTTTCTGTGTAAATATTAGTTCAAAAATAGTGATTATTTTTTCCTTCTTAAAACCATCAGTGATGTGCAGCTATGCTTTATACAAACAAACAAACAAACAGCCAAAAAAGACGTGAAAAAAACAAACAAAACAAATATGTGTAACTAAACTCATTCATTGAACACAATAACAAAACCATATTTTATTGGTCCATGCGTAATTTATCTGGAAGCACAACGCATCAAAAAGATTTACTGACACTATAATGGACTCTCAAATAGCAGCATTTATATTTCATAAGTTAATCTCTTCGGTTTCTATTTTAATTAGGCTATTATACGAAGGAAATGCATGACAGTGGAGAAATGAAGATGTATGATAAGAATGCTTCATAAATTGATACACTGCATCTGTAAAAAATCATGCTTAATACTGAAACTCCTGCCTCACCAGAGTTAATGAGATGGTCAGATGTTAATGAGAAGGTCAAATGAGGATGCTGAAGGATATTTCTTGATTTTCTGCTCAGTTTAGCTTGCCATTTTTAAATTTAAGGTTGCACTCAAAACACATGAAAGATAGAAGCATTGATGTGTGAGAGGACCATCACTTAGAGTGTTAATCATTTTGTTCGAGTCAAGATACAATTCACGGTAATAAACATGACGCATAATGCTAAGAAACAACACAAAGACACTAACGTTTATCCAAGACTGAATAACAATGTTGTGTTAAAAAAAAAGATACGCACAAAATATATACATTCAATAGGACTCTCTCTTTAAAACCCATACACACAGATTAATCCGAGGCTCACTGGTATAGAGCATAATTTGGCACATTTTATTTCCCTTCATTTTAATGTTGATTCTTGTCAATGACAATTAATGTGCATCGGGCAATGTGATGCACATCTACACCACTAGATGGCCTCAAATATTAATTACTGTTTGGTCAAACAGTGATACAGCAGAGTAGGGTTATTTCACTTCCATCAGTTCCATGGAAACGAGTAAAAAAAAACCAAACAAACAACAACAAAAAAAAAAGGCCGACATCTCTAATTAATTCACCAAACGTGTAATGTAATGGCCTGCTGTCATCACAACTTAACGGAGATGCAAACATGCACGGCAGTGTTCATGTATACGAAGCTGCCCTCTTCCCATAATTGCTCTATTTGCATGCGCTTTGCTTGCTGTTTGTTTTTGTAAGTAAAGTGTCAGAAAGCATTTTTAGCTGACCCACTCAGACCCCTAACACGTACACAATTTTGCTGTTGTTGAAACTGTCACTACAACTAGTATTCAATAAATGGAGCTTGCTCCAGTTCTACAGTGGGAAAGAGAATGAGACAGATGTTATTCAGGAAGCAAGCAAGAACACATGCTACTGAATATTATCCACGGTTCTCTGAAATCTGTGTCAGGTGTAAATAATCAGATGAAATATTAGTGAAGGCGATGAGAAGAAATCCATTCGTGAACATAACTCATTCATACCTTTCTAACAGGGCAAAGCCTGACATCAGAGTTCATTCATTACCTTCCCCAAGAGAGACACGGCTCTTCTGACTGTCTTGGGCTCTCAGTCTGAGGAGAGACGCTCACCACTCTTGCCACTACTTGGGCAGAAACAGTCTGTTCTTCTTACACATCATAGCCCATAATGAGGCCACACTGTCTATGGTCAATGCCAATAAGACGAAGCCTGCACTTCACCCTCATCACCTTTCCGTCTCTCTCTAATAACATTCCTTGCTGGCCAATTTCTCTCAGTCTGTCCATTTTTGCTTTTTTTTTTCCCTGTGAAGTGATGTGGGAGAAAAAGGTTGTGCTCTGATGAGCCGTGACTTGCAATGCTCCGCGCTAAATGGGAGACTGACCTCCCTTTCACCATACACTCTGAACAAGAAGATGACCTCAACCCAGCGGCCATGCTATAAAGGCTCCTCGACATTGTTCTGGCGGGAAGGGAGGGACTTATAGAAAGAAAAATTGAAAAGGGAAAAAGAAAAACTTTATATTAATCTAGAGTGAATTTGACAGCGGTGATAGAAAATAAATGACCATGTGAGCAGCTAGTTCAAACACATTACAGTGCAACTCCACTGTCTCTGTACTCTGTACTCAGGGAATAAGCAAATAAGAGCAATGGGCTGTAACAGAGTGTGGACAGGGGCAATCATTTTTAACCCCTTTGACTTCAAAGTGGGTTTAATCACAGGAATCATGCAGGAAGCCATAGTTTAAGAGATACATGTACCACTGTGGTAATGTCTATGTCCTACATTCTGTCCCATGCGTAATAGTGTCCCAGATTAGACACACTCCACTTAAAAAGCTCCAACATTAATGCCTTCGAGGCAAAAGATGCAAGAGAGGATAGAGTAAATGAGCCATGACACCAAAGCCCAAATTACTATGAAACAATACATGATTTGGGTTGTACATTTCACTATGTGGTGTTCTGTAAATGAAGCATAAAGTAAATAATAAATTGATTATATTGAATTTAGTCCACTGAGCATCCCTTTTTGCACCTGTAAGGCCCTGGTGTTGGTTCAGAGACCGTTTAATTTTTAATTTTTTTTCCACAAAGGAGACTCAAAATCAGTTCTCAGTGGCTGAACTAGTTTGGTTCCAGCATCAAAATCACATTACCTTTTTTCATGACCACTATTTAAAAAAAAACTATGCACGTGGATTTGAAAATTGATAAATGAAAAAAATGGCAAGCCGAACTGCAGCGACGAAATAAGAGTTGCATTGATCATTTTAATACTTATAAAACCTGCTTTGATACTTACAGCTACAGCTTTAAAGTAAATACTTAAAAAAAAAACCCGCTGAAAATATTCATGTTTCATTTATATTTCACTGTCTGGAACTGTCTTTTATTTATATAATAAAGCTTTGTTTTTGACCGCAAACATTTTGATCAAATTAGCCTCTTTTATTTCACACCCTGTGCTCTCTGTAGGCGCTGAAGGATTTCTTGGTAAAATATGATCTCAAAGCTAAAATTACCACCCATAATGTTATTGCTTTTGGACTGTGTACAGAAACTCCCATATCTGATTCTGTAATTATTCATCTCTCAAACTGGTGCAATCGTGGTCTGTTTTTAAAAAGGGCTTATTGTTGTCTGAACAAACATGGGCTTCAGGTCCAGCACTGACACTGTACAGGAACTCATCTAAACACGGCTCAATCCCTCAGCCTATTGCATTTGAGTTATATTTAACAACTGCTCATGTTTACTGTAAATGACTGAATATCATCATGTATATTGTGCCTGTGTTGTATATTGCGTATTGTATATTGTGTGAAATGCGTTTTCTGTTGTTGACTCCAAGGACCAAGACAAATTCATTGCACACGCACACACACACACACACACACACACACACACACACACACACACACACACACACACACACACACACACACACACACACACACACGCACATCATGTGTGTATCATGAATTTTGTTTTGACTCCAGAGTTTTCTTATTTCTTGTAGGTAATTAGGCGACATCCACAGTGCCACGCTGACTGATGGAGCATTTTAAATCAACGTGAATGGCAACAATCTTCTCTTGCCAAAAACAAAATGAGGCAATTGTTCTCAACATGTGAAAGCAGAGATTGCAATGAGTCTGAAAGGGTTGAGTGTAAAATCGGTCTGATTACACGATTATTGCAAAACTGCAGCATCCATTCAGTGTTTGTGTCATTATCCAGTCGAATAATTAAGCTCAAGGCAGAATAATACATTTGTGATATAAATGTTTTGGAATAATTGGTGTTACTCAATCAATAGATACAAAATAATAATTAGTTATTATTATTATTATTATTTGCATGTTTGCAGTGTTGCAGCAATCTCTGATGTAAGGAGATGCAGACACACACACATGTTCTATAACACACAAAGATACACAGCTGCCAAATCCCGAAGGGCTGATATAGTGTTGCTACAGGAGCCACTAATGATGTGTCTCATTTAGAGAATGGTGCAGGCTGTAGCTGCTGGAATGTGACAGTGTGTGTGTGTGTGTGTGTGTGTATGTGTGTGTGTGTGTGTGTGTGTGTGTGTGTGTATGCACACTGCTGAGGAGAGCAGCCATGGCATTCAGCCCAAATGAGCCAGAGCAACTGTGAAACCTCAGCCATTTTACATGAAGAGCCTCTCTGTAACACTCAGGCTAATGCCTCGGGCTAATGCCTAGGGAGAGTGTTTAATTGGACCAAACACAAAGACAAGCGATACGTGCTTTCATAAATAAATAGTGGGTGATATCAAAATAACACAATCATATACGACACGCTCCATAAGGAATGTGCCATAATGTATTGGCTCTGCACGTCTGGGGATGTGACTAGAACCCACTGTGCTGTGTGTGCAGAATATGTGTAAAGTAAAACCATCCACAATGCGCACACACACACACACACACACACACACACACATCAAATTTATGTCATTATGAGAGCTAGATCTAGACCATACAAGTTAGGATTTCTGAGAATCCTCTGAGAATAGCACTTCGCTCCACTTCCTCTTGACTCCCAAAACCCAGACAGAATTTCCGGAAGCCATCCAGACGTGCTCTCATTGCCTATCCCTCTAGTACTCATCTCCCATTCTCCGAGAGCCGAGCAGCAGTCTGAACAGAGATGAAATCTCTTAAAGCACGTTCCTATCAGTCTCTTCCACAAATCTGTACCCAGACAGATGTAAAAGCATCCTTCTATTTTTAACATTTCCCTCATCCACCTGTCATTAGACTTTAATAGTCAGATCCGGTTGATGCTTTAGCTCTAAACTGACAACTTGTTAAATAACAATTTTTTGTTCCAGGGAAAATGTCACCTTTATTTATTTCTTTATTTATTTTTACTTTCAAGTGATGTTTTTCAGTGGTACCGAAATACTGCAAACTTTCAGCTTTTCACAAGCAACAGTTAAAACAGTGACTGTAATGTTTATTACAGTTATATTTGCACCCTAGTTTTACTAATCCCATTTCCATAAAAGTTGGGATTTTTTCTAAAATGCAATAAAAACATAAATCTGTGATTTGTCAAGTCTCTGGAAACTTTAATTAACTGACAAAAGTACGGAGAAAAGATATTCAATGTTTTCACTGACCAACTTAACTGTATTTTGTAAATATAAACAAATTTAGAATTTGATGCCTTCAACACACTCAAAAAAAAAAAGTTGGGACAGAGGCAAAATATGACTGAAAAGTTTATAGAATATTCAAGTAACACCATTTTGGAGGATCAGGTTAATTGGTAACAGGGGGAGGGTATCAGGATTAACCCTCTGTGCTCCAGGGGTGCCGTATCATGGCTGACCCTGTGCTCTGACTCCAGCTTCCTAACAAGCTGGGGTATGTGAACAAAAAAAAAAAAAAAAAGAATTTCACTGTGCTGTAATGTACAGTATACAGTATGTGACAAATAAAGGCTTCTTCTTGGAAGGAGATTAAAATCATACCGCAAAGCCGTTTGTCCTGAAGACTTTCCTCTGTCAGAAAATTTTAACTTACAACTCTATCTCTGTTACAAAGTGCTAACACTAGAGACTGCTGCCAAAAACACTTAATAAATATCACAGAAACATTCAGCATATCAATGACTGCATGTTTATTAATCTGCTTATGTGGAGCGTCCACTATACAAGTTCCTGTGTCCCTAAATCATTACTAGAAATGATAAAGTACTAAAATGAGCACATTAATATAAACCTCGTAGCTGGCGCTATTGTCAGAGCTGCTGTTATAGAAAACTAATCAACAATCAGAATCGAGCATTCAACAGCGTTGTGGTATAATTTCTGTTGTGTAATAATACAAATACTATTATACACTTAACATTTAACATTTTTTTAAATGAAATTTGCCCTAGGTTCCTTTTCCCGAAGAGAAAATGTCCGTTGTAGAGTTCTACACAGAACCTTTGATGGGTCCGCGACAAATCAAATAACTGAAATAATGTAGCACTCTGACATGTAATTTGTCACCTGATCCCATGAGCTCACTGTAACATAGGACTTCCACTCAGCCTTGTCAGAAATGAATCTATTCATCTCTCAGTTCATCTCTATCTGAAGAAATCTTGACCACTGTTCCATGATTTTCTCATTTCTCCTCTTTCCTAGTTCTCCTTTCCTGTCTTCTTTATATGGTCTACTTTGCACAATTTCTCAGTACCACTGTGTGTCCTCCTGCTGAGATAGCCTTTGTCTGCCATCAGTCTTCAAGTGGACTGATGGGTTAATTAGCTGCACACACAACACATTTGGCATTAAGGATTGTGCCAGCTTGGCAAGTTAAAACAACTAGGCTGTTTGTGTGTTTTACACCTCCGTCATTCTCCCTACTATCTTGCAGCTTTGGACTGAATGGTGTATCTCATGACTATCATGGATGATGCACTACAGAGACCATGTGAGTTTTGGCTTTGGGTCGGAGCAGCTGCAGTTAATGTACTTTTAGCCTCACTATCAAGAACAAAATATGGCAAATGTGAGCCAGTATGTCTGAATTTCTAATCTAAATACCTTTCTGCTAATATTTAAAGCTATTTTACTCACTATCTATTTCTTATAATGTCATTGTTATGATTGTTTTATTGCTTTCCATTCAGCTTTCCTGGAAATGGGTCTTATTACCTGATCATTATAGGTATTTTCTTTTTTCTCTCTCAATCATTGTCCATATAACTATGAGCTTTAAGCAGTGACACTATGGAGGCCAGAAGAAAAACTGAACTGTACTGCATATACGTGAATTTGACTTCCTGCCACCTAGCCGTACTCACCAAAATGTGACTTTTAGGTGCGTTAATTTCATTAGTTTTGAATTCACGTGTTGAATTAGAATTATATATACACTAGATAACAACACTATTCAACAAATTCAGAGCAATTTGGTCACAGACATTTCTAATTTAATCATCTTTATGAAGATATGTTAGACACCAGACACCCAAAGATTAGCTTATCTTCTAAGGCATAAAGCAATTCTTCTCTTGCATTTTTAAATGACATTTTCAAAGACTGTCAGACACTCAAGTTCCACCGTAGAGTAGATTTGCTGCTTAGTGACTTTAATTTCCACATCTCTACAGCTGTTGTTGCCTAAAGTCCCTATTTTTTTCCATCTACTTTTTCCTCCAATATTTTCTTCTTCCCTCTGTCTCTCACATTTTCTCAATCTCAGTGCAAGAGCAAGTGAATTAATGGTCGGAAGTGAAGGACGACAAACGATAATGCCTCACTGATAATGATATGATGGGATTAAATTAACTCAATCACAAATGTTGAGGGTCATGCACATCACTGAACATGGAGGTGATGCTGTCTGTTTGAAAAATCGAGACATCATGGCCTCCTTGTTAACATGGTCAGTGATCCTGGGTTAATTCACTTTCACAGACGCGGTCAGTGGATAATGATATCCTCTGTGCCTTCAGGCAGGTTTATCAAAGCATAGAGTTACATTACCACAGGGCCCATTAATGTTAATACTGACAGCCTTAATCTAACTGGTGTCTAAACATGCTTAATGAGACAGCAGGGAAAAGCACTTTTCAATTAATTACGGTAAAAAAAAAAAAAATGACACTAGGTGTTTGCAGTGTTGTCAATAATACTGGAAGTGCACTTAATGATGATGCAGGTACAGTTAATTTCCCCTCCTACGCTTTGGTGATTCATTTAAACATGAAAATGTCTTTATGCTGGGATAGGAGTCAGCATATCAAAGATATGTATCAAAAATATACACTCAGAAATGTGAGAACTAAGCCACGTTTAAATATTAGGCACACTTATCTCCACACTTATGCAAATCAATAGCTTCTGGATCTTACAATGCATTTACAAAGAGGTGGTAACACACACACACACACACACACACACACACACACACACACACACACACACACACACACACACAATCTATAAAAAATGTAATAAACAGCAGCTATATTTGCTATAGTACTAGTATGTACTGTATCTTATAGCTGGAAAGTGCATGTAATGTATATTTAAAGCTTTACTCTACAGTGTTACATTTCATAACACATTTAAAGGAACACAATATACAGTATGTTGTTAAGATACATACTAAAGGTACAAAAGATATAACCTTGAGGGTACTGCCCCAGCGACAAGAAGAGGTACAGCTTAGCACCTTGTTTCTGACAGTGTATATTAATCATTTTCTGAAAGTCGAACCGTGTTTGGATGCAAAAAAACTCATGTCTTATCTCTGACCTTCAAATACATGCATATGTCCTTTTCTGATGATTAATGCACATACATATTAAATGACATAATTCCACTCTTACTTCTTCTCTGGAATGGAGGAAAAAGGGAGAAAAAAGGTCTCAAGTTCTCAATTTTCATTCATAAAGAACAGTTCGAACAGTTCGAACGTATCACATGTTTGGGATTGACCTAAACAGATACATGGAGTTATTGATCGTTTCAGTGTGAATAAGCTGAATATGAGGAATGTCTTGGAGAAGATGTGCTATACAGTATGTTCTGAATGTTTGAATACCTCTTTCATATGACAACACACAGGGTTTTCACTATTTAATGTATCAATAATATATTTAAAACCCATGGACCAGCTAGTGAAATAGTAGTGGGCTAGCTTCTGGCTAGCAGAGCTGCTATGTGTGAGTGAGAGCACAGTAACCAAGACAGAGGCTTTGAAGCTGTGCTCGCGTTCTTCCACCAGCACTCGCCTGCATTCTCCAGAAATCACAAGGGCTCAGCTGGAGGAAATGCAGTGTGATGTCACTCCTTAGAGAGAGAGAGAGAGAGAGAGAGAGAGAGAGAGAGAGAGAGAGAGAGAGAGAGAGAGAGGGAGAGAGAGAGAGAGAGAGAGAGAGAGTGGCTGATTGTTCTGAGGAGTGCTTCATGATTACAGAGATGGTGGGTTCAAAAAAAGAAACATTCTACCACCACCAGCTCATCTTTTTCCTCCTTCACTTCATCCTCCTCCCCTCATATCCCTGTGCTCCTCATAATCTGGTGCAGAGACAGAGAGGAGAAGCACAATAAACGAGCACAGCCCAGTGTCCCAGGGGAGACGCAGGCCTCCATCAAAGTGCTGTGTGAAGCCAAGAGAGCCGAGCAGAGCACCCTCTGTATAAATTCACTGCATGCTGTCATGGTTATTCATGCTAGAAATGTGAAAGTGCTGGAACATTTGTGTGTAAAGCTGCATCTGTATGTGGGAAGAAACTTGAAACATCATCATCCTAACAATCTGCTCCAACGCTTTCTGATCATCAGCCTGAAGAGTTCAGGGTATGTGTGTTTATGTGTGGTGTGTATGTGTTTGCATTGTGTGACTTGTTTGAAATAAAGTTGTGCATTTGAAGCCTGTGATCTTTCCCATGAGACTGCTCTATTTTTAAATCAACTTAAATTGACAAAAATTGATGGTCATTATTATTGTAGCTGTAATTTGCCACATCAGGACATCAGTACAGTAAAGAAGAGAAAGTGCATCCAATCTGGCAACCTTGCTGTAAAAGTGTATTCGTGTGTGTGTGTATCCAGGACTCACTATCTGCAATTGCAAGTAGTCTCCGAGGCCAGATGAGCTGTCCACTCTGACCAGCACTGCGTCCTTCTGCTGTGTGCTGAAGCCAACTGCAAGACGGTCCGCCCTCGTGCTCGGCCTGTCATTGGGTGGCCAGGTGTACACAATCAACCCACCATCACGCCCAAATATGTACGTAGTTCCCGCTGTGGAGAGAAAGATTATACTTTGTGAGAATGAGCTTAAGATCTATGCAAAAATGCATTTGCATTACCATTATTTAATATATTTAGTGTTCTAATGCATTTGACCTTAATGATATTAATGAGTCTATTGTTTTATACTGACACAAACAGAGCAAACATTAGCAGTAGCACTACACTATGAGTTTGTCTGGCATAAACCAGAGACTTAAAATAATTTAGATTTTTTAAGCAAGAAAATTACACGGACATAATATGTCACATAATATTTTATATGATATTTTTTTTGTAGACATCAAAGAACCAACCAAATTTATTCCTGTTAGTTACAAAACACTCGATTTATGTAATCCATGCAACAATTCTTCATTTTTTAAAGCAATTCGAAATGGTTCCTTATTAACCACATATGCTCAATACTAGATGGCACTAATCCAACACCCATGATATCAGCAAAGAATTGTTGATTGGATCTCAGCGAGAAAAAAAAAAAGAATGAATTTGATCCAATCCTTTAATAAACGGAAAAGATTGGAATTACAGTACTGTGCAGACATTTTAGTCACATGCAAAGAAATGCTGTAGAGCAAAGGTGCCTTCAAAATAATGAAATTAAATGTTTCTACATTAAAAAAAATACTGTAAAGAGCAGTAAACAGTAGTAAATGAAACAAAGTCAATATTTGGTGTGACAAAAAAAATAAAAAATAAAAAGCAGTCTCAGGTACAATTTGTGCAGTTTTATAAGGAAAATATCTGGTAAGTTTTATTGAGCATCTTGCAGAACCAGCCACAGTTCTTCTGGAGACTTTGACTTTCGCACTTGCTTCTTATTTTTGCAGCAAAACCCAGCAGCCTTCATTGTGTTTTTTTATCTGAAAAGTGTCTCTTACGTAATATTCTGCTTTCTTTAATGACATACAAACATTTTTCTGTAACATTTAATTTTGTGCTAGAAAACTAATGTTTGGGAATCTAAAATGTTTTTTGTACTGACTTGATAATGCAGAAGTCATAAAATAAAAAAAATCTATAACAAAATTTGTACTAAAAAAATAGGGTGCCTAAAACTTTTGCACAGTACTGTATATTTCATACTAGTTTCACTGCAGTTACTGAATAATAATTTGAGACATTAAGGGGTTAAAATATGATGGGGGGGGGGGGGGGGATAAGTACACTGTAAATGGATTGCATTTATTTCCGCACTCTTTATCTACATCTAGCAACAAAAGGATCATTTTACCTGTCAGGATTTTGGATGTGTATTTTGATATGCGACTAAAAGCAGAACATATCCTTATCCATAACATTCAAATTAAGGTTTTTAGCTTTGGATTTGTTCTGATAGACCTAGTGTATGTGTTGTGTGTTACAGTAAAAATCTCTTTGTAGCCTGTGTGTGTGTGTGTGTGTGTGTGTGTGTGTGTGTGTGTGTGTGTGTGTGCGTGCATGCATGCATTTGCGTTTTACAGCCCATTACAGTTCTACAGCCCAGAGTGTGGGAGTATCTTGATGAGTCCATCAGTGGGTCAGACAGCCCCTGCTGTTTCCTGATTGGAATAATTATAGCCCTTGTGTGACCCTCACGGTGCTGATGCCACTTGGGAACACCTGCATGTTCAAAATGACTGTGACAAGATGTGGCCTGGTTGTGTGGCCTGGTTACACACACACACACACACACACACACACACACACACACACACACACACACACACACACACACACACACACACACACACACACACACACCGTACCAAAATCACTGAGCTGATTGAGCATCTACTGTTCTAATTTGAGCTGCCCTCTGTACCCACCAACATACTGGACAATCAGTCTGGCCCTGGCGTTAGTGTGAAGTGGTCCGGTGCCCTGTTTTAACATACATTTAATCTGGGAGAGGTGTGTAAACGCACATACACACACACACACACACACACACACACACACACACACACACTCATAGATTTGGATCAGACAGCTATTTCTGCTCAGCACAAGCCATGGCCTGATGGAGCTAATTATAGTGTCACATGCAGACAGGCCACTAAGCCTCTGATTCTCTCAATGATTCTCGCAGAGAGTGAATCAGGAAAATGGAGCATATTTGGAAGAGACAGAAAGAGAGAATTGGATCGAGTGATTGAGAGAGGGAGATTAAAAGTGGGAGCTGCATTTGAGTCTGATGATGTACAGTATATTACTGTTAAAGGAGTTGATCTCATTAGTCCAGTGCCTGCACCAGATCTTTTCATCCACCGTGACTTCCATAGTAATAAGCATGTGTAAAAGTCATGGCCTGCCAGGTGCTTCAGGGCAAAAACACATAATAAACTGCTAGTTAGGCTGGAGCTGTGGGATGTGAGATGCATTTCAACTCAGCGCCTCCTCTGCAGCAGGAGGAACAGCTGTGCAGCCCAGCTCTAGATCTCTTCCTTGTGAACCAGTAGCGCTGTGATGCTCTCTGCAGTAACTAACATCCTGCAGTAAAATGATTTCGTTTTAAGGCCTAGATGGTAATATTTCCTGATACGGTTCTTTACTTGTTCTCTCTAGCTCCATCTCTTTGTGTTGTGTCTCTGTTTTTCAGAAAGTCCATGTGCATTTCAATGAGACCCTTTCACACCGTGTCAGCATTCAGCCCATATCCCCAACCACAAAAACACCCTCAGGGTCTCTTGCACATCCACACACACGTCCACACACACATACAAAACCACAGTTTCATCACCGAGGCCATGAACAGCGCTCAGACAGAAAAAGCTCTCTTCGTGTTAAAGGAAAAAAGAAGCTTTTCTTGTTAATGAGGCTAAGGTGTCAGATCCGTATGCACACGCACTCGAAGCGAATTTATTTATTTATTTATTTATTTATTTTTTGCCATGTTTAAAATGGCCATCTATGCACATGCCTTGTACTAAGCCCTGCTCCAAAGCAGTGTAGCGTGCACAGTGTGTAAGCTTCAACATTTTAATAACCATGCTCTCATTTTGGAGTGGGGGATGCAAGGAGATATCATTCCCTGTTTAAATAAGACAAATAGATCTTCCTCCTCGCAATACTGCCAACATGTGTGGAATAATATCACATACAATGCCTGGCAACAATAGGAAGGATAGCTGCATAGTGTTAACCAGTTAAAGATAAGGGGAAATCATAAATCATTTAAATATTTGATTACACTATTTCACATTGATTAGGTCATTATGTTAGCTAACTTCTGTCTTGTGGGTTTTTTTTTTTTTTTGGATATCTTTTTTCTGCAAGTTTTGATATCTGCCAGGATAAGAGTCATAAAATGAAGCAGTTTGAGATAATTCTGAAAGAAGTACATCCTTGAGTGAATTTGACAGATGGGTAGTCAAATGAATGTCCGGCCATCCATTTTCTGTACTGCTTATCCTACACAAGGTCACGGGGGAGCCTAGAACCTATCCCAGGGAACTCGGGGCACAAAGTGGGGGACACCCTGGACAGGGTGGGGAGAAAATACAAACTCTGTGCACACAAGGCAGATGCAGGATTCAAACCCCCAACTGTGGAGGTGCGAGGCAAATGTGCTAACCACTAAGCCACCATACTGCCACATGAATATTTTATAGCAAATTGTAGTTCTTGCATTCTACATACTACAATGAATATTACGTAGAATACTGGTGTAGCATTTATTATACAGTAAACAATCATGCCATTTTGAACCCTAGATTTTTGTTATTCCTGTGGGGAAAAGTAGAAATAGTCCAATTCAGTATTTTCATGTTATGGAGCTGCTCCACAGCAACTCCCTTGTATTATCCCTCCTCTCTCTTTCTCTCTCTCCTTCTCAGTTTAATTTTCACCCTTATGCCAGAGTTGGTTAAGAAGCCCACTGATGACTATTGAAGACTAATGGGGTTAAACCTCTTTTCTGAGGTCTATTTTCTGAAGCTGTTAAATGAAGCATGGACCCTGAAACCAAACCATTAGCCTCTTAAATACGTCTCACCGTCTTGGCCATCTATGCAGCTGGGACCTTATCAAAGATCCCTACTTGTGGAGAAACACTTCAACAACACTCAAAGGTCAATCAGCATTACACAAGAAGTAGATGTGAGAACCAGAAATGGGAGAAAAGAGAGAGGGAGAGAAACGAGGACCGTGTGTGAGTGCCTTAGAGCAATACTCTAATAAGACAGATATTACCTGGCCCTCCGGAATCCCATCATAAGCCTAATATGTTTTATGTGCTGAAAAATTAAATTAAGAAACCTTTTTTTTCCTTTTGCTAGAGGCTTGAAGGCTCAAGCAAGCTAATATTACACCCTACTGTATAACAGCAGTTCTATACAGGGTGGCCAGAATCGATATGAATTTCTCTACATGTGAATGGAAGAAATATAAAAGTAGAGCTATGTGCAGGACTTTCTGCACTGGTCTGTACTAGTACTAGTCTATGTTTTCTTTCTGCACTAGTCTATACTGTACTAGTCTATGTTTTAGTGTAAAATCAAAGGTACTCAATAGTGACAAAGGGAGAAGTCTGTCTAATGAAAGTATGGAAGTAGGAGGACACTGTAAAACAGATCTACTGTACTGCTTTTTCTAGCAAATCCTACTGACAAGCAATTTTATGTCCACTAAAGAGCTTTGTAAGGACCAGAGTCTCCATGATGACAAGAATACATTTACATTTGGCATATGCCTTTATCCAGAGTGACTTACATTTAGCTCATTTATACAACTGAGCAGTTAAGGGGTTAAGGGCCATGCTCAAGGGCCCAGCAGTGGCAGTTTGGTGGTGCTGGAATTTGAGCTCACAACCTTTCAGTCTTAACCACTGGGCTACTACCACCCCTGGTAGCATGACAAAGTTAACCTTATGGGAACATTTTGTTGATCTTTATCAAGAAAAAGGCCCCAAAATACAGATTTTATTTGAACAACTAAACAAAGCAAAACATACTAAATACAGAGATTCTCATTAGTCTGGTAAGTGTCAACTCCCATTGCAAATCTGGTTTATTGTCAAAATTTACAGACTTTCAGCTGTCTGCAATGAACAAATCAAACAAAAGCAATTGAAATAGCTCAACACAATGAATGCTTCAAGTGGTTTCCCCAAATTCAACTGAAAATGCAACTTATAATGACTTCTCCAGTTTCAAAATTTTTGCTGCTATGACTCGCTACAAACGAGATGCATAGCCAGACACCAGCTTCTGGCAGCATTCCTGAGGAATCTTAGCCCATTCCTCATGGCCTCCAGTTCAGTAATATTCTTGGGTTTGCGTGCTGCAAGCTTTTTCTCCTAGGATATCCTGATACTTCAATGAATCCATCTTGCCTTCCACACGCTGCAGGTTTCCAGTGCCAGAGGATGCAAAGCAGCCCCAGAGCATCATTGAGCCACCACCATGCTTGACTGTATGTCTTCCTTCAGACATACCACTGTTCCATCGTGCCGAAAAGTTCCAGTTTTGTTTCATCGCTCCACAGAACAGAATCCCAAAACTTCTGTGGCTTGTTTATATGATTTTGAACATATTGGAGCCGACTTTTCTTCTGCTTTTGGGTCAGTAGAGGTGTACGTCTTGGAGTTCTGACATGGTACTGTGCTCACTGAAACCTCAGTGCCTGGTGCCACCAAGTCTTGCTGCAGGTCTTTTGCAGTCACTCGAGGTTTTTTCACAACCTGCCTTCTTAGAAATCTGGTTGCAGCTGTTGATAGCTTCCTTTTTCTGCCCCATCCAGGTAGTGTAACCACTGTTCCCTTAACTTTGAACTTCTGAACTATGCTTCTAACGGTGTCTCTAGGAACATTCAGTGCCTTCGCTATCTTTTTGTATCCTGTTACTTGTTAGTGAAGGGCGATGATCTCTTCCCTTAACTTTTTGGACCATTCTTTTGACCTAGCCATATTTCTAACATGCAGTCAAATGTGTCACTCAACAAACCCCTAGCCAGTTCAGGTATTTCATGTGTTCCAGCTCAAGCACACCTGGTGCAACTAATGAAGCCCTTGAGTAGTTGCATCAAGTGTGCTTGAGACAACTCCTGTTTTGCATATTTGTGCTGTTGTGAGGGATTCTATTCAGGGGATTGAATAATTCTGAAACTGGAGAAGTCATTATAAGTTGCATTTTCAGATGAATTTGGGGAAACCATTTGAAGCATCCACTGTGTTGAGCTATTTCAGTTGCTTTTGTTTGATTTGTTCATTGAAATCAGCTGATACATTGACAATAAACCTGATTTGCAATGGGGGTCGAATAATTTTGATTGCAACTGTATTTATCCATGTTAATACATGTGTTAAAAAAGATACACCACACATATAGCAATACAAAGAGTGTGTTTATTGGTATACGCCTGTAAATGTGGTTGGCATGTAAATTTGCGGAATATATAAAATATTATTATCTGTGCCTTTTTATTTTGTTTATTAAACTTTCAATGCACAACACACAAAACTCAGGGTTCTGCAATAATAAACAGGCCATTAAAAATGGAATTACTGCAGCGCCAATTACCAGACTGACACCAGAGAAATCCAAACCAACTGGGTAATTACAGACAGCAGCCTGAGCAAAACACTGGCCACCCGAGGTGTGTGTGTGTGTGTGTGTGTACAAGCATGACTACGCGCGTGTGTGTGTGTGATCTTTCTGATTATTATCATCAGCATAAAGAGTTTGCTGGACACTCGTAAATCTGACTCCTGTCTCTCGCTGCCTGGCAGGGCATTGATTTGAGGTGAAGGTTTAAAATGAACCATCGTGTTTACAACCGGTAGGCACCGAGCATGATGGGCTTTTCTCCTTAGTGCAATAATCCTGCCAACACACTCACACACTTACACACACTGTAGGGACGGTTTGCTGACTTAGAACTGGGCTAATGTAATTTGCTTTTTTTGAACATGTGTAGAGTGTCATTTGCATGTAACTCTGGCTGAACTCTCACAATCAGTCCCAAAAAAAAAGGTTTTGTCCAAAATTGGGGTTTTCTGTTTTTAATATACAATATTTACTTTGCTTTACTTCAAGAATGATCTGTTCATATATTTTTGCTCGCCTAGAAATTGAGTGGTCTGATACAAAAGGTTCTATGTTTTATGTTATGTTATTAACTGGCCTTGTCGTTCCAATAGTTTCGAAGGAGACTGTACAAGCCATAACGTATATTTCAAAATTCATTTTGTAATCAGATACTGTTGTTTCACTTTGTAGGGTAACCAGCTATAACTTTACTTCTGGCTGAGATACTTGCAGTATATTTCAGTTCAAAAATGTCTGGAGTTTTCAGAACAATACATAGTAGAAAATGTCATAGAACATGGCAGACTTCCACCATGTGAAGAATTTTCCCTGGACACCACATACATGTTGTTGAAGATTCACAATTACCGTTGTGGAGAACCTAGCTCCTACTGTCTCTCAGTTGTGGTGAAGGCTTTGATATGAAGCTCATACATACAGTACATTCTACAGAATCACTAGTCTGTCAGATACATTGTTATGCTGGTCAGGACACACACAGTCTCAGTGGAATCAGACATGTGCAGTTTCTTTATACACACACAGACAGCAGGATGATGATAACTCAGCACAGCCAGAGCCAGTTCAGATCTCCCCATGTGATAAAGACAACTCTTCAGCTCTCTGCTCTCCAGCAGTAAAAGCAGCTGAGGGGTTTGTGGTCAGGAGCAGTGCTACTCTCTCTCTCTCTCTTCTGCTGACCTTTCAGGGCCTAATTAGAGCATGACTGTTATTCTGGGCTGCTGGTTGTGACACTTTATAGCAGCTGCTGTTTTGCTTGGCTATAGGGTTTTTTTTTACTTTAATGAGCCTGGCTGGGGCCCAAAGAAAACACAGAACTGTGAAAAATTGAAATGGTGGAACAGAAGAAAGAAAGAACGAAAGAAAGAAATGAACAAAGGCAGAAAGGAATTAAATAGAAGAAGGAAGGAAGGAAAGAAAGAAAGAAAGAAAGAAAGAAAGGAACAAAGGCAGAAAGGAATTAAATGGAAGAAAAAGAAAGAAAGGCAGAAAGGAATGAAATTGATGGTAAGAAGAAAGAAAGAAAGAAAGAAAAAAGAAAGAAAGAAAGAAACAAAGAAAGAAAGAAAGAAAGAAACAAACAAACAAACAAAGGCAGAAAGGAATTAAATGGAAGAAGGAAAGAAAGAATGAAAAAAGAAAGAAAGAAAGGAACAAAGGCAGAAAGGAACTAAATGGAAGAAAGAAAGAAAGAAAGAAAGAAAGAAAGAAAGAAAGAAAGAAACAAACAAAGGCAGAAAGGAATTAAATGGAAGAAAGAAAGAAAGAAAGAAAGAAAGAAAGAAAGAAAGAAAGAAAGAAAGAAATGAAATTGATGGTAAGAAGAAAGAAAGAAAGAAAGAAAGAGAGAAAGACAGAAAGGAATGAAGGAAGAAAGAAAAGCAGAAAGGGATGAAAAGGAAGGAAAAAGGAAAGAAAGAAAGGATGGAAGGATGGAAGAAACATTTTCTCATAAAATTCCCAAATGAAATTAAATGACATTGAAAGAAAAATGTGTGTGTGTGTGTGTGTGTGTGTGTGTGTGTGTGTGTGTGTGTGTGTGTGTGTGTGTGTGTGTGTGTGTATCAGTGTTTGTCATTATCTCATGCTTTGAGCTTTTCCAAGCTCAGTGAGTGTGAGTTACAGTGACAGGATGAGAAATCTCTCCGGGGTTTCGGCCTCACTGAGTTTAGATTACACACCACAACTCCTCACAGCTGAGGATCTCTTGCCCTCTCTCTCTCTCTCCCTCACACACACACTCGCACACACACTCACACACATACTTTCTCTCACACATCCTTTTTTTTCCAATTCGTTCACTCCTTCGCTCCTTCTGCGAGAGTGGGACAGTGTTTGAGAGTCATGTGACTAGATCATGTATCCCCACATGCTACATGTACACCCACAAACACACTCATACAAAACACAAACACATAGACACACTCATACAAAACACACACACACACACACACACACACACACACACACACACACACACACACACACACACACACACACACACACACTCTCTCATCACACCTTTACCAAGGAGAGAGAAAGATAGAGAGAGTAAACTCTGCCAAGGTGGACATGTGTATAGCTGATAATTTCATATGTTCAGTAGTTTGGGTGCTGATAAAATGTAACATATAATGGAGAGTGTACGGGTACAGTGTATATACTGCTGTGTTAATTTGCACCTTGTATGTCCTACACACCTCAGTGAAGCTATGATTAGCTATGTTGTGTTCATCGAAAGCACAACTTAATATTTATGTCTAACACCTGATTAATCTTCTGTGTAATTTTGTCATATAAATGTTTAGTCATATGTCTTCCAGGTTAAGCAGATAGACAACAGTGCTTTGTATTGCTACACCTTCAGCTGCTAAATAACTAAATGTAAATGTAAGATGGCACCAATCACTAGCGGTGTAATGATCATACCCCAGATTCTGAACAAAGTTGGGCACATATTGATTAGAGACTGCTAAATTATATCATATTGTACTGCAGCAGTCTCAGTGGTATCAGATATCAAATCACCTTATGAATTCAAATCATATCGTATCGTAGTAAATTCGGTGGAATAATTAAATATTGAATTGTTTCCTTATGAATCTAAATCATATGAATCGGAAAGAAGGAAAGAAGGAAGGATGGAAAGAACAAGGACAGAAAGGAATGCAAAATAAGGAAGGAAGGAAGAAAGGAAGGAAGAAAGTAAGGAAGGGATGAAGGACTGAACAAAGACAGTAAGGAATGAAAAGAAAAGAAGGAAGAAAGGACAAAACAAAGACAGGAAGAAATGAAAAGAAAGGAAGAATTGTATCGTACCATAGCAGATTCGCTAATATTGAATCACTTTATGAATCGAAATTGTATCATAACAAGTTCATTGTCATTGCCAAATAGTAAATATTGAATTATGAAATGAAAAATGTATTGTTTCATATCATAGCAGATTCAATGGTATTGTCTTATTGTAATAAGAAAAGACCTTAACATCAAAACACTTTGTAGGAGCTTAGAGTTACGGCCCATAATTCGTCTCGCCTTCTGCTTTCATATTCACTTTGCATCTAATCACTTGAGAGAGAAAGCGAGATAACTCACGCGAACACACACAAACACACATACATACACGGTTCAGTGCTGTGCACAACATACCATATGAGTAATAGCTTTTAAATGGTAGCTTTTAAATGGTTCTTAAAGAGACGAGAGAACTCGCTTACAGCACTTACACTGCTCATTTTATTGTACGAAGCAGTGGAGCGAAGAGTTAAAAAAACAGTTGGAAAACTTGCACGGATCAGTTGTGGAAAGCAATTTATTTTGGTGTAAGGACTGAATATGAGCATTTCATGTTTGAATGAACTGAATATTACTTTTTAACATTGCAGGCATGTAGGTGTAGAGCTGAATTTTCTATATTTGTGATTATATACTGTTTGTAGTGTGTGTATTTACTGTGAAAAGGAATCTGACTGTGTAACATATTTGGTAAATTTAGTGACTGTGGGTGGTGCCAGCTCCTGTGTGTGTGTGTGTGTGTGTGTGTGTGTGTGTGTGTGTGTGTGTGTGTGTGTGTGTGTGGTAAAATTGGAATAAGGAGGATGATATGGACTTCCTGGGTATGTGTAGGATTTCTGTTGTCAGAATGATGTGTGGCTCCTCCATGTATATTTTGAGGGTGGATATAAGAGGCTCTTGAGTTTGTATGTGAGTGTGTGTGTGTGTGTGGGGGGGGGTGTTTATGGTTAAGAGAGAGTGAAGAGGCAGAAGCATTAGATCTTTATGTGCTGTCTTTCTGCCTGGGGTGACACACATGTGCAAAGTGGCTCAGTGATCTCAGCACGCCCAGCCATTAGAGATGCCAGCTGTGTCACACACGTTCTCATAATGAGGAGAAGACAGAGAGATAGCGAGAGGAGGAAAAAAAAGAGAAGAACATTAACAAAAAATGAGAGATACTATCTCAGTGAACACATGATGAATGACTCCTTTCACATCACAAACTTTCACTTCCTCACGCGTTCCTGCCTGGGTTCAATTTTTCACTTCACTTTTTTATTTTTAATTTTTTTTAAAATTTTTTTTTCTATTTTATCAGAGTTCAATCTGTTAGAATAATAGTGAGAGGCAGCCTGTTATATAAGCCTAAAGTATCATAGCCTGACAGCTCGGGCTCCTCTGCACACAGCGTGCAAATCGGCCTGATAGTTTTAAACTGCGAGTCGCAACGAGACTCTTGACAACAGACCGGGAGGTGAAAAGCTGGAGGGATTGTTCAGGAGGTGTCCATTTTACAGTGTGCACAGCCCCTGTGAGGGCAAGCAAATGAGATATTATAGCAATATGCTGGAAATGAGTTTCAAAGGAGAGGGGAATAACAGGTATAGTGTACAAATGAGCCCCAAGCCCTGGGGTTGAATGGTCTCTTAAAAGCCTGTCTCTTTCCCTCATGAACCTAGGACATTCAATTTGGCCTGAGCACTGCATTACACACACACACACACACACACACACACACACACACACACACACACACAAATATTCTCACTGCACATGCTCACTACATGACCAGACTATAATCTGAGTCTCAGGTATCAAGGATGGATACAAAAATATGTCAAAATGAGGGCAAAAGTATTGACACAATGGGTTCAAGTAAGTTGAAAGAATTCTTCCTTCCATAAATCATTATACATTCAGAGCAAACAGATCAAATGTTTGCTAATATTTCTGCAATTTCTTTGCATCCCCACTTATAATCATGTAATTATTCTCCCTCTCACTGGATGATGAGTAATCAGACAAGCACATATGAGTATGAAGAGAGGCTCTACGCACTGTGGCCTGAGCGCAGGGAGGCGTGGGAGCTCTGATGAGGCATGTCCTGAGCTTGATAATGGTTCCCTTGACCCTCGGACAGAGCGGTGGCTGAGCTGAAGGCTGGAACAGGCTCCCAGAAGACCAGGCACAGTGTTAGCGGAAGCAGAGTGGAGCCCAGGCGAAGAGGAGCCACACCGGACCCCACACATGCTGCTTTTCCACACATGCTTCCTCAGTCCAATTACTGAGCACAAGCGGGGGAACACTCAGAACACCTGGCAACTCATGTCCTCTCTCAGGCTTTTCACTCTTACCGTGCAATGGGACAACATCAGCGACAGACCACCAAGGAAACAACACAAAATAAAATCCACCCTGATCAGAAGATTCTTCAAGTATCTGGGACTGTCATAACGATGCATTTAAGCTGAACAAGCAGCTCTACATTCTGCACGAAAGTGGAAATCCGTCAGGAGAAAGAATTTGGCAAACATGAGAATCCAGGGCAATATTCCAGTACATCTGAAGGAAGAACAGTGAGAGAAGTCTTCATCTGCACTCTCCCAGTACTCCTGGAGTTTACTGGCATACTCTAATGCCTCAATCTGCAAGCCATAGAGCGGAGGCTGCATCCCTCAAGCCCAAGGGAAAGAGACAAGCGGAGTGGCTAGTGGCACACACACGACGAGATCATTGCTGCAGCGTTTAACTCCAGCCACAGAGCTTCTCCCCCTCCCCAAACGACACATACACTCCCACACCGTTACACATGCACGCTGGCTGCTACTGGTTGCGACTACAGCACCTCTTGGAGGAAGCATGAGGTGAAACGTCACAATAAAGCAGTGGTAGATGAAAGAAAAAGATATAATAGGGTGGAGAAAAAAATGAAGCTCCTCAGAAAAGTAGGCTGTATTGAAAGCATGTGTGCAAGGACGAAGTCACAGGAAGCACAAGAAGTGATGAGACAAAGTATGCAGCCAAATTTCGTCCTTCTTCTCTTTCTTCATTCCCTATTCACGATAATCGCTCGTCCAGATTCTGTAGAGGACCGCAGCCTCTTTCTGTACCAGCCAGACCTGGCGAATAAGTGGAGTAGAGCGAGAAAAGGAGAAAAAGAGAATAGTGGAGCCCGGTTGGCTTTTTTCTTCCCCCTCCTCCTGCTCTCTCCTTCGTTCTCTCTGTTTCACTTTTCTCTATCCCTCCCCCTCTATCGTGGAAGATTGCAAGGCTGTGCAAGGCTGCACTCTCTTCTTGTTTATCCAGCCTCCTCTTGCTGTCTCATTCTATTCTTCTCTCTGTTAGGAGAAAAGAGGTGCAAGAGGGGGGCGGTTCAGTGGGCAGGTGCAGCTCAGCTGGGATTCAGAATGAGAGAAGAAGCGAAAGACAAAGGAGAGAGAAAGGGAAATGTCTGGCTGGGCTTATTATACAATTTAACCCCGCTGAAGTTCTATTCTCACACTTTGTCCCAAACTCAGTGGGATAAATTCATTTTGTTCTGACATGACTGAGCATGAACAGTCAGACCTTGGAATTTCTGTGCTTAACACGCTCAGAGCCTATAGGACATAAGCCCAGTCATTTGCATGAACTTCAGCACCATGGACAGCGACAAGTTGATCAAGTGGAAACAGTAGCCTTAGAGAGCAATGCTTCAGGAAGCACAAAACCAACAAGGATTAAAAAAAAGTAAATAATGGGCACCATTATTCTGGTTGAAATACAAAAAAATATCGAAGAATCTAGCACCAGAAGAAAAACAGTGAGATATAACCTCTTAAACCAGCCTGACAAGAAATCACAAAACTACTAGTAATTTAAACCTAGGCCTAACCATAATGTCAACCCCCATGATAGCAAACTATCACACCTCCATAAATAATGTGATGTGTGTGCATGAAATAAAGAATAATAAAGTTTGCAGTTACTTTACTGTATGTATCCCAACACTGGCTGTGTTTGGGCTGTGAACTTCGGAAAGCCAAAAGTGTGGCTCATGTCATATCCTCCAACGTGTGGAACACTCACACTTGCACTCAGGATTGTTAGCACCGCATAATTATAGCTGACAAAGTCGAGCTGTTAGAGCTACTTCACTGGGGTCTTGAAAATCATTCAATCTTCAGAGGGAATTCGCAGTAAGTCATTCTGAAGGCTATACTTTTCATTGGGATTCAAGCAAATGACACAAAACACTGGTACAACAGAAAGATTAAGTATAAACATTCGGGTGTAGTCTGATGTATTTAAAAATGGATTCCCATAGCCATTTTGGGACAAAGAGAGAGAGAGAGAGAGAGAGAGAGAGAGAGAGAGAGAGAGAGAGAGAGAGAGAGAGAGAGAGAGATTGGTGTTGTACTGCTTACAAGGTCACCACCTAGTGGTAGCAGACTGCCGTGTAGGAACACATATCTGGTTGAACCATGTTTAAATCCACTCATTTCAGTTAACCTCAAAAGCTAATTCAAATTAACTTTGAAGTAGTAAAAAAAAAAAAAATAATGTAACAGCAAGAATTCTCTAAAAGTTGATCTACATGGATTTTCCCTTTTCTTCACAATGACTCACCCTCTCACTATAATGCATCTCACATTGTGCTGCACTGAATGATTTTCTATTGTGATGCAGGTGGATTTTTGTACTTCTGGGAAATACCTATTCTTATAAGCCTTATTATTAGTTCTCCTTTCTTTCCACATTTACTTTACTGCACACGTCTCCATCTGTCTAATGATTTCAGAAAATGTGTGAAAGTAAGAACACTCCACCTCCCACAATTAGCACGACCACTCTAACTTGGGAATACTGACTTTTTATTAAAGTGGAGATTGCTGATAGCAGCAAGTTAATTAAAATGACGCACTGCTTTGAAGAAAAGATGCTCCATTTGAAAGGGACAGGGTGGTATTTTGGCCAGCAAACAGCACAAACATATCAGATTTAATTTCTCAGAGCAGGAATGTGTTATCTATCTTTACCTCCAACATGCCAACATGTCAATATGGTCATTTTTATTTTATCCTAGCACATCGAATCAGACACTTATCAGTCTGCTTAAGTGCACTTATGCATAGCTAATCAGTGTGCAGTCTGCAGCATGGCCTGTTCTCAACACCTTCCCCTTTTAATCACAACATTCAACAGTGTCCCATGATAACTGACAGAAATGAAAGTGTTACTTTGCTTGTCAAACTCGCTGCGAGGGTGTGTGAACAAGAGTGAGTGTGCATTGATGAAAGTGATAAGTACCAGATTGACATAATTACACATTTAGGATATTCACACGGCAATTGGTGAACAGTTTGCCTGCAGGGTTGGAGGTGTGTGTGCGATTCTGCCTATTAGAGAAAAGTATTTTCTGAGCAGAATAACTTTGAATGAGCTCTTGATTAATCTTTTGTCTGGAGATAGAAAGTAGTTATGTGGTATTATGTGAGTGAGGACTGAGGACATTCAATTTCAATTTCAATTTAACAACCCTGACATCCCAAGACAACTGTCGACCATCAGATACCAACTATCAACCATGGTCTTTGAGCTGTTTATTGCGCTAGTTGGCAATGAGCAAACTGTTGTGTGATAAGGGAGGACTAGTGAGTGGAGATTTGCAGCAACCAAACTGGGAGAAAATGGGGGTAAAAAAAAAAAAAAAAAATCTGCTAATGTGCTCAACCTTTTCCAACCCATCTGCTATAACTAGCTATATTTTTGCAACAAAGTGACCAAGCAGACCAAGAATTCTAAGCAGAATGTTTAAACAGATTTACAGTAGGCTATTTGTGTGGCCACATCTCAAACCACATGAGAAAATAGTATACCACTACAGGTACTGTAATCTCAGAAAGAAGGTACTTTACACTGTCATTGGACTGGAATGCTCAATGGTATGTCTTTTTAAAGCTTGGTGTGCTTTTTCCAAACCCATTTAAGGCACAACAGTCCTTCAGGTCTACTTATGTAACTTAACTGAGTTTTATACTGTATAAATACAGGAGTCTGAGGTTACAGCGGGCATAGGCTCACCGAAACTGGACAGTTGAAGATTGGATAAAGGCCAGGCGAGGTCTTCTCAATTATCAACTCTGAAAATGTAGTCTCACAACCTTCTCCTTTGCTGAAAGGAGTTGAACCCGATGTGTCTTCTGCTGTTGTAGTCCATCCGCCTCAAGGTTTGACAAGTTATGCATTCTGAGATACTTTTCTCCTCACCATGGTTGCAAAGACTAGTTATTTGAGTTACTTCCTGTCAGCCTGACCCAGCCTGACCCAGTCTCTCCTTCTGACCTCTATAATTATCAAGGCATATCTGCGGCAGAACTGCCACCCACTGGATGTATTTTGTTTTTTGCACCGTTCTGTGTAAACTCTAGAGACTGTTTTGCATGAAAATCCCAGGACATGGGCAGTTTCTGAAACATGCAGATTCTCAATCCAGCCCATCTGGCATCAGCAACCATGCCACTGTCAAAGTAATTGAGATCAGATTTTTCCCCATACTGATGTTCGATGTGAACATTAACTGAAACTTTTGACCTGTATCTGTGTGCATTTATGCACGTCACTGCTATCAGATGACTGCATGAGCAGGTGTACAGGTGTTCCTATACATTCCTAAAGTGGCCACTGTGTATAGTAGAGCTTTTCACAGAAACATAAGGCCAGCTCATTGTGTGATCAGCAGTCAGCTTTGGTTGGCACTATTTCCTCCTCAGCTTGGTGTGCCACAGTCTACTATGCATGTACAGTATGTTCATCACTGTAAAGATTTCTTCTCATTCAGTCATGTCGCAGTTCATTTGGTGCAGAGGCTCCTGGATATTTCCACTGACATGAGTGTCACCGTTAATGTGCTAAATAATGCAGCCAAATAATGTGCCAAATAATTCAGTCTACACCTAACCCAAACTGTAACCTCAGTATAAAAAATAAAAAAATAAAAAAATTGTTTGTCAAAGTTTGCACTTTTCTTTCTGAAAACAAGCTTAATATTCCAGGTAAGGTCAAACCTGTCGTGTGTTCTTATCATTAGGGAAATATAGTACAATCTCCAGCCAGCAGCAGAGTAGGAGACACAGAATGAGTCACGCACTTCTCTATGATTTAGTGACCAATCCCTTAGCATGTGGGTATGAATGGCTGCAGAATATGTTGTCCTTTCAAATTTGTGAATATGGCAGTAGGTGTGAGAGGAAACAAAAATGATTTGGCAGTTAACGGGAAATGTGAATGTGTAGGTGTCCATGACTCAGTGGTATGTGTTAAAAAAGAGGATTGCACATTCTTCTCCGATCTATTTTATAGTGCATAGTGCACTGACCATGTGTGAGAAAATTTATTATTATTTTTTTTTTAGAAAAAAAAAAAAAAAAAAAAGTATGCAAACAGAGAAATTAGAGTGAAAAGAACAGGGCAGAGGTGAGGGAAAATGGAGCAAGACTGAGAAAGGTTAGCTTATCTGAAGCCTCTGAGAGACATTTTCTCATCTCCGTTGCAGGGACAGGGACATGGAGGACGCAAGGTGAGCTGCATGGATGGTTTTTCCAGAACTAAAGCAGCCTCTTATCAGCTAGCACGCTCACAGTTTGGTAACACATCCGCTTCTTAAAACAGCTCAAGGACTTTCCGCGTCGTTCAGTTTTCTGGCACTCAGCACTTTGGGAGTGTGCGAGAGATCCAAGGCTCTCGGGTCAATTTACAGGCGAGGCTTTTATTTCGTGAAGACAGTGCAGTGTCACGAACAGGTTCATAAACAACTCACAGATGGAAATGAGCAATATAACTCATACCACTGAGAAAATGTTTTCGTATAAAGTCATTCTTTGCTGCAGTCGACTGAGACACACGAGCGCATAGTGATATTTTTCAAGCTACTGGCTCAGTGTGGTCCCATCATGCCCCCTAGTGGTGTACCAGTGAGACACTTTGAAATAAAACTGGATGAATGATATTTTGTGTCGCACTGTAAAGCAAACAGCAGCTGTGTGTTGTGTGTTGTGTTGAGCTGCAGGATGGATGCAATACGTTTTGTTTCATAATGTGTTGGGCTCGTTTTCAGTTTGCTGCTAATTTTACTGTTAATTGTATCTGTTCTTTATATTACTCTCAACAAAAATGGCTACCATTATAAAATTATAATTGTATTTTTTCTTTTATATAGTTTTTACTGAAATAACTCCTACAAATAGTTTTTGTGGCCATTTTATTTTGGCCGTGTGATTTGGGAAGCAAAGAAATTTGTATTTACTTTTTTGATCACATTTATAGCCACAACATCTAATCAGACAGTGCGATTAACTGACCAAGTGAATCCGTAGCTCTCAAAAGACTCCAAAAATGAAATTTAGCATGGAATCAGCTAATTGTGCTGAATATATCTGCTTTGTTCTCAAAGCAGACTCAGTTTTTACTCAGTCTAGACTAGGCATGGACCAGGACTCATGGTTCATCATGTTCCCTTTCAGTCTGGATATTTTTAAAGACTAGCTGAATCAGTGTCAGTTAGAGATGTGTCTGTTAAGCCATTCGCACAGCCATTTCTAGCAATCAGCCTGACAAGCTGGGTAAGTGATGGATCTCAGTAGTCTCATGTTTCCTAATCTGTTCACACTTAAGGATTAAGGAGGCATAAATATTCACTCACCATCGTTGCAGAGCGGCCCTCCAAACGACGTCATACTGCAGTCACAGGTAAAGCCCTCCCACTGCTGCAGACACACACCCTGATTGGAGCACGAGTCTTCCTGACAGGTAGTGCTGGGACCTGCACAGACAGACAGACAGAAGATTGAGAGACCAGTTTAAATTCATGGGCACTGACCAATTTTCAGAAGAACAGTCTGGCATAATGACTATTAATTTGGCAACAACTCATGTAAGGAATCTTCCATCATGTTCTGGTCTAGTACTGATTAAACTATGCAGCAGTCCTGAGTGATTGTAGATTTACTCCATATCATGTGCAGTAGAACAGGAGGAGACTAAAATTAAGTGTAGTAATGTATGATGTATTATATGACTGAATGAACTTTAGGCAAGCAAGGAATGAGATCAAATATAAAGTATTATTATTTTATAGTGGAGTATTATCATTTATTGAAATTTAAAGGCGCAGACGTTTTATAGATCAAATTTGTTAACATTCTGTTACAAAATAATGTGAGTAGGTGACCATTCCTTTATTCGAAGCCAATGCTGAAATATTTTGCAAACAAGCCTCATATTTCCTTTTGAAGGCATGTATTGTTCTTGTTAACGCAGAGCAAAAATATATCACTACACTGTTTTTGTACTGTATAATAATTACTTTATAAAGATGGCTGCATTTTGTTGCAGTTTTGCAGTCAGCCTTGAAGGCAATTTTCGGCTCAATGACAGCTTCCTTCAGTGGCTGCGGTAATGATGCCACTGATATTGTTGAAGTGGATGTTAAAAAAATGCCTGGGGAAATGAAGCCCAGAGATAAACGGGGGCCATCTGGAAGGGGTCATTTTGTGCTCAGTGTCTAATGGTGAAGCAGCAGGGCAACGGGCCAGGCATATTTCAGCCGGCAGCAACAGTACTGTTCCCATTACCCTCAGCACTCCAGTAGGCATGTAAAGCAGGGCACTCAACCATCAGACCCCTCTCGTCTCCATCATCCAGCCATTTGGCCAATCAGCCATGCAGAGGTGGCCGACAGGACAGGAGAGGCTCTGAGACTACAGGTAATGCAATCCAGATGAGCTCAGTTTCTTCTGTCTCTCCTTATGTGTGTGACTGGAGCTCATTTAAAGTGCAGGAGGAACAGTGTAGTAGGGTCAGTGAGGCACACAGCACTCCTAAGAGGAGCTTAGCTGCAAAAAGTCGATTTATTGCATTCCTATTATACGATACCAATATTTAACTGCATGGGGAATCTCAACTAACCTGTAGACTATTTCCATCTGATTCTATTTAAACATAAGGGGTCCAGACTACATGCAGTAGGTGAAAGGAATCAGAATCAGCAAAGACAGCATTAAAGCCAATCACATGCCTTCATTAACAACAGTACATAAATGTGAGCGCTAAAAAAACAATCATGACACAAAAGTGAAGGAGACTGACACAGGACACTTTAAGACTCTGGGGGATGTAAATACAAGTTTTGTGTGCTTATTTTTTCAGTGCTTGTATTTACAGGGATGATTCTACTCCGATGTCATGTAGGTAGAAATGATCAACGACATTAGACTTTCAAACTCGAGGAGGGGTTCAGGGAGGCATTTGGTTTAAACATACATATAGCTATCTACCTTGCAGGTCAGCTTTCATCAACGCAACTTTTGTCAGCCAAACAAATAAAGAAAAGCAAAATACATAAGATGTTAGTAAAGGCACAAAGATGTTTGTGATTACAGAAAATTAATAGGCAAAATGTGAAAAGCAGAAAAGGGGGAAAAGGAGAGAGAACAAGACAGAGAGGGTTAGGATTGGGATCATGATAGTGCTCAGAACTGAACACAGGAAAAGCAGATGAGATACGAACATGGTGCTAAAAGTGCACAGCTACAGGAAAAAGGAAAACATCACAGGGTGGTGGTAAATATTAAAAGAGTGGAAAATGAGAAGAGTGGAATTAGTTAATGGCATTAATTCACATTAACAAAACTATTCATTTAAGCATTAATGCATCATAAGAGATCAAGTTCAAAATATGATTAACAGCTATAGTAAATAATGTAGCTAAATAATAAACAATAGTAAATATTTCTTTCCATCCACGACGGAAAACAGGTCCACATAAATGATTATAAATAAAATTATATCATACCAAACAGTCATTAGAAAGGTTACAGGGACGAAAATGGAAATATTCATTTGAATATAATCTAAAACAGAAACAAAATCAGTCTAAATTGTTCAGGAAAGAAAATGTTATTTCTCCCATTCCAGTGTGATTTCATGAAATTATAACCTAAACCTAAACATTTTCCCAACAGGCTCAAAATCCTGTCCAAAATTCATCACTTCCTGCACACCTGGCTGCAAAAAGATATGCCAATAAAAAGACAGACAGGTTTTTGAAGTCGAGGCAATGGCAGGAAAATTTGTGTATTTTTCCTACAGTTCTGCAAGCAACGAATCACACTACAAGTAGAAGGATGCTCCGAAAACGTTAATAAACGTTGTTAACCATTCTTTTATTTCATTCTAATCTGTTTCCAGCTAAAGGAAATAGATATTTTAAAAAAAATTCAGGTTACTGTGTGTAGATGCATGTTTGTTTGTTTGTTAATGCCATAAATGTTAGTTATAGGACACAAAGCAAAGCGTGATTGAGAAATAAAATGCTTGAGATGTGATTTGAATAATGACTGAACACATGGCCTTAGGAAAGGTGACCAGAATCAGTAATCCTCCCTCCACATCTTCCTTTGCCCACCTTCACAGCCCCGCTCCACCTGTCCTGTAGTGCTCAGTGCGTCTGACAGCAGGTCCGGCAATCGGCCGTTTAAGTCCACAGACGCCAGGCAGCCCTGAAAGCCCTCTTTAGAGTGCACCAGCTTCGGTAGATCCTTATACATATCTTTAGACACTCCTCCAACATACAGGTCACCTAGAGAGTGAAGGACAGGGGTCTCAGATTGACATTCTGTAGTGCAGAGAAAGCCTTTATTCTTGTAATGTTTGAATCTCATTAACGTTATTAAAACTATCAAGGTACCGCCCTCTGGTGGCTGAGTGTAAAATGTACTCCTGTACAAATCAGATACAATCAATCGAATCAAAAAGCAGAAAATTAGAAGAAATGAAAGAGAACTGTGCTTTTTTTTTTAATCGAATGATGACCCCTACCTTTCAGATCCAAGTTCTTAGCCCCCATAGTGGTTTGTGTGGTGATCTTGGTGTCGATCTTGACTGTGTGTAAGTTGTTGGTGTCGCGTGAGATCATCACATTATGCCAGTGATTGTCGTTGAGAGGTGTGTTAGAATTGCCTTTGATGAGGTGTGCACCGTTTCCCAAGTCCGAAACATAATGCAGGTAACTGTTCAGTACAGAGAGAAGAAAAGAAACACAAACTGTTCAAACACAGTGTAGGAAATAAAATATCTACTATGCATCAATGCACCATTTATTAGTGAGGCCATGGCTTTTGATTTTACATCAATATAATAATTGTATATATTGATTTTATATTTAATACTTAAAATGTTATTGTTCCATTCTAGTAGTAACAGGTCATACACCAGGACTTCTACTGCAGATGCTACACATGATATAAGGCTATAACTAAATGCATTTTAAAAGTGTGTTGTTATTTCTGTGATAATCATATAATCACTGATATGGTGAAGCTTTGATTGGAGATGGGGTGGTGGTAGCTCAGTAGTGAAGAAGTTGGGCTACTGATTAGAAGGTCATGAGTTCAAATCCCAGCACCACCAAGCTGCCACTGTTGGGTACTTGAGCAATGCCCTTAGCCCTCAACTGCTCCCCAGGCAAAAAAAAAAAATGGCTGCCCACTGCTCTGGGTGTATTCATGGTTTGTTGTGTATGTGTGTGTTCACTACTCACAACTTCTAATGTGTGTGCACTAACTTGGATGGGTTAAACACGGAGGATAAATTCCAAGTATGGGTTACCATACATTGGTTTTCACTTTATTTAACATTTATGGAAGAAGCATCAGGTACCAGCACTTTGCAATATTCAGTGTTTTCTGCCATGGGTCTTCAGGACACAGAACTTTCCGGTTTCTCTATAACATGTCTCTGTAAAGGCTGTGTTTTTGTTTTATTAATTTCAGAAAAAAAGAGAGAGGATACCACTGTTTACTGCTGCTCTACTGTAAGCAATAACAGAAAGTAACTTGCGGACATTCTAGAACATTAAATGTAACTGTATATGGTTAAAAAGCATGATGTGTTGTTCAAATAATAAATGTAAAAAATTGTGATTGTTGACAAATCCCTCTGGTATTAGAGTAATAGCACATTTCAGGGTGTGAAGTTTTAGGAAAATGATCCACTTTGGGGTGCTAACGGCATCACACCACACCAAGGTGGATTATTTTTCAATAAAAGCATGGCCTGAAGTGTGTTATTCCTTACATATCTCATTTTTATGTCACTTATTTGCACTAAAAGAGCATTGATGGTAAAAGTAACAATGCGTAGCCAAACATTACTATTAAATAGATTTAAAAAAATAATAAAAAAGTTACATTCTTCTTTTAAAAACATTTTTTGCTTTCCTTTTTTTTCACTAAAAGACAGTCATACAGAGAGAATGGGGTGGTGGGGGTATAGGGAAAGTCTTCTTAATGTTTTCCGTTCAAGTGCAGTTCACCTAGTAAGCAGCAGAGGGCTCTAAAAAGTGAAAATAGCTCCTTTAAGGCAAATTATTTAAACCTGAACAGGATCTGTATGTCCCTTGCATCAGAACATTATTAATGGCAGCCCTTACCCTTTAACCAGTTCCACCACAATGAAGTCATTGCCGTCTCCTCGATTGTAGAGGATCAATCCATCAGGGGAGGTGGTCTTGAACTGGAGGAACAGGTGCATGGAGTAGTAGGCCTGCAGTGTTGGTAGGGTCACGTAACTGGTGCGAGACTTGAAGGTCACCGGGTCTGCCACGATGCTCTTGTAGCCAATCATGGCATTTAGCTCACAGTAGTCAATGTCCCCATTCTTGCACAGGTCGATATAGGACATGCCATTGAAGGACAGACCCTGCAGGTGCCCGATGAAGTTTGAAGGAACAGCAGGCATGTAGAGCTTTTCTGTAATGATGCCCGTCTCGATGTTATGGAACTCTAGCTGCGTGTGGTCGCCTGTAATTTGGCCTTCAGAGGCAGAGCAATCAGATGAGAGATTTAGAGAAGGGCAGAGGAAAAAGTGAGTCAATGTGAAGAATGTGAAAAATGCAAACCGAGCTAGTAAGATCTAGTGGGAGAGAAGAAAGCACTTTAATATTTTATAAATATCTTTTAAACCTGCCAGGAGGGACTGCACTCACTCTTAAATCAGGGAGGTTATGCGAATTTAATGTATTCCCTGAGTTCCAGACTCCAAATGCATTGAATGTTGAAGAAATTTTCTTTACACCCAGAAGGCATTATATACAAGCCAATGCAATTACTGAACAAGAAAAAATATTACATTGCATCAGCTGTAAAAAAAATAAATAAATAAAATAAATAAATAAAAATCCTATCTTCGTATGGTGATCAGCCGTGTGTGTGTGTGTGTGTGTGTGTGTGTGTGTGTGTCTGTGTGGGATGAGGGGATGACATGTACCTTCTGAGGGCTGTAGGTCATCCACTGTAAGCTTCAGACTTTTCCCCCTTCTGACCACACGGACCGTGTGCCATTCATTATCATTCAGGTTCTGACCCGCAAAGATGGTCTCGGGGCCTTTACCTACAACATAGTCCCATACATCTATTACCAGCGAGCAGAGAAGGAAAGACGGAGGGATGGGGTAATGAAAGCAAAAGAGCTATAAATAATGAGGAGTAATAAAGAGCGAGAGAGAGAGAGAGAGAGAGAGAGAGACAGCAAGATAAAAAGAGAGAGTTTAAGAAAAGAAAGAAGAGTAAGAAAAAGTGATCCTATTTAGGAACAGCGCAGAGTTAAACATCGCAAAATGACTCCTTAGCTCTCTGACACCACATTCACACACTCATCCAAAATTGCAGTGATACTGAAAAGACATAACTATTTCACTTACAACCCATTTCTGTCCTGATATAATGCCCTGTTTTTTAAGATCTGAGTAAAACTAAAGCACAGCAGACACCACTGGCACTAACGGACAGCGTGACCAATATCCACGTCCACCAGAGCAACGGATCACCTTTCAGCCACTAGATGGAGACACACAACAAGTCTTCCCTCCTCTCTCCCACAGGAACCTGTCCAACATCTCAAGCTCAAGGCAAAAGATGGCTCGCTGCATATTCATCTCGCATCCCTTCAATTCCCGAGTGTTTAAGGCTGCACATTCAAAACCCACGGAGTGTAAACTTCATTCGAGAAAGCAATTTCTCACTCATCCGGACCCCACCTTATCCCACGCACTCATGCTGCAGAGCAAGAGCACTCGACACTCGAGCTTCTGTTGGCTGTTGTTTCTGCTCATCACTTGGCTGGGAGCTATGAGGGCAGGATGTCATTGTCAGAGCTGCATGAAGCACGTCTCATTCGATAACAGGTAAAAAAAGAGGCGCCATTAAAGAAGTGCCAGGCTTGCTATCGATTTCCCATCCCTCCCTGCTCTCAATTACTGTGAATCCAGATCAGGTGGCCATGAATCAGTCCGGGGGTGGGGGTGGGAGTTTGGGGGTGCCCCAGAGCTCCCTCTAAAGGAACTTTTGCACTTTACATCTTAAAGAAGGAACTTATGATATAAAAAATTCTACCACAAAACATCATTGTGCTACAAGTGACATTGTCTATACAACTTTAGACAAGGACAATGAGAACTATATCAGCCTCTTTGGCCACAATGTCATTGGTGATTAATATCCAGGTAGCAAAAAAAAAAAATGCAGCTGAGACCAAAAGCTTTTTTTTCCAGCTTGATGAAGCACCTTGTTGCCATGGAAGTAGGACAGATGACCATGTGTCTGGTCACTTTTCTTCCTCTCCTCCAATATGGAGGAAAAGGGCAGAGTTAAATAAGAGAGTGGCTCTCCTAGCTGGCTAGAACATTTTGACAGGCCAGGACCAGTGGGAGAGTGGACACACACACACACACACACACACACACACACACACACACACACACACACACACACACACACACACACACACACACACACACACGCGCTTGTTTTTCTATTCCCTTATGGGAACCTTCTACACTGCAAAAAATGCTGACAATATCTTGAATATGGCCAAATTTATACATCCATCCATTTTCCATACTGCTTATCAGGGTCGTAGGGGTACTTGGGGCTCAAGGTGGTGGACACCCTGGACGGGGTGTCAACCCATCGCAGTGCACAATTGCACACACATTCACACATCACAGACAATTTGGATACAATGTATGTCTTTGGACTGGGGGAGGAAACTGGAGTACCCGAGGAAACCCCTGAAGCACATGGAACATGCAAACTCCGCACATGCAGGGCAGAGGCGGGATTCGAACCCCCAACCCCGGAGGTGTGACAGTCAAAATATTTTGCTTCTTTCTAGAAATAAATGCACAAAATTAATACCAATAGAACAAGACTATAACATGAAATACTAGATACTACATTTGATTCTATTCAATATATTGTTACTTGTTAAGTTGTCAATTCTTTCAGTGCACTGACATAATTATTAATGCAGCTAATTAATTACATGCCTGCCACTAAATATAACCCTAACCTTAACCTCAGTGATCAAAACAAAAGCTTTTGGCATTTTTACTTTTTAAAATAAAGCTGGATTTTTTTTTTTTTTTTTTTTTTAAGAAAACCCCAACGAAGCAGGTATAAACAGCTATTTTGACTACATTCTACAATCTGCCACAAAGGATTCAGTGACCTCACACTACAGGACATCATTAGCTGAACTGTATTTATGAGAGATTTGCAGAGGTGGAGAAATTTGCTTCATTAAAAAAGGATTAACATCCCTGATTTACAGGGAGTCTAAATTTCTGCATGTGCTACAAACCAAAGGAAGTTTACAGCGATAAATAACTTAAACATAAAAACTACAGGCTCATACCAATAAACCCCAGCATTTCACTTATTCCTATAAAACTGGATTTTATAGAGATGAACTAAAAGGCTGTAAAATCAGGACGACCCACCGTTTTTCAGCGTCTGTTGTAAATGTCACTGTGCCACAAGACCAGATATAAGGCTCTAACAAGTCAAAATATAGCCCGGTTGAGCCGAGAACATGCACTGACCCGAACATTTCTAAATAAATAACTTTCATCGTGCTGTCACTCAGTACACATTAATAACCTATGAGTTGATGTGACAGCTTTCTGCAGCACACTGTCACCTTGGGGGCAGTTGCAGCCCCTAATTGGCATCATCTTGCCCTGTTTTGTAGAAGAACAGCAAATCATAAACACACATGTTTATACTTACGCACTACTGGAGAAAATGAATACAAACACAAAAGGCTGCACAACAGCAGGTGGATAAAGCATTCAAAACCTCTGCATCCTTTCTTCCTAAGCATAATAAATACTAAAACATCTGGGTTTTTTTGCTCAGATTTTGAAGTTTAGAGATTTTGATTCATACAAAATGAAGTCTCGGTCCTGCAAATGTAATCTATACTTAAGGAAAATGTCACTGGAGTACTGGTCAATGCTAAATTCTAATTGGTCAGATTGGGGTTGATTAATTTTCTATAACAGTTGCTTTAAGAGTATGTTAATGTCTTCAGGGCGGAGGACTTTGTGGTTTCTTTGACAAGCTTCTTTTTGTCTGATTAACTTTGAGGGAGATAATTAAAAGAGAGGATGGTGAGAGAGCCATGCTGCTATAAAGCACAGGATAACATGAATTAACTTGCTTTGTGGACTTTCGACAATAAACGTAACTATAGATGGATAAAATTATGACAAAGTTGTTTTTTTTTTTTTTAACAAATAAAATATTATAATTGTTGATATACTACAGTGGTATAAGACGAATAAGGTCATTCAGGACATGCTGTTTTTGGAAAATCATCAATCCGCTTCATGGTCATTGATTATTTTCCTATAACAGCCCACTTTGTTGTGCTTTATTTCTCACCTAATACTGTATATTCTAATTCTAATAAGTCAGTAGGTTTCTATACTCATTAATTATCCAAATTGAAATGAAAGGCAAAATGGCTGCTGATCTTATGGACGGTTCCACATTTTTCTGAATAAAAAACTGCAACACCAATTTACTAACAAATTGCCTCATATCACAACATCATTTCAGCAGATTTGCTTCCTGTGCGACTTCAAATCGAACTCACCAAGCGCACATTAGTGTCAACCTCTTTCTTAAGATAAAAGATAAAGTGTCAGCAGGGGAGGAGTAGTGAGTGTGTTTTCCATCACTGATGTGTTTATTACACAGAGGCCTCAGACGCAGTCTAGCTGCATCTCTATCTCTCGCCTGTGTTCCCTGCAGTTTTCCTGAAAGCATACACACCTCGCTCTGTCAGCCCTTCCTCCTCAACTCTGCACTCTCTTCCCTCACACTGCACTTCAGCACATTTCTGTGTAATTATCTCCCAAGGTACTGTGCCGCATGGGTGGGCATCTGTGGACGAAGGAGACATGGAGCACCCTGACAGCTTTCCCATAAACTAGAGCTGGGATGCTCCACTAAGGAACTGACACACCAAGACTGCTCAATTCTCAGCTCTGCAATGTGGCGTGGATCCAGGGGCTACGCAACACTACCTCACATCCAGCATTCCCTCTAGTCCTGCTTCCCATGGAACCATGGGAAATGTTCTAGGGAAATCTTCTAGGAAATGCTAGTTAGTTAAAGGAAGTTCTCAGAAGTGGTAGCTAGTTACATTTTTTTTTTTTTTTTTTGGAATAATGTTATTAGTCCTGGGTGGTGAAGAGTCCAAGAAATATTCATGACAGACGCGGAAGGATTCGATGAAGGCTGCACATGTCTTACATATGGATGAAGAATGGAAATTTCTGTTGCACCAACTGATCATAATCAGGATTTACTGCTACTAGGAGTCAAATTCGAAACTGGTTCTCGGATAAACAAAACATCGGCTAGTTTATCATAGTGGTGTGTGGCGTTACATTTACAAATTGCAGGTTTGTAGACTAAAGACAGTCCATCCAGGATTTTGCAATCACATAAATTAACTCAAAATCAAGCAAACTCTGCAATATTCGGAGGAGCTTGCAATTTTTCAAAATTACCACAGGTTTTCCATACATTTGGGCCACGACGCATCATGTGACAATCACAACACACATTCAAGCCAAAGCCCTCTTCGATTCACATTTGTCGAACTGCGAAAGAATGTGCAAAATAATTTCGTACAATTGCAATTTAACCAATTCAAGTAGTTTTCGCAAAAAAAAAAAGCATAAAAAACTCTGCAAGATGCGTTGCAAATTTAGAAAGACATTGCAGCAAAATCAAGCCTTTTTGGCCACAACAATCACAAATAAACTCGAAAATGCGAAATCCTGTACAGATTGTAATGGGGATTAATGACACAAATCGTCTCTCTAACACTATCACTACAGGTTGGGGTCATTATTGTGATACAAGTAAAAATTTTGACACATTTCTTAACGAGTCATGATTTCGGCAAAGCACTGGCGTCCCATCTAAGGGTGTACTCCTGTCTTGTATTCCCAAGATCTGGACCAGGTTAAACTGGTTACTGAAGATGAATGAATGAAGCCAAGTTTTTAGAAATGTACACACTGCTGTCAGAAACAGAAGATACTTTTTTCTCCTACTTCACTTGCTCAGAAGATCTTTCCATTTTTAATGTTAGCCCACATATGTATCTGAACATCTGGATGTTCATTTATTGAGTTTGTTATTATTTTAAATATATTGTCAGAACTGCAAAAAAAAAAAAAAAAAAAATGCCTTAGCAAGGGGAAATATCATGAATATAGTCAAATGATCTAGTATCTCCTATTATAAGATTACAATAAACCAAATATATGTTTATTAAACCCATTTCTAGTCATTCTTACTCATTTCAAGCTTGAAATAATCTTGTTCTATTGCCAGATAGTTTTGCTAATTTTAAGCATTTATTTCTGGAAAGAAGATAAATTATTTGCCGATAGATATTTTTGCCAATAGATAATAATAGATACTTTAAAAAAAATTTAAAAAGAAAGAAAGAAATACTAGATAGATTTGACTATATTCAAGATGTGTATAAGAAATACTAATATAGCAGGTTTCATTCTTGCATTATTCATAGTATAAATTACCAGTGGGCTCCAAACGGTGCAACAGTAAAGCATTTGCCATGTTGTTGGGAGGCTGAGAGTTTGAGCCATAAAGATGCTATATCTGTGAGTTTATATACAATATACTGTATACAGTATAGGACAGTTAGCAGACTAACTGTTCTGCAGTATTTCACATGGCTTCAACATATTCTTCAACAAGAATATTGTTTAAAAATATATGGGCTAGATAATAATAGTATAGTTATGCCTATAACAAATGGCAATTTCTCTTAGAAACCCAGGCTTCTTAACAACTGTTATTGCTAGATATCTTTTCAATTTTCAAACAAAGTCCTCCCAACAAATCAAACATACCCATTTGGTTTATTTTATTTACGTGTTCAAGTTATATAGTGCCTTTCTAACACCCAAGGTCAGTTTGTACCACAATTTAACACAAAATTGGCACTGCAACCAGATTGGCAAGACAATGTAGGGCTTTGAAAATAATAACAAAATCTTATATTGAAATATCTATGATTTATTTAGCAGTTCAATCCACTTTAATTACAACCTGCTGGTGCAACAGTCCCTTCAACAAAACACTGTAAACATCCCAATGCAGATGCAGCACTTGGATGCCGGGTGGCTCAGTTTAAGGGACAAACTGTTATTTCACTGGATGGCAACAGATTAAAGTGTCAGTCACTACGACAGGAGGTTTTGGGTTCAGTGCCCAGGCAACTGCTGCACGAACAAAGTTAGTGATTCTGCCCAGAATTGAGCATCGCTGAGACAAATTGGTTTAATGCCACAGTGATGGAGCAGCATCCTGGTGAGGGGACATAATTATATGACCATCTGTTCTAGCGCTCAGAGAGCAGGAGCTTCTGAAATGCTTCCTGCGAAATAGCCTTTTAATACTTTCCTCCAAGGATATGCTCTGAGAAGTGAACACAATCACACACTACACATCGAGCAGGAAGCAGTGGCAAAAAATAAAGTGCTTGAACATGCAACACACACACCGACACACAAACACACATTTCCCGTTCCCCTGCGTGTCACTTGCGAGCCCTGTGAGTGCCAGCACTCTCTCCTCTGTCTACCGCACTATTTGCATTACAAATGAAACACGAGCTACACTGCTGCATATTTATGAGTGCGACCATTCCAGTAAGTGGCAACGCTGTTGCATATTTATAGAGGAGGTTGTTCCAGTGAAATGAGGTTCTTCTGAATTCACATGAATCCCTCATTTGAGGAGAAGGATGCTCCAAACACATCTAAATGTCGTCCACTTGTCATCCATGAATGTGTCTCCAGGAGTACTGCGCATGAGGTGCTATTAAATCAGCAGCCTTCAGTTCATTCAATAACAGCTTCTATTTGAGTGCATATGTATGTGTGCTTTTATGTGGCAACGCTTCTTTTACGTTATGAAGACTCCATAATAACAGGGGCATGCAAAAATTTTGAGAGGAATGTGTGAAAATGTGGCAAAGATGTGGCTTTAAAAATATAATGACACACAAAATGTTCGGCTATCGTAACTCAATATAGGTCAAAGACTAAAAGAGTTCAGTTGTTCATATTCTTAAAAATATGCCACAGACCTTAATCTGTGCTGTTACTGTGTTAATTTAATGTTACTTTTTGTGTTTTAAGCATTTCATAGAACTGTAGTAAGAACTGGAATCCAAGTCATTAGTCTGAATGACAAATCTGCACTTGTGTAGGTGATAGGTGTTTTTTTTTTTTCTTCCTGTTTACAGAACAGAGAGATAAGAGTGGAATTATATAGTATAATATTTTCTCAAGCAGCAATGTTACCCACTGTGCAACCTGTACAACATTCAAATGCAAATTATTTTTCATAAAATGTACAGCCTTACAAACACCCCCTGTCTTTGACGAATATACACGTTTATATAATATAATAAATATTCTTCCTAAAAGTTGATAGGGAAATGCTCTGTAGTAGGGATCTACATAGACGCATGGGACGCATGAGTGTTCTGCATTTATATACAGTTATATATTTTTCCTAAGAGTTTGATAGGTTACTATTTTTTTTTTTTTTTTAGAAAATGGATAGTTTTGGTTCTAAAATAGGATTGGGTGAGCCACATATGAAGCTGTTGTAAAATCCTCGATATATACACCCCTGTGACACATCACAATAATTAAATTATGTATTAATGCTAAAGCAGTAAAGCCGTCAAAATTAAGCCATTGCTCTGTCCATAGAATACCACAATCTTTGTCCCTTATGTTCCTTAGCAACCAAAACATTGTGTAACGGAAGTGCATTGTGAATATTATTAATAATACATTCATTATTATTATTATTATATCATTATTCACTGACCACTGGATTTTATCATATTTTTTTGTCGGCATTTTATACAAGCATAAAGCCACTCAAGGGCTTTGCGTCATGCCTAAGAACATCCTTAACTGTGATACGATCAGTGTAATGCATGCCCTCACATTGCTTATAGTTTTAATAAGACCTGGATATGTGTGTGTGTGTGTGTGTGTGTGTGTGTGTGTGTGTGTGTGTGTGTGTGTGTGTGTGTGCATCTGTTTACCGATGTATGAGTTTGTTAGTGTGAGCAAACATATTGTGAGCATGTCATTGCCTTCGACTGTTTGCACAGAAGTGTTGCTGAGTCTAGTGAAGGCATCTGGGCCTCTCTCAGTCAGTGTGTGTGTGTGTGTGTGTGTGTGTGTCTGTGTGTGTGTGTGTGTGTGTGTGTATGTGCGTGCGTGCACGCTCCCCTGCCTGCACAGGGAGGGAAGAGTAGGACACAGTCGGCCCCATGAGAGAGCTCAGCTGTGTCCTAGTCTTGGGCGTTCTCGTCAGGTTAATGCGGATCACTGAATTATTGTTACATTAACCGATGTAGAATCAATGTGAGGTCAGAGGCACTCCACTGAAGTGAAGCGCCACCCCACCACACGCTTCTCTGTGCTACACTGTGTCATAAATAACATTCGTTTAAATTCACATCAATCTTTCTTCTCAGGGTAAAGATGCTGCATTTAAATGTCCTGAAACGTATAGAAAAAAACCCCAAAACTTTTGGCCATTCAGTGAGAGCTCCTATAAGGCATGCTGTCAGCCTTATAAACATGACAGGACATATAGATAGGAGAATTTGAATAGGAGAACACACCAAAGTAAAAATAAATAAATAAATAAATAAATAAAACAACACAGGGAATGTTAAATCAGGTATGATTGTTTTCTCTATTTAGTTATCCACATCCAGTGATTTAAAAGGTCATATCCATGAAGCCTGAGAAGCTTTTGATTGGTTGAGGAAAGCAGGCTCAACTATGGGGGAAAAAAATAATAAATGTGAATGCTGTTGTTACTATGCAACACAAAAAAAAGAATATTTTTGAAGGCCATGTTTGACAACTGCATCGTGGCTTTTAGAAAAAGGTGGAGGCTGATTATTACCTTTACTTCCAATGTGAATGAGCCATGTCAAAATGAGTCACTCAAACACAGAGATGTGGGGAAACAAACACGTGCACACACACACACACACGCTCTTTTTTGTGAGACTCGTGACACACCTGCTAATTACTCAGAGCCCTTAAGAGAACAGCCATCAAGCTAAGCTGAGAAAATCAGCAAGTCACTAAATTCAAAATGGAAATTTAGAAAAGAGCAAGGAAACCACGAATGCTTGTCTATCACCTTGCACCATTCTTTTCTCTCTGTTTTTTTGCTTTGCAATCTATCCGTTGGCCGTGTCCCGCTCTGCTGTGAGGTTAATGAGAATACAAAAACACCTCAGCATCAACAGCTCTGCCTCTCCTTCCCTGCTTTGAAATGAGAAAAAAAAAGCGCATCCCTTTAAGTGCAATGGGAATGAGGGAGAAGAAGGGATAAAAAAAAAGAAGAGAGAGCGGGAAAAAAGGGGGAGAATGACTGAAAGCTGGAGGCAGAGTTAAGGGGGATTTGAGAAGAGGTTCTCAGTGGAAATGATCTGCGTGAAGGTGTGGGAACTGCTGCAAGCTGGAGTGTGATCTGTGAAGGAGACGCTTAATCACGGCTCTTCATAGCCACAGCTAGCTTCATTTCTCCCACTGCTTTAAAATGGCTGCCAGAGAGCTGCAGGCTACACACACCCACCCACCCATCCACAGACACAGACACAGACACAGACACACACACACACAAACACACACACACACAAACGGTGCTACCTGACAGCAATCTAGCTCAAGCTCTATGTCACTGAACCCTGGTGGACATGATAGCTACTATACCATACCATACACACACACACACACACACACACACACACACACATTCACCACACATTTTCATATATAAATTCATTCATGTGTTCATGTTTCACACATTTCATCATATTTCATTCAGCATTACAGAAGCAGAGCTAGAGGAAAGAGGGTTAAGGAAGAGAGTCACTTACTGGTAGTACAGTTAATCCTGATACAGTCTAGATGGGGAAGAACAAACAAGATGTAAATTCAGCCTTCAAGGTTATGACTGCAGACATCCATTACAACACACTGTCCACAAACTGGGGACAGACACACAAACGGAGTGGACTGGAGAGCATCTGTCCCACTGATCAGACACATATTTTCTCTCTCTATCGCTCTCTCCTCTCTGCCTCCCACGTCGAGATAATGAACTCCAGGTGGAGGGAACACACTCTCACATGCTGTCTCGGACACTCATAAATATTCATATCCTCGCTGATCTGTAATATATTTAGAATTAGGGAAATTTGGCAAGTATAGAAATGTGATTATATTCCAGATCCATATGAGTCCAGAACTCCTGAATATTCAAAGACGGCTGATTAATTTCACAGCTCAGAAAATGGCCGAGGAAGAAGCAAGGAAGAGAGAAAGGAAGGGGAGAATCTGGTCAGCGTAACAGCATGCCCTCACCACCGGCGCTTCTGCTGCTCCAGTATGCACATATGTTAAAAACACATTTCCCTTTAATTAGCAAAAGGAGGCAAATTTAATGTGGAAAAGGGCTGATAAATAGGACAGAGTGGGAAGACTTGTGCTTGTCCAGGCACACTGCAGCAGAGAGCTGGAGCATGTCCACCGTCAAGCTAAGCCTCTTGGGAGTGGAGCTGAATTCGGAATGCTTTTCTGGGCAAAAAATAAAAAGATAAAAAAATAAAACACTTGCAAACCCTTGCAGAAAAGTCTGCTTTTTCATCGCACGTGTAAAGAGTGTGTCATGCTTACGAACAAATATTTAGACTTGTATTGTCTCACATGGTGCAGTAAATTAGGACTAAGGTGTGAATGCATGTGTAATAAAACAATTCCCTACACCTGTATTACTCTACACACCTTTTTAGGGAGCATCTTAATTTCTCGTAGTGCGCTTCTGCTGTATGGGGGCGGAGCCTATTTATGTGTCGGCAAGGTTTAAATCCTAAAATGATGAACCTCACAGAATCCTATGCAAATCACAATTTTATTAAGATATCTTTGAAATTGTATGATCCATATAGCTCTAGAAGGACTTACATGAGAAAGATTACAAACTGCACTCATAAATCAATCCCACGCGCGGCTATTCTCATTTTGATTACAAATGTCAGTGCCGTGTAGATTATTTAGACACCATTCAACATTCCTTCCACTACAAACAATTCAACGAATACATCTGAAACCCTCTTTAATGCTGAAGCAATATAGCTGCCTGTTCTGTGGCTACTGTAATAAATAATACGTCTTATTTTAGTCTCTGCTGCAATGCAGAAGCTTCTTTTATCACCAACTTTTTCTTAAGGTCCACCTATGTGTTGCTGGATCGATATTCTTCTGTGCACCAGCTTCGAAGGCGAGTGTGTTCTGATAGAGTGGAAGGCTGCGAGAAATCCAGAGCAAATCACAAATCCAGCTCCTTTCTCTCCCATGAGGCTGTAGCCCATTTGTGTGTCGTCAACCACAGCAAAAATGTGGTCGCAAACAGCCAGAGAGCAACGTATGCCCGTCCGAACAGGGAGTGCAATCACCTCTGGGGTAGAAGGCAATGATTTGGATGTGTTTGTCTGTGTGTGTTTGTCTATGTGTGTGTGTGTGTGTGTGTATGAGTGTTAGGAAAAGGTGAAGGCTGAAGAAGCTTTTGGATTAAGGGCAAGCCTAGACATGCTATTTCAAAGTGGACAGGTTGAATGTCATTGTGTTTTTCGTGAAGCCTGATGGCATTAAGTGACATTATTGAAGACACACTCCTTGGTCTGGGGACATTTATCTTCTGGTCATACACTAGTCTGCCATCCTGGGCTACTAAACACATTGATGGAAAAAGCTTGCGCAACAACATGGGATCGACCTTATGGTCTTTTTGTATGATTTCCATGATTCAAGTGAACAAGTGTACGTGGACATAACAATATTTTTTGTATATTTTTAAGATAAATAATCAAATCAATCAATCAATCAATCAATCTATCTATCTATCTATCTATCTATCTATCTATCTATCTATCTATCTATCTATCTATCTATCTATCTATCTATCTATCTATCTATCTATCTATCTATCGTACACCTTCCTATTCATCCAGTATTGATAATGCGTTATAAATCTATTTATAATGTCTTATATACCATATGAAATATTGTTTACACCACTGCATTGTTGAATTCTTAAATCTGATTGATCAGAAGGTACGTTTATTTGGCACCATTATTTACAAGGCAATTAATAATAATTTTGTATTATAGCATCGCATAAATTGTATTCAGCTGCAGTGTTTCTAAAAATAAATAACAGATAGAGCACTGGTTAGTACATATAATACATTATAATTTGCGGTACACATAATTTAGTAATGAAACCTGACATTACAGGTATATATGCTTTTTAAATTGTTATGCACATAAGTATAACTACTTATATGCTTTTATACAGACTTGGTCAGGCACTATAAGTTATTAAGGATTATGAATAACATAATATGAACGCAGTTATGATGTTATGAATACTGGATTTGTAGAAATTGTTACTAGTTACTTGTGAAATTAATATAATATACTACACTATACTATACTACAATATAATATAATATAATATAATATAATATAATATAATATAATATATCATTTTAAAAATCTTTAAATTGCACAGTAGTAGTAGATTTGCCTGGTGTCTCCTATACATTGTGTGATGACTCTTAGTTGTCTCTTGCTTTCATCACTGGATTGTACTACTGATCTACACGACTGAACACATGGATTTCTAACCTGTTTATTGAGGATTAGCAGATTATATGGTTCCACTAGGGTTCAAATAGCAGACACAGACAAACATAATTGAAGCTTTACTTGACTGGCCATAATAGTCAGGAAGGAAGTGAAAGTATAGTAATCTAAAAGTGCACTCCGTGGTGGGAGGGGCTACAGCATGCTCATCTGGAAGTGTGCGCAGGGCCGCAGAACCTGGCCTTTGAAGGATGTACACCGTCCCATTCTCTCTTCAGCACACAGAGACGATAAAAGCATATGCAGTGCCTAATGTATGCTCAGGAGTGTGAGAATAACTGAATTTTATAATGTTGCAAAATTATAGAAGTATATCTTTCTGCATGTTTCACTGAATTGTGAATTGTGAATGAAAGATGGTAGTAAAATGTGAATAACGCTTTCATATCTTGTACTAGTCTTTGTGAGTATAAACATTAAGATATATATCGTCACACGTGGGTTTAAGGTGTATGTATGTGTAGAGGTGTAGAGGCAAATGTTCTGATTGGGTGAGGTACCTAGATTGACCGTGAGTCTGACCCGTCCTCCATCCAGCTCCAGGCGGAGTGTGTCTGCAGAGTTGCGAGAGGTTGTGGCCATCAGAACACCGTAAGCTCGCTGGGAGCGGAAACGCAGCGACACGTCTTCCGCCTCGGTGTGCATCACCACCGGCAGCTTGATCTTCATAAACTTACTGCCATCATAACTGAGGATAGTGGCATCTGAGAGAGAGAGAGAGAGAGAGAGAGAGAGAGAGAGAGAGAGAGAGAGAATTAGATGGTGCTATAAAGCATTGAGAAAGGGAGGTAAAGTTGAAGGCAGTATGAATGCCATGAAGCCAGGACCGTGCTGTGGATCATAAACACCAAGGTTCATAGAGACAGATGAGTGACAGGTTACTACAGTCTTTTACAGCTGGACTATGGTTGTCTGCAACACCAGACAACCACACAACAGCCCTCACCATCACTGCACACAGAAACCCAGGACACGAAGCTCATAAATAACGACCTTACATCCTGGGCTTCATTAGTTCATTTCCATATGAAGCATAATTTATTAACTCAATCACCGGTAATGTATTCCTACTGCTGTGTGGCAGGGCTCGGCTGTAGAGCTGCATTTTATAGCCTCAGCCTGTCTCCATTTCTCTAATCTGTTTATACATGCAGCAATCACTTTATTGGCCAATTCAATTAAGCGGCTAGATCCTAAGCCAGTGCATTTCTTATAGAAGATAGCAGAGCACTCAGAATGGCAGCCATTTTACTAGACGAATGATGAGGAAAACATATAGACAGTTAAAACCTAGAGAGGAAATGTCTGCATGGTGTTAATTAAAAAAAAAAGTCTTTACAGTCCACAAATCTAATGAACTCAAAGGTTTAATTCAATCACATCTGTCGCAGTGTGAAACTGGCCAGTAACACAGGTACATTTCTCAAAACTTGGCATGAAAACTACTACGAATACATCTGTCTTCAGTGAAAGAGCTCCAGAGACCTCTATGGCTGCAGGCTAGCACCAATTAGACTGCCCTCCTTTTTACACACACACAAGCTACTCAGCTACTGTAATTTCCACTGACTGTCTCTTCTCACCATCTCTTGTTTCCATTAGCACGTAGCCAAGCCTGAGAGTGAGTGAGTGGGGGGGCCTGAGCCAGAGGAAAACAAGCAGAAGACAGAAGAACAAGCATGGCAATGTGCATACTAATGAGCACAAAAGAGAGCAGTCTGCCCCTGAGGAAAAGCACCTATGTGTGTGTGCATGCATCTGGCTGTGTGCGTTTGCGTTGGTCCTCACCTGAGGCTGCGGTGATGTTGTACTAGTCTTTTCAGTCCATGATCTTACTAAATATTGACTTGTTTGACGAGCCCTCGCTTATAGAAAAAGGTCATTTTAGATTTTCTTGGGCTCGGTTTTCTGACACACTTCAGGCTCATGTGTTATTGTATAAATAAGTACAACAAAAGACCAAAAAAAATAAAAAATCGAACTGACCCCATGACTAATATAGTTTAGTTTCTGTAAATATAAGTGTTACGAGTCAAAACCTAATACCTAACCTATACCTAAAATCATTTAAGTGAAGAGCTAATCAGTAGCTGTCCAAGTGTCAACTGAATTCTACTAAAGCAATGCCTGGCTTACCTAATGTCAGGGATATAGCATATGGAATAAGAAATATAAGCTAATATTTCAATAAATTAGTCTTACTGGTAGATTGTGGGGTATATTTTTTAAGTCAAAATAGCAAGTTAGTACTGTATGTTAAAATGATGAGATAAATGAAATAATGAGTTCTATGCATCCATTTTCCATACCACTTATCCTACACAGTGTTTACGGGGAGCCTGGAATCTATCCCAGGGAACTGTGGGCACAAGGTGGGAGATAGGGGTGGGCGGAATGACCAAAAATCTATTTCACGGAATTAGTAATTTTATTTCATGGTAACGATATATATCACGTAAGAAAATTGTCATTCTGGTAAATCAACTGTGAATCAATAGTATGCTTTGACATGCTTCATTTTAAGATGATAAAACTTGTGCTACCGCTGCTAGCAGGAACATTCGCGCGACACAGTTTGCAAATAACATTTTTCTGCTCTTTGTCAGATTTTGTAAACCCGAACCACGTCCATACCACCGATGTCACGCCTCTTTTCATAACAAGTTCCTCCTCCTGCTCAGGATTGGTTTGTGGGACTTCTTCACCAGCGTGCTTATCTTTCTCCATGTTTTTCCTCTCACAACTACTCTTATGTACAGCTTCTCGATTGTTCTCACATGCAGGAGCGCTACGCACAAAGTTAACCACGCCCACTTATTTACATTTCGTGGTATACACGGAATAGAAAAATCTGTAACGGTAGACATTTTATTCCACGGTAACGGTATATCATATCGCCCAGCCCTAGTGGGAGACACCCTGGATGGGGTGCCAACCCATCACGAGGCACAATCGCACACACATCCACACACTACAGATGATTTGGAAATGCCAATAAGCCTACAAAGCAGGTCTTTGCAGGATAACTATATTTTATTGTTTACTGCTGGAGAGTTAACTAGCATGCAAGCAATGGCCTGACATGCAAGATAGATTGTCAATGTACAAAACTGTGTATATGTAGGAATATATTTAGGTATATAATTAATTTAGATAAGGTAAAAATTGTTTCTTTTCATTATTATTATAACCACAATGTCGCTAGCTACAGCCAAAATGCTAACAGCTAAATTCCAAGCTGCACTAAAATTTAATTTATCGCCAATCTTTCAGTACTGCCTTAGTCATACCCACAGACAAAAACTGCAAATTATAGTCTGTTTATTTAAAAGAATGTGACCTACAGTCAGACACAGATGGATGCAGTACATTAGCTTTATTCTTTACCATAAATGTGGGATGGTTTGTATGAGCTTCCTTATTCCCCGACACACTTGAGTTTCCATGATAGAGGAAGTCACAGGACAGTGAAAGCCCATCTCCCTCGAGCAGAGCCCCTTCTGCGCCCTTTAAACCCCTCCAACCCATTCTTTAATCCTCCATACTGTCCGTCACTGTAGGTGAGGCAGCCCCAGCTCACTGACAGCTTGACAAATGAGCCATCGCCTCATCTTTAGAGGAGTAGTCTCACTCCAGGAGAGGGGATAATGAAAGGAGCAGGATAGCCAGTGGTTCGAAAAGATTTTCATTCCTGCCCTCCTGCAGTGGTGTGTATTCATGCGACAGGAGAACCTAGCGCTGCGGCTCCTGTGCTGCCTGACAAGCAACGCATTACATCCAATCAGGGCATGATGGAGCAGCAGCAGTCTGCACTATGAAGAGGGGCGCAGAGGTCGCAAATAAGATGACATGCTTGGAAAACTAAACACGGAATCTGAAACACAAAGGCAGGGGCTGGTGGTTGGGGGCTGAGGTGTGGTTGGTGAGGGAGGTGGGACATGGGGATTGGGAACATCACAGATATAAACCTAAACCAAAAACTGAAATGCACTGAGGTGTATAATTTAGAAATTTAGAATTTCTGGAAAAAAAGAGAAAGAAGAGACAAGCAGGTAGAATGAAAATGATAAAATGATAGAGGTATAGGGAATAAGTAAAAGAAAAGAGAGAGAAGAAAGTAATAAGGAGTAGCGTGAGGGAGAGAAGGAGGCCCTACAGTGCTTGTGCTGTGTTGTTATCAGAGTTGCTGATAGGTCTGCTATCTACTGTGACATCAACAAATGGCAGTTGGAATTCAAACTGACAGAAATTTCGTCAGTGTATGTGAATGTGAGTATTGCAAAACATGTAAAATGTTTACATGTAAAAAAAAACAAAGAAACATGTTTACATGTAAAAAAAAATATGTAAACAACTTTCATAATTCTTAATTTGAATTGGTTTAATTTGAATCTGAACATTAGTGCTATAATAATAATAATAATAATAATAATAATAAGAAGAAGAAGAAGAAGAAGAAGAAGAAGAAGAAGGAATAACAATAACTAAAGGCTAGTCGTTTCATTAGTGTTGGGTTTTCATCAGATTTTTTGGGTTAACAAAAAAAAACCCTGACCATGACACCCATATGTGCATGTTGAACATCCCATTCCAGATTTAGTCCCCATTTTGCTGTTATAATACTTTCCACTGGATTTTGGAGCATGGTTGTGGGGATTTGTCCATTCAGCCACAAACATTAGTAAGTTCAGACTCTGATGTCAGGTGAGGAGGCCTGGGGTGCAGTTGGTGTTCCAGTTCTTCCCAAAGGTGTTCTGTGAGGTTGAGGTCAGGGTTCTGTACAGGCCACTCAAGTTCTTCAACACCAACCTTGGCAAACCCTTGTGTGCTTTGTGCAGAGGTGCACTGTCATGCTGAAACATGTTTGGGCTTGACCCCTTAGTTCCAGAGAAGGGAAATTGTAATGCTCCAGCATACAAAGACATTCTAGACAACTGTGTGCTTCCAAATTTGTGGCAACATTATGGGGAAGGCCGACGTATGGGTGTGATGGTCAGGTGTCCGCAAACCTTTGGCCATATAGTGTATAGTGTGTGTGTGTGTGTGTGTGTGTGTGTTTGTGTATGAAGTCTCTGAAAAAGGCAATGTCCTACTTCCTAACCCAGTCAGATATGTTGGACTGCAGGTAGAAAGGAGTGCACATGGATCAGATCACTCTCTCCATCTGCACCTCCATCTGTTCCTACTTTCATTAACCACTCGCTCCTGTCCAAGACTCCTCCTCTGAAAAGCACCCTAACAACCTAACACCTAATGTATGAACACACTCACACACACACACACACACACACACACACACACACACACACACACACACACACACACACACACACACACACACACTTCCTGTGCCTCCCTCTTAATCTGTTTTTTTTCTGTTTCTCACTCTCACATACACAAACACCTTACATACCTATATTTGAGCAAGCACTTTCTGAAGGTTTCCATGACACTTGGCATATCTGTAAAGGGGGAAGACACACCGTTTGTGCGAAGTGTGTGCAGAGTGGGAGTCAGGAGTCACATGTTCGTGTTATACCTCCCTGCGGAGCCCAGCACAATCCACCAGCATGCTGCAGCACTCAGGAGCTCTGCTCGCTACAGGGATTACGGAAATGTATGTTCAACACTCATGGTAAACAGGAAGATTTGGCTCTGAGGCATCATACATAATTCAGCTATGCTCATGTTTGGATCCTGCATTCCAATGAATGATTTGCCATCTACAAATTTTTTTACATGCAGCATGAAGTCACGTAAGTCGTATAGCTGGCAGAGAGAACAACAAGCTTGGACATGTGAATTAACATTAATAACTTGCCAACATTGCAATCAACCAGGTATTTGTGTGATTTCTTCATTTTTATTTATTTATTTATTTATTACTATGGTTTTTTTTTTTTTTACTTCCAACTGTTTTACAGATGTACAGTAACCAGTTAAAATGTAAAATTGAAACAGTGTCTGTAAACTCACTTATACATGAAAGTTATATAGTATACTCAAATCTGATAGCAAAACAAATCTACACAAATTCTACTGGGCTTCAGATTTCAGATTTCAGGTCTGATCAAAACATTTTAGCAAGTATAGTAACCAGAGTAGTATAAGTAATAACAATAAAAATAAAATAGCGTTAATAATGACACTGCGCACACAGGAAACTTGTACTAAAATGTAGATAATGAGGTTTAGTGTCGACATGGATCTTTTTCAGTTTAGTAATAGGTGCATTTATGTACAAGAGGCACCATGCAGGCTGACTGGGAGCATCTCCAAAAGGGCAGGTCTTGCAGTATCTAACTGGTATGCAGTGGTTAGTACCCAACAAAAGTGGTCCAAGGAAGGCAAACCCAATGCTCATTGATGCACATGTGGAGTGAAGGCTAGCCTGTCTGGTCTGATCCCACAGAAGAGCTACTGTAGCATACATTGCTGAAAAAGTTCATGCTGGCTATGATAGAAAGGTGTCAGAACATATAGTGCATCACAACTTGCTGTGCATGGGGCTGCGTAGTCACAAGAGTGCCCATGCTGACCCCTGTCCACCACCAAACGTGCGTACATGTGAGCATCAGAACATCAGGGCATGTGAGCATCAGAACTGGACCACTGAGCAATGGAAGAAGGTAGCCTGGTCTGATGAATAATTTTTTCATGTGGATGGCTGGGTGCATGTGCATTGCTTACCTTGGGGAGAGATGGCACCAGGATGCACTATGGGAGGAAGACAAACCGACAGAGGCAGTGTGATGCTCTGGGCAGTGTTCTTCTGGGAAACCTTGTGTCCTGGCATTCATGTGGATGTTACTTTGAAACGTACCACCTACCTAAATATTGTTGCACACCAAGTGCACCCCTTCATGGCAACGGTATTCCCTAATGGCGGTGGCCTCTTTCAGCAGGATAATGCGTGCTGCCACACAGCAAAAAAATTGTTCAGGAATGGTTTGAGAAACATGACAAAGAGTTCAAGGTGTCAGATCTCTGACTGAGCATTTGTGGCAACTTACAGGAATAAAAATTAATCTGCTGCTAACGCCTTGGTGCCAGATACCACAGCACACCTTCAGAGGTCTTGTGGAGTCCATGCCTCGACAGGTCAGAGCATATATATACAGTGCCCTCCACTAATATTGGCACCCTTGGTAAATAAGGCTGTGAAAATGGTCTTTATTGTTTAACCTTTTAATCTTTCGTTTAAAAAAAAAAAAAATCACAAAAATACTCTGCTCTCATTGATATCAAACAATTGCAAACAAAACACAGGTTTATCCAAAAAAAAACAAAAAAAACAATCTTTGTTAAATATAGGTGTGCAACAACAATTATTGACACCCTTTTAGTCAATACTTTGTGCTACCTCCCTTTGCCAAGATAACAGTTCTGAGTCTTCTCCTATAATGCCTGATGAGGTTGGAGAATACATGGCATGGGATCTGAGACCATTCCTCCATACAGAATCTCTCCAGATCCTTCAAATTTCGAGGTCCACTGTGGTGGACTCTCCTCTTCAGTTCACCCAACAGTTTTTCTATGGATTTCAAGTCAGAGGAGTGGGATGGCCATGGCAGGACCTTGATTTTGTGGTCAGAAAGCCATTTTTGTGTTGATTTTGATGTATGTTTTGGATCATTGCCCTGCTGGAAGATCCAACCATGGTCCATTTTAAGTTTTCTGGCAGTCAGGTTTTCATTTAATATCTGTTGATACTTGATAGAGTCTGTGATGCCATGTATCCTAACAAAATGTCCAGGTCCTCTGGCAGACAAACAGCCCCAAAACATTAAAGAGCCACCACCATATTTAACCGTGGACATGAGGTACTTTTCCATATGGCTACCTCTCTGTGTGCACCAAAACCACCTCTGCTGTTTATTGCCAAAAAACTCTATTTTGGTTTTATCTGATCATAGAACCCAAGCCCGTTTGAAGTTCCAGTAGTGTCTGGCAAACTGAAGACGCTTGAGTTTGTTTTTGGATGAGAGTAGAGGCTTTTTTCTTGAAACCATTCCAGACAACTTGTGATGATGTAGGTGACTTCGGATTGAAGTAAATTGTAGTAATATTATATATAATTTTAATAAGCTTTCCATCTCTTCAGTTGAATTAAGCATAAGGTGGGAGGAAAGGTGAAATGCAATTTTCAATCACATATGGTCTGAATACTTGGCCTGATTTCTTACCTCTTCCCTTCTTCAGGTTTAATCCTTCTATAGAGGTCATGCACAAATTAGATTACTGCTGTGTTATATTGCCGGAAATGGGAATCATTTTACAACGATCCACTGAATCATATGTCTTCACATAGAGTGCTGTTGACCTGCCTCACACCCAGAACATCCACTGTGCCCCTTTCCTATAACCACAGTTTTGTAGTAACCAAAATGTTATTAATTTGATTTTGAACTGAAGTGTATGCAAACATTTGCAAATTGGGTTGTAGAAATGCACAGTTTTGATCTCTGTAAAATATTGAACACTGTGTCAAAGCAATGAAAAATGCATTCACAGTTCAGTCCACATACAACTCTGTTTTGCTAACTGTGTGAAGAATTTACACTGAACTCGGTGCTTGTTAACAATTGTTAAAATGTAAACTATGACCCATTTAATAAATGTCATAAATTAATTCTGAATAAAAAACAAAACACAACTATGATAGGAAAATAATCAGTGATGTAGTGATGTGATTCCATTACTCCCCCAAGGTTAATTAATTCCCAATGACATTGTACTCCAAAGTATTTATTTGTAAAATAATAAACAAAAATTATAGTATTTTTCAATTATTATAATCTCCTTACAGACTTCACCATATAAACAATTACACACTAAAAAAAACAACGTTTGTGTAAAGTGTCCACAACTCGTGTCCCTGTGTAAGTTGTTACTTAGAAATGATAACATATTAGAACAAGCACATTAATATATAACCTTGTGATTTGAGTTGTAGCTGTAACTATTGTCAGAGTTGCTGTTATAGAAAATTAATCAACTAGCTAGTTTCTGTAAGAGGATGCCTACTTCAGCTCAAGCAAACATTCATTACTTCCTCCACAGCTGCCACATTTGGTGTCTTTTTGTTAAATCCCTTTCACATCCTCCTCCTCACATCCTCTTTCCATTCCTTTATTCCTCCACTAACAAACTGTTCCAATTTGCCAGTTAAACAGTTGTGGGGTATGTGGATGGATTTGGCAGCACTCACTGGAGCAGCACTTCACCATCTCTCAAGCTCACGGCGTTTCTGAAGCTTGATAATGCAGAATCGCCACTAATCTCTATTGTACTAAATGGTCAGATCATTTCCATAATTCCTGTATGCAGTTGTGACAATGCAAACATAACTGATTGTGTTTGGTTGAAGCAGCCAAGACTTTGCTGAAGGGGGATTACTGTGCCCAGACAACTGGCACATTCTTAAAGGCAAAACACTCTCATTAAACAACTGGCCTGAGTCCGAGCACTTCACAGAGATAGCTCTGATGGGCAGCACTGGTGGACAATGATATTTAGCTCAATACACGAAGAGAGGAAATGGAATTTATTGACTGTCTGTCTCTCTGTCTTTGCCCTGTTTTGCATGGTGCACTGTAGGGGTAACTCGATGCGAGCATTCATCTGGAAAAACAACAGCACTGAAATTCTGCCAAGGATGGAAATAAAAAAAAGACAGAAAAAATAAATACATAATGCACGCTTGAGTGTCTCTCTATGAAGGTGACATGGATTGGAAAGAAACCCAATTACCACAGTAACAGTAATGTCAGCTGTGCTGGCTGCCTCACATTCTTTTAAGGCCGAGCTGACAGTGGAGAGGCAGAGAGTGGGTGGAGATCTTGTTCAACCCACAACCATCTTAAAACTTTGCAGGTTTGGCCTATTACAACATGTAAATTATATAGCGCAATGCAGTATCTGCCCAGAGAACAGCCTGACATTTGCAGTGCAATTCATTTTAGCTCAAGAAATGATGGACTCCTTAGTCACAGTGTCCTTCATGATGATAATAGTCAATTCCTAACTGAATGAAATGTATTGAACAGCCATGCGAGCCATGCAAAGTGACGATGACTCTTACATGGCTCACAAATCTACAATAGCAGTGAAACCATGACTCACCTCTCTCACAGGAGCGACCTAGGTAGCCAGTCCCTGAGCAGTCACACACGTAGCGGTTCCAGCCCTCCCTGCACGAGCCGCTGTTCAGGCACGGGTTGCTCAGGCACTGCTTTGGATGTTCTTTGGAGCAGGAAGGTTTGACACCCACGGCTCTCTGGGCCTCAGCAAGGCGCCGGATGTCTTTGCTTTGGCCATCCATGAACAAGTCGCGCACGCAGCCCACGTAACCATAGTTGAGCAGTGCAGTCCACACCTCGGTGGGAAACACCAGGCCAGCGCGGTCTTCCGGCAAACCACCAAGGTATAGAGTGTCATCCAGATCCAGGATCTCACTCTCTCCCGGAGCGTTATAGGGGGTACGTACTGAGTTGACAGAAATAGTGCCTGAAAAGAAACAAGAATGGTTAGTGGGGCAGTGGTTAAACTGTCGGACTTCTGATTGGAAGGTCATGGGTACAAATCCCAGCGCTGCTACTGCTGGGACCATGAGCAAATGCTCAGTTGTATAAATGAGATGAATGTGAGTCATTAGAAGCTTAAAGTTCAGTTCATTCTTCTTCAGTTATATCAGGGTCACAGAGAATCCAGTGTCTATTCTGCTAGACAGGAATACACCCTGGATCACAGGGCACCATGCACAAACACCTAGGGGCAATTTAGAACCACCAATCTACTGGGATGCTTTTGAGAGGAAACTGGAGAACCCAGAGGAAACCCACATGGACACAGGGAAAACTCAGAATTGAACTAGGGATCTTGTAGCTGACACACAGGAATGCTACCCATTTCACATTGCACATTGTAATGTCTAATGTGTTTCTATACATGTCATGATCATATTTTAATGGTATAAAACTGTGATTCAGAATATTGTTATACAATGGATATCAAGTTTCTTTGTACAGCCTAGAAATTAGCTACACCCCTATGAACAGGAGTGCCACTCTGCTGTCCCTTTTCCTTAAGACAACTCATGAGGTGTGGTTCAGAGGAAGGGGAAGGTTTGTCACCTTTTTACATGGCAATTGCAATTCGTTTTGCAGGCAGCAGAGAGCTGTAAATCTTACCAACGGCTCTGTTAGTAACTTTTAAAAATAGTAGAGTGGGATCTTTCAGGCATGATGTGAACCCTATTTGGTTTGGTTCACTGCCTCAGTTGAAATGGGACAATATTTAATATATTTTTAATAAAATGTAATACCACTTAGAATAGTGGCCATTACAAGAGGATTAAAACCCCATTTGGAGTACAGTAAGTATATAACTTCAGTATGTATACCATTCATTACGTAGTCTATGAAGTGCTGAAGTCATCCAAGCCATTGAACTTTCTATTAGTAGTAAGTCTAAGCAATTTGGTAAGAACTCGCCCCTTCTCCCGTGATAACCGACACTAATGATGTCATGAAACATTTTAAGGATGGGATGACAGCCTTTGGACCCCTGAGATGTGAATCACATGCATGAAATAGGATTTTCACTGCTTTGGGGTAAATATAGCATGACAATGTTCTGCTCAGTAAAATGAATGATCATGGAACATTATACAATAAACTGATAATAGCAGAGTATGCGGAATCAAAATACAGTTAGGACATTTAGTCCATTTGTGGCCATATTCACACACACACACACACACACACACACACACACACACACACACACACACACACACAAATCGTAACACTATGGGTTCTTCTAAGCAGCACTATAAGTCTGTAGCCAAGAGGTTCTTATTAATATTAATTCACAAAAAATATTAATGAAAGCATTTAGTAAGAAACTATAGCAGTACTTAAGCTGGATTGATATATGAAAATTGATAGATGAAATCCCAATTCACACTGGTGTATTAAAATAAAATTTTTTAAAAAGTACAACAATTAAAATGCTATTAAAATGCTAATTGTCAGCTTATGCGTATAAATGGGCAGGATTTAAGTACTTAGTATTTAATTCAATGTATTTACAATTCACTAAAGTACTGTATCGATTTAAAGTGCTCTTTTAATTAGCAGACTGTACCCTAGTGTAACCATGTCTTTGTGGTTTATGATTATTTGTAGTTATCTAAAGGAAAACCAGTTGGACAATGTGCACGCTGGAATCCTGAATTCCTGACTGACAGCACAATCATCACAATACCATCATGATTATTTCCAAATGTTTTCATTGTAATTAAAACTTTTCAAACACATAAACTGGATTCAAAATAGACCACAAGCAGCAGCCATTTTTGGATTGTTCGTGATTTGGCTTTATAGACATAGCACCAGTTAGGAGCTACAACCCCCAAAAAGTTGGGACGCTGTGTAAAATGTAAATAACAGAATGCAATGATTTGCAAATCTCATAAACCCATATTTTGTTCACAACAGAACATAGAAAACATATGAAATGTTTAAACTGAGGAAATGTACCATTTTAAGGAAAAAAATAAGGTAATTTTGAATTTGATGGCAGCAACAAGACTCAAAAAAGTTGGGACAGGGCCATGTTTACCACTGTGTAGCATACCCTCTTCTTTTAACAACAGTGTGTGTACATCTGGGAACTGAGCAGACCAGTTGCTGGAGTTTTGGGAGAGGAATGTTGTCCCATTCGTGTCTGATACAGGATTCTAGCTACTCAACAGTCCTGGGTCTTCTTTGTCGTATTTTTCATTTCATGATGTGCCAAATGTTTTCAATTGGTGAAAGGTCGGGACTGCAGGCAGGCCAGTTCAGCACCCGGACTCTTCTACTACGAAGCCATGCTGTTGTAATAGATGCAGTATGTGGTTTAGCATTGTCTTACTGAAATATGCAAGGCCTTCCCTGAAAAAGACGTCATCTGGATGGAAGCATATGTTGCTCTAAAACCTGTATATACCTTTCAGCATTGATGGTGCCTTTCCAGATGTGCAAGCTGCCCACACACTAATGCACCCCCATACCGTCAGATAGTGTTTTAACCTGCATTTGTGGATGGCACGGCGAACTGTGTTCACAGACAATGAGTTCTGGGGGTGTTTCTGAGCCCATGCAGTGATTTCCATTACAGAATCATGCCTGTTTTTAATGCAGTGCCGCCTGAGGGCCCAAAGATCACAAGCATGCAATATTGATTTTCGCCCTTGTCCCTTGCGCACGGAGATTTCTCCAGATTCTCAGAATCTTTTGATGATATTATGTACTGTAGATGATGAAATTTTCATAGTCTTCACAATTTTACATTGAGGGACTGAAATTGTTCCACAATTTGTAGAAGTTTTTCGCAGATTGGTGAACCTCTGCCCATCTTTACTTCTGAGAGACTCTGCCTCTCTAAGATACTCTTTTATATTCATCTTTTATATTCATGTTACTGACCTGTTGCCAATTAACCTAATTAGTTGCAAAATGTTCCTCCAGCTGTTTCTTTTTTAGTGACACTTACTTTTCCAGCCTTTTGTTGCCCCAGTCCCAATTTTTTTTTTTAATGTTTAAACATTTGATATGCTTTCTATTCTCTATTGTAAATAACATATGGGTTTATGAGATTTGCAAATCATTGCATTCTGTTTTTATTTACATTTTACCCAGTGTCCCAACTTTTTTGGAATTGGGGTTGTACTTTTACCTTTAATATTCTTTTTTTATCCTGATCTCCTGAGAAATTAGGGCAATGTGTTTGGATTTTGTTAAATTTCACATGATTTAAGTAACTAGAAAAGGTCTTCAAGCTAGCTCCACTCCTAATTCTAATCTTTTTATACAGCTTAAGTCAGGGGAATAGTTACAAATTTGCAAGCAAGCATGTTGAATTTTTTTGTGAATAGACTGAGCAATGCAATAATTTCAAAGGCTTGACTTCAGTGCCACCTACAGTTCTCAGTTTAAATTTTAGCTTGACACTGGTACAGAGGTTAATATAACTGATAATGATCTGCCTTTAAGGCAGCACCTCACATTGACTCTAATGATATTAAAACTCTTTCATGGACTCTAAATCAGCCTCATTGTTTTCTTGGAGACAGTTCACTAACAACATTCAAATCCACAGTGCAATTCTGCATCATCCCCCACCTTCATTTTCCTCCATTACACGCTGCAATTTTTCATGCCTTAAAGGCAATGAAAAAAAAAAGACATTATTTGCATGATGGGCTTTTGCAGTCGGGGAAGTAATATACATAGCTATCCGAGTCCTGTTTATTAATGTTTAACTGCCCAAGTTCAATAAAACACCATTATGTTTTAAAATATGAGTGATATTGGCCATTTGCAGCATGAAACCTTGTATGGTGAAACGCAAATTATTTAATCCTTAACCAGGGCTAAATTGGTGTAGCTGTAAGCAAATGAGATACCGGCAATGGGAGTAAAGGAGGAGAGAAATGCAGACAGATGTTTTTTCTCCTTGGTCACACTTTATAGTATTAAGTGTCTATAATTTCTGTGCAGTTAAATATGAACTATACTTGCAACTATAATGCAACTACTGAGGATATCTGCACTGTCACAGATGGATTAAAACAGTATATATTAAGTATTAATACACACATATCAAAGTCATTTTTGTCTTGTACACAATAATATCTTGATAGTTATAGGATGACTTTCTGTCTCAGGTCAGGTAATTACACGTGTAACATTGTGAGTGTGATTTTATACATAAGATGCTGGTTTTCCAAACTTTTCTTTATAATTTTTTGCATCAGGGTTTGCATAATAAAGTACAGTACATTGCTAGGGTACTGTTGATTTTGTTACAGGACCAATTTCTGAGAAATTACATACAGTAAATGCTAAGTTACATGTTAAAATAAATGGACAGCTCCTCTGTAGTATGGAGGTATTGTAATCATAAAGAAATGTATTACTAGAAAACCAGAATTCCATACAAACTGCATTTCATAGAGCACATGTGTAATTAGCTAATAGAATGTTATGATAATTGATAGTTGATAACACACGTGTAGTTGATTTTGACCCACCTTCCATACATCAGTAGTCACATTACAGTTCTTCATATAAAGTGGAAGATTCTTTTTCTCCATATGCCTAAAGATCATAGGTTTAATTTGTTGTACATTTCACAAGTTGATGTGAATATTGTTTCCCCTAATTAAAGTTGTCACATCACATCTTTCTATTGATTAATCTCTCTGACACGTACACACACACACACACACACACACACACTGACAAGTGCACACCATCCTGTCCAGTGCACTAAACTTGGCGATTATTGCCCTAAATAGCAGCCAAACATCTCTCTCAGGTCATCAGTAATGAGCATGCTCCATCATCCAGCCTCTGGTTCCCAGTGCTCACAGATTACACAGCACAGCATTACCGTATGGTGGGCCTGCCACTATACTTCCTCACACACACACACACACGCACACACGCGGACGCACACGCGCGCACACACGCACACGCACGCACTCACATGCACACACACATACAGTGCTGTGAAAAAGCACTTATGATTTCTTCTATTTTTGTGTATATCTCATACTAAATAGTTGTAGATCTTCAAACGAAATACAACATAAAACAAAGGCAACCTGAGTAAACACACAATACAGGTGTTTTTTTTTTTTTTTTTTTAATTGAAGCAAAACAAAACCTATCACCAAGGTGAAAAACTAATTGCCCCCTTAAACTTAAAATCTGGTTGTGCCACCTTTAGCAGCAATAACTGCAACCAAACACTTCCGATAACTGGAGATCAGTGTTTCACTTACTTCTAGGACTAGGACTTACTCCTATGTTTGGATCATTGTCTTGCTGCATAATCCAGTTGTGCTTTCGTTTCAACTTACGGACTGAAGACCGGACATTCTCCTTTAGGATTTTCTGGTAGAGAGCAGAATTCGTGTTTCCCTCAATTATTGCAAGTTGCCCAGGCCCTGAAGCAGCAAAGCATCCCCACACCATCACACTGCCACCACTATGCTTGACTGTAGGTATGGGTTAGGGTCTCTTTTTGTGGAATTCTGTGTTTGGTTTATGCCAGATTCAACCCCTGTCTTCCAAACAGTAACACTTTTGACTCATCAGTACACAGAACATTCTCCCAAAAGGTTTGAGGATCATCAAGGTGTGTTTTGGCAAAATTCAGACAAGCCTTAATGTTGTTCTGGGTTAGCAGTGGTTTTCACCTCACCACTCTTCCATGGATGCCATTTTTGCCCAGTGTCTTTCTGATAGTGGAGTCATGGACAGTGACCTTTATTAATGCAAGAGAGGCCTGTAGGTCCTTCAATGTTGCCCTTGGTTCTTTTGTGACTTGCAGGATGAGTAGTTGCAGTGCTCTTGGAGGAATTTTGGAAGGTTGGTCACTTCTGGGAAGGTTCACTACTGTGCTGAGTTTTTCCATTTGGAGATAAGGGCTCTCACTGTGGTTCTTTGGAGTCCCAGAGCCTTTGAAATAGCTTTGTAAGCCTTCCCAGACTGATGTATTTTAATCATCTTCTTCCTCATCATTTCTGGAATTTCTTTAAATTTTGGCATGGTGTGTTACTGGGTAAGATCTTTTAACCAACTTCATGCTGTTGAAAAAGATCTATTTAAGTGTTGATTTGATTGAACAGGGTTTGCAGTAATCAGGCCTGGTTGCGTCTAGTCAATTTAGTATGAGATATACACAAAAACAGAAGAAATATGGATGGGGCAAATACTTTTTCAAAGCACTGTACATGCCTACATACACTTCCTGTGCATGTATGATAATATTTGGGGTGTGTGTGTGTATGTGTGGGTGTGTGTGTGTGTGTGTGTGTGTGTGTGCTGTAGGCAGCCAATTCATACAGACTGCAGAGTGACACAGCACAGCTCATTCTGTTTGGCACACAGTGAAAGTCCCATCTGTCAGTCCCGTTTCAGATTCCCATAGCCTGCCAATCTCACAGCTTTTTTTTTCTTCTTCTTTTTCATGCCATCAAAATGTGACCAAACTCACTATGGCAACAATGCAACACTGTATTAGGGGGCTTATGCTAATCTCGTTTTAAAGACGTGATGAAATTGAGCTTCACGGATAGCGTCTATGGAGTATGCCTGGAAGAAAAATACAATTTAAAACCATAGAGAAAATGTCTCTCTCTCTTTCTCTCTATCTCTCCTTTAGCTGAGCCCTATTAAATCCCAATTGAATACTGCATTACCGTGAAACTAAAATACCACTCTTGCTTTAGAAATCTGATTTCATAATTGCTCCATGCGCCATTTAATTTTCTCCACATAATTCTCGCTCGCTCGGCATGTCTGTATTAATGTAGGTGACCTGCATATCTATCTCCGGAGAGAAGTGGAAGATGAGCGTTTTTCACCAAGGAAAGAAGCCTCAGATCAATAAGGCAAAGTTTGGTGGCTGGAAGGACAGAGGACCATAAAAGGCCACTCTCCAGACTTCAGGCAAGCATGTCACTGATGGAAGGAAGTGAAGGAGGAGGGGAAGAATGAGGGATGAACTGTCTACTGGGCAGTGCCAATCGCTAACACTCTCCCTCCTGTGGGAAACCGACTTCTGGTTTCCATGGCAACTTGTGCAGAGAAAATAGTGGAAGCGAGAAAGAGGAAGCCGGGGAAGAAGATGGGGGCCTTTCATATTTAAATCCCAAACTGATGGAGCATCTTCAGGCTTTCATGCCCATTCATATTTGAGGCAACACATTAAATGCCAACAAGAATCCATCTACTGCATCACTAAATATATACTTAAGGGTACAATAAATATAATTATCTATGGAAATGAGACAATTTATTTTTATTAGTTTTTTTGAAAGCTCACTGGAATGTGAGAGTTTGTAAAATGCCTTTAGGTTGACAGTAATTCAATGTGAAATACATATATTTTTATAATATAATTGTAACTTTACTAAATCATCATCACCACATATACAAGAAATAAGAATAAATACAACTATTTTACCTGATCTGCCATCCCTCTGGAAGTCCACATGATACCATTCTCCATCGTTGACCTTTTTGTTGACGGCCCGGGTCTTGGTTGTGCCCGAGCCCATGTCTAGTAGAAGGTAGAGGTGGCCATCAAGCATCTCAATGGCAAAGAAGTCAACCTTCATAGTTTTGGGGCCCTTGGGGTCTTTCTGCTGCTGCTGCTTGGGCTTGCCGTGGCTAAAGAGCAGCAGTCCATTGGGCTCGGTGGTGCGGAAATCAAAGGAGATGGAACCAGCTTTCTTTGCAGTCCACTTGCTGAGGGTGATGTAGGACTCGGGGGTCTCGAAGGTGACAGGGTCCAGTGTGGCCACGTTCTCACACTTGAATGCCACCATTCCACTAACCTTCATCTTGAGGTCACCTTGTTTGGCCAGACGAGACAGCTCCAACCTCACATCGTTGTTCTTGTACACAACCTTTACATGCAAAACAGAGGTACAAGGCAAATTTTTAGAAAAATAACAGAAAGAACGTAAAAACTAAAACACAGACTGATCCACTGTAAAAACAGCTTGCTTCGTAAAAACAGCAGTAATATATAAATTTAACTGTCACTTGCTGGTAATTTTCACTATTTTAACTCCATTTTATTGTTCAGTTATTTATCTTAACAACTATTCAGTACCTACTGTGAATTATTCACCACAATGAAACTAAGAAAGGGATATACAGTACTGTGCAAAAGTTTTAAGCACCCTATTTCTTTAGTACAAACTTTGTTATAGATTTTTTATCTTATGACTTCTACATTTTCAAGTCAGTACAAAAAAACATTTTAGATTCCCAAACATTAGTTTTCTAGCATTAAATGTTAAATAAATAAAATTAAATGTTACAGAAAAATGTTTGTATGTCATTAAATAAAGCAGCATATAACGTAAGAGACACTTTTCAGACAAAAAACACAATGAAGGCTGCTGGGTTTTGCTGCAAAAATAAGAAGCAAGTGTGAAAGTCAAATTCTCCAGAAGAACTGTGGCTGATTCTGCAAGATGCTCAATAAAACTTACCAGCTCATTTCCTCATAAAACTGCACAAATTGTACCGGAGACTACTATTTATATTTGTATTTTTTGTCACACCAAATATTGACTTTGTTTCATATACTACTGTTTACTGCTCTTTACAGTATTGTTTTTTAACTTGAGAAACATTTAATTTCATTATTTTGAAGGCATCTTTGCTCTACGGCATTTCTTTGCATGTGCCTAAAACTTTTGCACAGTACTGTATCTATGTGCAGAATAAAAGTGTGGGAGATATGTTTTGTGTGGGAGATGTGTTTTATAGTACCTATGATATTTACACAGTTCATATGACGTTTCTTTGGTTGAACTTGGTTGAAAATGTACAGAAAATTATACTGAATCGAAAGTATGGGTATTGTGTCCATACCTAAATGTACTGAAATATGTCATATTAAACATTATCTGATTAAAAAAAAAAAAAAAAGAAAATCTGAGAATTGAAAAATATAAAATGAAACTGTAAGGAGCAAAACATTTGGCAAATTGCCTAAAATGATAAAGTATAGTAATGAAGTTCAAATACGTAATTGTTTTTCATGTCTGCACATAGCAGTTATTTTATTAATCTGTTAGCTGAGTAAAAATACTGCTGACTTTGTTGTGCTTGAAACCAGACATAGATGATATCTTGAAAAATCAGCATGAAAGTGCATTTTTTATCATATCTGTATTGACTGATGATGCAGTGTGGTGTGTGAGACCATACTGAGTTAGTGTAATTTCGCATAATATCCATTTTTAAAAAAGGCTCCAGCCAGCTGACATTTTTTTTTGTCTAACTGCTCTTTTTTCTTTTCTGCACTGGCTGAAATGCAGTGATTTTCGACCCAGCAACAATCTGTGAAGCGCTCAATATCTCTCTCTTTTAATTCCATTTTGATTTTATTTCAGCCAAGAAAGAGATAATGGAATGCGGATACAATGAAAGGATACTGATGATGCTCCAGAAATGTCAATCACACGGCCAGGCACTAAAGCCATTCCTGCAGTTAACGAGCCACGCATGTTTTTTTTTTTTTTCCCTTTTCCTCTGACCTGTCCACTTTGTGTGCTTCATAAACTCAGATAAAATTACAACCTATATCTATTAAAGCACTTTGTTTGTAGAAGGGAATGAATTAGGGGGTTGAGGCAGGGATAAGGACAGGACTCCATGTATGTCTGTGTGACAAGAACTGGACCATCAGCACACTAGAATATGTTGAGTAAAGGTTTTTGAGGATTGCCAGAGTAAGATAAAGCCCTCTAATGAAGGATAATATCAATTATAGAATAAATAAAAATACACATACAACTGTGTGTACACAGTCAACGTTACTACATTCACAAATGTGTACTTGCAACAAATACCAGCATTGTCTCGACCATCATAATTATACTGATCTGGTGTGAATGAGTAGAACAGAAGATAAGTCGAGAATCTTCTTGCTGTGGCTTATTGGCGGAGTATAAAGGATTATCATGTTTGTGTTTACAGGTTTAAGACCTTGGGTAGCCATTCTAATCTGGAGAAATGACATCATTACAGCATGGCCCAAGAAAGGGATTACATGTGAATATGAGGACAAAGCTCCACTGATGGTACCAGTCCAGACATGCTGCATCTCAAGCTGCACTTTCACACCCTGACAAATAAACTCATTGATTTCTTGTGTGTTGCATTTGAGATGAAGGCTTTAGATTCAAAGAGCCTTTGCTGAGCCTGAACTGTGCAGCTCATCTGGTCAGGTGTGTCAATACGATGACACACAGTTGAGTTGTACCAAAAGCTTCTTGTCTGATCTTAGCAATGACCCAGTCAACAAATCTGTTTCATTACCATCCCGAATCTTTAATCAGCCTGTTTTCTGTGTTTGGCCTTTTAACTTTGTTTACCAGTGTAGCATACCCTGGCCAACCCATTGCAGGGCACAATCACATACACATTCACACACTACAGAAAAGTTCTAAATGCCAGTCAGTCTACAATGCATGTCTTTGGACTGGAGGAGTAAACCGGAATAACTGGAGGAAACCCCCAAAGCATGGGGAGAACATGAAAGAGCGGAGGCAAAATTTGCACCCCCAGCCCCGGAGGTGCGGGGCAAATCTGCTAACAAACACGCCACCGCATTGCTACTGACATGTCTCCTTTATGTTTCACTTTACCTTCATATGTATTTTCCATTGTTATGACAATGATGGTCAATATGTCTAGCTAACAATTGTTCTTTGGGGATAAATTCAGTTCAATTTAATGAAAACTTGTGAATTGCTCAAAACAACCATAATGGCCAGGACCATGGGTGTTTTTGTTTTTTTGGTGTTTTTTTCAGTCAGGGAGGCAGAAGTCAGTAGGAGGCAATCTACAAATAACAACAAACAAGTGGCAAAGTAGTACACAGCAACTAGTAATGGATAGATAGAAGTATATATTTTGTTGCTGTCATTTCAAATAAAATGGTACAGTTTTCAGTGTCACCTCATTTGAAGATGGATATAGAATAGCAAAATCTTGGCAGTGTTGGGCAAAATGTAGCTAGCTATGCTGAAAGCTAGGCTTCTCTGCAAAAATTCATCTCAGCCACATTAAAGCCATCCTTTACAGGAACGTAACAACTACACTATGAGCTACATGGAAATGGAAGCGGTATCCAAACTGATCTCCCAATTATGGTTCTCCCAGTTACACACAGCTGCCCCATCATGCCTACCATGAAGGGATTTCAAGACTATAGGAATTTGATCAGAAGACAAAATTTCTTTGCATTTTACAAAACATCCATCCATCTATCCATTTTCTGTACCACTTATCCTACATAGAGTCATGGGGGAGCCTGGAGCCTATCCCAGGGAACTCGGGGCACAAGGAGGGGGACACCCTGGATGGGGTGCCAACCCATCGCAGGGCACAATCACACACACATTCACACACTATGGACAATTTGGAAATGCCAATCAGTAGGAATCTGGAAACTGGAGTACTAGGAGGAAACCCCTGAAGCATGGGGAGAACATGCAAACTCTGCACACAGGGCAGAGGTAGGGTTCAAACCCCCAACCCTGAGGCAAACGTGCTAACCACTAAGCCACCTTGCCCCCTGTTTTACAAAATAGGTCATTGTTTACCACAGAAAGCAGTAATCTTTCTCTTTTTGAAATGTTTAAGAACATTTTAAAAGCTCTATGCTCCAAACTAGGAGGAACAGTTTGTGGCACAATGTGTGTCTGAGTGTTATTCTTAAGTCTGTGAAAAACACAACCAACTCAGAGAGTTCACAGCACATCATCAAATCATAAAGCAATAGACAAAAGAAGGCATGTTACAGTGATTTTAACACAGGTGAGGGTGTTTTAAGGCATGATGTGAAACAGAGTACCTAAAAACCCCTTAACCATGACAAAATCACTGTAACCCACACCTTCGAGTGGCTTTTATAAAATGGTGACCAAAACAATATGATAAAATCCAGTGTTCAGTAAACAATTACATTTATTATTAATAAAATTTGAAATGAACTATTCTTCCACCATGCACTCTAGTATGCTATCAGTAAACTTTAGTTACTAAGCAACATAAAGGACAACGATTACAAAGATTACAGTATTCAGTGGATGTCACTGTTACTACACACACTGTATCATTCATATATATATATATATATATATATATATATATATATATATATATATATATATATATATATATATATATATATATATATATATATATATATATATATATTTATATAACTGGATAGCTCATGACGTCACCAACAGTGAAGCTACTGCGCTGCCATCTTTGTATCATCTAACATTCTGAACTCACTATGGGTCGTAATCACTGATCTATATATATAAGATCAGTGGTCGGCGCTCTGAAGCATAAAACAAATATAGAAATATAGCGGATATTTATGTACAGAGAATATTTAACCACATAAATATAAACGCGTTCGCAACGGGGATGACGTGCTGTTAGAATATCAGCTTTGTGGTCAAAAGGTAAGAACAGAGAGCTTAGCAACAACCGGTGGCTAAACACTAATACTTAAACACTTAAGCACTAAAAAACTAAGCACTAACTTTTGACCACAAAGCTGATATTCTAACAGCCGGAGTGAAATCTCTATAAAAACACTATTGGGTACTTTTGTTTTAAAAAGGGGGTATTTTATACACTTTGATGTTGTATTTTACTGTTGATTATTAAAGATTATGATTGTTATCCCCACTCTACATGGGGATAACGACACATTTATACATGGTCTGTATAAATTACAACCTGTGGGCACTTCTGCCCCATCATTTAGCGAACGTTGTTTTGCAGTTAAAAGCAGCACATCGGGTCATCTTGACAGTTTTCGTCCGTTGGCGGTCGGCGCCCTCTGTCGGTAGGGAATCGTAAAATGGCAGCCAGAGCACTCCCGGTGGCTTCACCTACTGTTGGCAGTTTAGAATTCTATGAGCTATCCAGTTTTATATATATATATATATATATATATATATATATATATATATATATATATATATATATATATACAGGTGCAGCTCAATAAATTAGAATGTCGTGGAAAAGTTCATTTATTTCAGTAATTCAACTCAAATTGTGAAACTCGTGTATTAAATAAATTCAATGCACACAGACTGAAGTAGTTTAAGTCTTTGGTTCTTTTAATTGTGATGATTTTGGCTCACATTTAACAAAAACCCACCAATTCACTATCTCAACAAATTAGAATACTTCATAAGACCAATAAAAAAACACATTTTTAGTGAATTGTTGGCCTTCTGGAAAGTATGTTCATTTACTGTACATGTACTCAATACTTGGTAGGAGCCCCTTTTGCTTTAATTACTGCCTCAATTCGGCATGGCATGGAGATGATCAGTTTGTGGCACTGCTGAGGTGGTATGGAAGCCCAGGTTTCTTTGACAGTGGCCTTCAGCTCATCTGCATTTTTTGATCTCTTGTTTCTCATTTTCCTCTTGACAATACCCCATAGATTCTCTATGGCGTTCAGGTGTGGTGAGTTTGCTGGCCAGTCACGCACACCAACACCATGGCCATTTAACCAACTTTTGGTGCTTTTGGCAGTGTGGGCAGGTGACAAATCCTGCTGGAAAATGAAATCAGCATCTTCAAAAAGCTGGTCAGCAGAAGGAAGCATGAAGTGCTCCAAAATTTCTTGGTAAACGGGTGCAGTGACTTTGGTTTTCAAAAAACACAATGGACCAACACCAGCAGATGACATTGCACCCCAAATCATCACAGACTGTGGAAACTGAACACTGGACTTCAAGCAACTTGGGCTATGAGCTTCTCCACCCTTCCTCCAGACTCTAGGACTTGGTTTCCAAATGAAATACAAAACTTGCTCTCATCTGAAAAGAGGACTTTGGACCACTGGGCAACAGTCCAGTTCTTCTTCTCCTTAGCCCAGGTAAGATGCCTCTGACGTTGTCTGTGGTGCAGGAGTGGCTTAACAAGAGCAATATGACAACTGTAGCCAAATTCCTTGACACGTCTGTGTGTGGTGGCTCTTGATGCCTTCACCCCAGCCTCAGTCCATTCCTTGTGAAGTTCACTCAAATTCTTGAATCGATTTTGCTTGACGATCCTCATAAGGCTGCGGTTCTCTCGGTTGGTTGTGCATCTTTTCCTTCCACACTTTTTCTTTCCACTCAACTTTCTGTTAACATGCTTGGATACAGCACTCTGTGAACAGCCAGCTTCTTTGGCAATGAATGTTTGTGGCTTACCTAGTGAAACAAAACTGAGAGACCATTTTGAAGGCTCAGGAAACCTTTGCAGGTGTTTTGAGTCGATTAGCTGATTGGCATGTCACCATATTCTAATTTGTTGAGACAGTGAATTGATGGGTTTTGTTAAATGTGAGCCAAAATCATCACAATTAAAAGAACCAAAGACTTAAACTGCTTCAGTCTGTGCGCATTGAATTTATTTAATACACGAGTTTCACAATTTGAGTTGAATTACTGAAATAAATGAACTTTTCCACGACATTCTAATTTATTGAGATGCACCTGTATATAGATCAGTGGTGGCTGTCAGTAAGTGTAATGGATTTATTGGTTTAAAACCTGGCACATTAATTACTGTGATGTGGTCCCAGAAGTATCAAGGATTCTACAATGGCTTTATATACAGCTCAGCCAATCGGATTTTAGAACCTGAAAAGTTGCACTTTTCTGCAACTGGCACACCAGATGGATGCCCCAATGGGACATAGAATTTGAGAAAGACTGTACATTTTTTGTAGTCTCTCTACCGCTGGCTAAATTTTCACAACCATGTTTCTTTCTAGTGAAAAAGAATATGATCACAGAACATCCCACAGAGGGAGCTTTTCCACTAATAGAAAGCTTATTTGCCCTATTAGTCAAACCTTTAGCTTCCTCTTAGTCTGAAAGGTTATTTATCCTGTTTGTCACGCTCTTGTTTATTTTGTTTATTACTGCTGCTGTTGACGATCTGTGACCTATTTTCAAATTAGCAGTCTTCAGATGTGAGGCAACCTCATCAGCAATATTAATTAGTGAATGCATTTCAGCTGTGCTGGGTGTGTGTTGGAGGCAGCTTATGGGCCCTGCGCTAAAAAAGCAGCACAGACTAATAAATAATTCTCTCTGTTGTTGATGCATAAGGCTTGGTGTTTTACAGGGCAGAGAGAAGTGATGTGACTTTTCATAATGTGTAAAGGGACACCACTAATGGGACAACACTAACAACAAGCAGAACAATGCTCATATCAGCCACACATACACAAATGATGCTAATTTGTGTGTGTGTGTGTGTGTGTGTGTGTGTGTGTGTGTGTGTGTGTGTGTGTGTGTGTATCAGTTAGCATACTTTAAGTCCATATATGGAAGCATGGGGTAATAGTACTAGTATTAACAATAGCAATTTGTACTCCCACCAATTCTGTTAGCCAGCTAGCTAATACATAAGTCCAATTCACTGCTTATGCTAGCTGGTTAGCAAACAAAACAGGTTTTCTAAGATTTCTTTTAGTCATATTCATAAATGTTTATAATATTCATTACTAACACTAGCTAGCTTACAAACCTGACAGATTTTCTTAGATCAAACTGATAAATGTTCATTATCTTCACTACGAATCCTAGCCAGCTAATGTCACAGGTTTATTTTATTTTTTTTTTTTGTCATTGTTGTCCACTGAGTTCTATAACGACTATGCCCAGTGGCTGCAGAAGTGTCCATCTCATCTTCCCCCACAGGTTTTTTAAGGAAAGTGAAACTTGTCCTATTGTCCTATTAAGTTTAAATGGCATTATTCTGCACTTCTGTTGCTAGCCAGTGTTATTTGATATAACAGTCAGTAATTATATCAAATTATATATATTTGATATAACAATCCAGTAATTTGAGATAACCCAGCAGGTTTCTGCAGCACTTTCTTAGGTCAAATTCATAATTCTGTTCATTATCATCTTTCCTAATGCTAGCTAGTTAGCTAACATGAGCTCACTTAACAGGATATCTGAGAGCTGGGCGCCTAGTCAGAAATGTTTTAAAGGGCTAGCCTTGGAGTTTAATATAATTCTGTCCCACTCAAAGACACATCCATCAGTCTGCAGACAGAATCCCTTTTTAAAATTTAATTTAAAAGGTAATTTTCTTTTAACATTTCTTTTCTGTGGTATAACTACAATGCTGACGTACAGTGCCCTCCACTAATATTGGCACCCTTGGTAAATATGAGCAAAGAAGGCTATGAAAAATTGTCTTTATTGTTTAATCTTTTGATCTATTGTTCAAAATTCACAAAAATACTCTGTTCTCACGGATATCAAACAACTGCAAACAAAACACAGGTTTATCCCAAAAAAATCTTTGTTAAATATAGGTGTGCAACAATTATTGGCACACTTTTAGTCAATACTTTGTGCTACCTCCCTTTGCCAAGATAACAACTCTGAGTCTTCTCCTATAATGACTGATGAGGTTGGAGAATACATGACATTTCTCCATACATAATCTCTCCAGATCCTTCAAATATCAAGGTCCACGCTGGTGGACTCTCCTCTTCAGTTCACCACAAGTTTTCTATGGGTTTCAAGTCAGGGGACTGGGATGGCCATGGCAGGACCTTTATTTTGTGGTCAGTAAACCATTTTGTGTTGATTTTGATGTTTTGGATCATGATGCCATGTATCCTAACAAAATGTCCAGGTCCTCTGGCAGAAAAACAGCCCCAAAACATTAAAGAGCCACCACCATAAACCATGGGCATGAGGTACTTTTCCATATGGCTACCTCTCTGTGTGCACCAAAACCACCTCTGGTGTTTATTGCCAAAAAGCTCTATTTTGGTTTCATCTGACCATAGAACCCGATCCCATTTGAAGTTCCAGTAGTGTCTGGCAAACTGAAGATGCTTGAAATGCACCAAAATGCACTTCTCCAAATCTTCTGCAATTCTCCAGCTGTGATCCATGGAGATTTTTTGGCCACTCAAACCATCCTCTTCACAGTGCGTTGAGACAATATGTACACACATCCCCTTCCAGGTTGATTCATAACATTTCCAGTTGACTGGAACTTCTTAATTATTGCCCTGATGGTGGAAATGGGCATTTTCAATGCTTGTACTATTTCCTTATAGCCACTTCCCATTTTGTGAAGCTCAACAACCTTTTGCCGCACATCACAGCTATATTCCTTGGTCTTACCCATAGTGATGAATGACTAAGGGAGAATGTGTTACCTCATATTTATACCCCTGTGAAACAGGAAGTCATGGTTGAACAATTTCCTGTTCCTAGTCACACAGGTTTACTAAAAAAAATGTAACAAAAATGTTTAACAAAGATATTTTTTTTTGGATAAACCTGTGTTGTGTTTGCAATTGTTTGATATCCATGAGAGCAGAGTATTTTGTGATTTTTTTGAACAAAAGATCAAAAGGTTACAATAAAGACAATTTTTCACAGCCTTCTTTGCTCATATTTGCCAAGGGTGTCAATATTAGTGGAGGGCACTGTATCTCAGTCATTATACATATCCAAATACACAGAATCAATGTAATATAAACTTAATTAAAGAAAAACAGTAGAAACCCTCAGAGAATTTGTAATGGTTTTAATGGTTATTGTATTGGTTTTACTGGAAACTCTAATGGTCCCTGTGGGTCTCTGCCGGTACTTTGTTGCCTTTTATTGGTGGAATGTTATGTCTAGTGAATACCATTAAGGGCCAACAGAGATAATGGTAATGGTTTTAATGTTTACCTGATGGTTTGTATTGGTATTTGTAGTGGAAACCATTAGAATTTCTGTGATCATTTCTATTGTTTTTTTTTTATAAATCCAATTATTTTATTACAATATTTGATTCTCATAATATTCTAATATTATAACATCTAAGATTAAAGGGCAAGTGTGTGTGTGAGAGTTGTGGTTACCTCCTTGAGGCAGCCCATAAAGTTGTTGCTAACAGGTGATCCAGGCAGATCGGCAGTGCTGGGGCTGCCCCCGACATAGAAAAAGTCATCGGAGCCTAGCATGGTGTAGTCCTCTTGTGTATATCCAGTGGTGGTGAGAATCCCATCCACGGATATTGTAACCTAGACAACAAAGCACAGGGAAAGGACACGCTATACTCACACATAACTTGAATGCTGATATAGGGCTTTAGTCCCCCTCGTAAGGATTTGGATAATTAGTTATTTTGTTTTCGCTTTTGAAACTTTGTTCAATATTTAGCTGTTGATTTAGAATAAACCCATTTTCATGTCTGTTTCAGGAAAGAGATATTACACTTGTTTGTCTTTAGATATTTCCATTTTGGTGTTCAGTTCTAGTCTGCCAGACCCACAGTATGGGTTAGATCAGGTTAGGTTAGGTTAAGTTAGGTTAGTTGAGAGAGTGAGTGGCACAGAGGCCCACACTCAGTGTTAGTATTGCCAGTACAAAACAAAGATAAATCAGCAGACACAAAAATGGTGTTAGTAGCATGTGTGTGCTAAAAGTTAGTATTGCTTATGTACAGTGCATGTCGACTACTTTTCATGTCGTTACGTTTCCATATAATGTAAAACAAAGAACACGGCATGCCACATGGGTTAGGAATGAAAGCACAGGCAATTAGAGCCGCACACATTTCACACAGCTCTGACTGAATGGAAAGCAGGCTTCATGATCTCTCCCTCCCTGCATGCATACAACGAAAGAGAAAAGAACAATTATTTTCTGGGATTTAAATTGGACAGGAATAAAAGGAGAGCAAGGGAGAGAGAGAGAGGACCACAAACAGTGAGCACAGTTAATGAGACCAAATCACAGGAGAGTGTGTGTGTGTGTGTGTGTGTGTGTGTGTGTGTGTGTGTGTGTGTGTGTGTGTGTGTGTGTGTGTGTGTGTGTGCATGCAGCTTGCTCACTTAGAGTATGAAAGCAAAATCAAGATACAATAAAGGAAAAAATTACTAAGCAGCCACCCCTGTTAGTCTCAAATGGCCTGATGCAGTGCAGAGATGTTAGTAAAGGGGTGACGAATACCAACGCCATGCGGAGTGGAGGCCCACGGTGCTGCTGGACCAATGAGACACACACGGAGCCAGCTAACCGAGACCAGCTGGTGAGCAACATTTCACACAAAAGAACAAAAGAACAAAACAGTAAGGGAGTAATGTAACTCTAAAACATGGACGGGACAAAAACAAATGGGATAACTCAAATAGATGATAAGATAAAGAAAAAGGGGACTTGGGCAGGGAGGGGGAAGTAAGCGTAAAAGAGTACCAACCGCAGTTTCCCCCATTTTTTTGTTAAGTATAGATGTCTACGGTTCAAAGAAAGGAAAATAGACACACGGCAAACCCAAACTAAGAAACAATTAGAATGATATCTACCGAACAATGTAGTTTGTTTACCATAGCGTGTCCAATGCCTGAGTGCTTTGTGGAAAAGGGGGGAGAAAGGAAATTAAAAAACAGAACACCATTCCTCAGTCAAAAAAGATGGTCTGTTGCCAAGGTTAGTACATCAGCGTTGCACGTTAGTAAGAGGTAATTGGTTAGTAAATGACACATTCCATGGATGAGAGGTTAGTTTCTTTTCCCCAAAAAGCAGGTTGGTAACATTTAGAAAAGAGCAAAGGAAGAGAAGGAGAGGAGAAGCAGACTAGAGTTTTGCACCAAAGTGCTCCCCGTGCTGTTTCATCAGGAATTCAGCCGGTCTACCATATACCCCACACTGTTTTACTCACTGCTCAAGCTCAAAGCCTAACATCGCTATTATCTGACAACTGGATTTCTACATTCACTGCCAAACTACATGTCATTATTAAATGCCTTCTAAATCTTGACACTCCAAAGACTAGACAGGTCTTTATGTCTTGTCTTAGTATTTTGATATAATGTGATGAGTAATGCTCTTGTAGGAATGTCTTGATATCTTGTTCGCTCTTTTTATATCATGCGCTAGCATACAAATGTAGTGCACGAGTCTAAGATTTTTTTCTCACGTTCAAAGCACATCCACTTGGCTATATCTGAAAAGACAACTGATGCATACTACACATAGTATTTCTATTAGAGACAGTTATACAAGGTATCTGATATCCTGCCTGCGGTTTTATTCCCGCATTAACATTGTTAATCTGAGTTAGAATCTCTTATGCCAGGACATTATGGATATTAACATTTCAACTCCTGGCCAAGCAGCCATTGCAGATTTATGACTTCTATTTTTAGTGCAACTTAATGCCACAAATACTTATCACTACTTATCACAATGCTTATCTACTGCAAAAGCTATGGCAAGAGAAAGCTTCCTGTTTAGAGCTTTTATGATAAATAGATTTTTATCCAATCTTGACCACCGCCTTTTGTGCGCGGTTACCTGACGGAGGTTCCTGGTAACCTTCACATCATGCCAGGCATTGTCATTAAATTTCCCATTGACAGGCTCAACCAGGGCCTCGAAAGCCCCAGAGCCCAGATTGATGACCAGCGAGACGGCACCGTTCTTCAGCGCCAGGTTGACGTAGTCAGCTGATTTGCCTGTGTGGAGCATCAAGCCATTGCGCTGCAGGGTCTTGAAGGAGAGTGTGATCTCATCGCTGCTGCTCTGGATGGGGTTTGGAGAGAGGTCATAACAGAAGTACTCCGAGCCCTTGAAGGTCGCCACATACTCCTCTCTCACTGAAAAAGACAGGGGTTTGGGGAAGAAGGGGAAGATTGTGGTACTTTATTGAATGCAGAGACTCATTAATATTCAGAAGACAGTTGAACAGACTTGGCAGAAAGCATTATCATCAACATATACATGACCTCACAAATGCTCACGGTTGGCTAGTATTGCTCTGATTGACAGGTGAGAGAGTAATACCAGCCTACCCACCCAAAGAGCATGGCCAATTATGTTCTCTTGGACTCAGACTCATGATCTCCTGGTAGTAGGACAAATACTTTTCTGTTGTGCCACTTTGGAGCCGAACTGGCAGTTCATTAGCATATATGTGACTTGGTAGGTATGTACAGACTCTAACCCATCTGTTGCTATGCACAATTTGTCATTCCTCCTCTAACCATCCATCACTGGAAACTTACCACCAATGAACAGATATAATTTGAGTGGAGGATCATCCTCAGCACATCAGTTTACCTTGAATTCACCTTGTAGGTGTGCAGTTAGCACGGTAGTGCTATTTGGCTGGATATTTGTGGTTGGCAGACTAAGGTTTTTTTTTTCAACTGAATACTGATATTGAGATGTTAAAAAAAAAAAAAAAAAAAAAAAAGCATCCCAGCAACACTATTGTACCTGATACAAGTGCCACACCCTCCATTATTTGAGTATCACTTCTGTGAATGCAATATCTGGTCAGTGGTGATCCTATGGGGGTCTATTTTCCACTGATGGATGTGTTGGAGGGGACAAATTGTGTAAAGCAATAAATGGGAAAGTACCTGTAGACCTATAAAGCAACCTACTGTATGATAAGTTTACCTGATAAAATGGCTAAAATGGCCAGTAAATATAGGTAGAATGAAGACATATCTAACATACTGAACATGTACCTGTATCTGTTTAGACCCATGTTGTCTATCCATCAGCAGTACCACGTGGATATGACTTACTGTCACTTTACTGTGTGTCCAAAGACTATCTTTCCCATTAATGAGTACTGTACATATGATGCAGGACAACTTACCTTTCGTCTCTCATGAATGCTAACCAGTTATTAACAACATGCATACACTCACCTCTGAGACAGAGGTCAGAACCATCTGGTCATAAATGAGAGCCAAGGATCATAAATAAACCAGCCACACACTCTGTGCCGTTGTAACCATATCACACTCTGAGACCCATTACTGTAAGTGTTCCACACACTAACACAAATACACGCTTTATTATTTAAACAACTATATTGCTTAGAGGTTATTTTGACCACTTACCTTGAACTCAGTATTCAACTATTATAAATGTGAGTGTGAATCTACTGTATAATTCCTCTGCCAGCTGAAGACAGATAATACAATGACTCAGATTTAGTGCGCTCAGTGCCTCCTCCTTCATGTCAAGAATTTTAATGAGACAGGCTATCCTTTTAATGGCCAATTCACAACAGGACTGAACCAAATTACCATGAATTCTAGAATTTACAACACAATTAGGTCAGTGTACAGGCTAATTTACAACAGGATTATCTAGAATATTCTCAAGTGGGAAATGTTGAAGGGTATCAGCTGTGTCTCTCTGCTGTGCTGGAGGTAGTGAGGGCTCAGGGATGAAGGGTGGATCTGAATCTGGCTCTCCTCCATCTCCTTTTCATTGAGCTGACTCAGCCGGAGTATGACACAGTGCAGGAAGCTGCCCACAGAGTCACACCAGCATGCCAGCATTTATGCACGGACACACACTCACACACAGTTTTACAGTTGTACACTCCTGCACATGCAGGTGGAATGCAAACAACAGTCAGTATGTTAATTTAATTTGTAAGACTACAGTGTCCCACCCTGATGCCAAGCGTGGCTCAGCCACCCCGAGTGCTTTATCTGTGTTCCATCTGGATGTTTACTAATGTGATTTTCTTCAGTCTCATATCTCTCATCTCTCCACTTCTTGCTAAATCGGATTCCTCTCCACACCACACCACAACCATAACCACACTACACACTCACAAGGAAATCCGATTCTTCAGCTCATGTGACGTTCATCGCACTGAAGCCATTACTCTAGAAATAGGCTCTTCATCAAACAGCTACATTTTCTATGTGACATTTTGCGAAGTGCAAATAACCAATAGTGAGTGACAGCTGAAGGCAACATCAAACTCCATTTGTTACATAACTCTAAAATCTCTGTCCCCGCCTTTTCCCTGTGCTGGGACTACATTCTGTCATCCTGACACTGTTTTATTCATAAAAAGGTTTTTTTTTTTTTTTTTTTTTTTTTGCTAGTGGCCGAATGATGAACCTGCAGAGGCAATAAAAATGTAAGACATGCTTATTTCGCAATTACCTGCTAATCAAATTAAATTAAAATCCAGAAATGGTATGACAGGCTCTTTCCAGCATTTTCTTCTGCGCTCTCTCTTCACTGTTTTGATGCTACGGGCGACAGTTTTGCCCTGAGGACATGGAACAAGGAGTGGTTACAATGTTGTTGACTGTGTCTCTATAGGGAGACAAGCTGCTGCTCTTCTTTTTTTTTTTTTTTTTTTTAGCTTTTTTTTTTTTTTTTTTTTTTAAGCATACATCCAGCAGCCGGCATGACGTGAAATGAATGTAAGCTCTTCCCCTTCTTGGCATGTTCCTTAAAAAATGTGATACGCCAGCTGTTTGTCAATAGCTCCTGGAAGGGGTGGGTTAAAGGAAAGTTAATTATGCCTTAAATAATGCCAAGTCAATAGTGTCACCATTAATTGACTGAACTCTGGTGTATGCTGCAGATGCAATATGACAGGTTCTGTCAAATCAATACTGCTGGAAGATCTTAATGAATGTATTTGTTATTCCTCATACACTTCTCAACATAAATTCATATTAATACACTGCTCTGTAATAGACGTAAATAGATCTGCTCTGAACTTGAGAATTAGATTTGAAAGCGGATGTTTGATGTCCTTTCTTGATGTTTGATTGATCGGATGCTTCATTTCCTCAGAATATTAATTATGCATAATGACATCTTTACCTACTACAAGCTTTTCTTTAAATGGATACAACGAAAGCAGTATGAATTATTAATAGAGAAATACAAGCCTGATTACCTTTAAGATTTTCATTTATGCAGACAAATTTGCAGTGACTCAAAAGTTAAGGATACCAAGAGGACGCAAATAAGAAATAAAAATTGACAGCTCTAATCATTTTTTCCCTTGTGTCAATGTGATGTGTCAGTGTTTTAGCCAATTTTAATGGTCAATTAGTATATTACATTCTGTAGTAAGACTAATTTTATTGTCATATACTATACACCAGTTTTATGATGGTTGGTGTTTGGTGATGGTTGGCTCTTAAATCTCATTCAGGCTCCGATAGTAGTATGTAGCATGATTTGACTAGCAGAACAGATTGAATAGGAGGTTTTCATTCAGGATCCAATGACAGACAGGGTTTTTGACACAAAAGGTTTTTTTTTTTTTTTTCCCCTTTACAACTCAGTTGAGTCAATATCTCCTGGTAGCAGAGATAAATGGCTGAAGGGTTAATATACCTATATGACAACTAAAGCCAGAGTGCTGTTTAAATAATACCTCGCTATTAAGTATGGGGGTGGCGGAGATAGCAACTGATAATGGTGCTCCAGTTATATTAGCACATGCACCTTAGTCAATGTTAATGGTTGTATCTGTTCTCTGGTATTTCTGAATTACTGAACCTATAATTTGACCAAATGCAGAACTATGGTGTTAAATTACATTATATCACAGTACTGTTGAATTCTTGAATCAAAAGGTATGGGTTAATTCTCTATAACAGCAGCTTTGAAATATATCCAGCTGTAACATAAATGATATAAACCTATCAATGCACCCATCCGAATACGTTATTATTACTTTGGCAACAGCTAATTAACAGGAACTTAATCTATACCATAATCTATGGCTAATTACAAATGGATTTTCCAGTGTGGTGTTATTTAACAAAAAACGGAGGAGTGCTTTGTAACAGTCAGTAAGTTTTCCACCATAGGAGAGTCTTTAGCACATAGGATTTTGCGCTTTTTTTCTCTCTAACTGCAGAAACTAACATGTTTCGCAGACGTTCCATAACGTTCAATGTAACTATAAATGGTTAAAAAGCACAAAGCATGGTTCATTTATAAATTGAAAAATTGTAATCTTTGGCAAATTGTTGTGGTGTACAAGGAATAACACTTCAGGAGGTGCTATTGCAGGACAATAATTTACTTCAGTTTGGATTCACACCACCCTGGTGTGGATTATTTTCCTATAACAGCACATCCCATTTGTTTGATTTCTTACTTATTCCATCAGGAAACAAACATATTCTAAATAATGTACATTAAGCCTACAGTTGAGGTTTAGATTGGGGATGTACCGATTGAGTGTATTTTTCCCCCAATTTGACATTTTTTTAAAAAGTGAATTCATGTGATGTTTACTGACAACATATATTTTTCATATGAACACAGGACACAACTTGCTTTAAAGCAAGCTACCATTACATCTCTGAGTTTTAGCATAAAAAGAAGCTTGACAGAATATTGATATAATACCAGAATTGAGTATTGTGTGATATCACTTCGTATCAAAAGCCAGTTCGGTGCATCCCTTGCTTGGACTGGTGTGATTAGAATGTCAAAATCAAAAACATTTGTTGGTACTTGGTAACTTGGATGGGGACATTTCCCTGTCTACGTCGCTGGCTGATGGTCACTACCCTGACAGCAGAATAATTTAAGAGAGGTGAGATAAATGGCTAGTCTAGGCTAGAGCACAGAAACCAGTTAAATCTTGAGGGAAACTGCACTTCCCCCAGCTTCACCACAGGACAAAATCATTTACCAACCTATTCAAACAACAGCTCAGCAGCACCTCCTATTTCATCCCTGCTTGAGGAAGTAGAAACAGCACAATCTGGCTCACCTCCTATTGTCTATCAATTTAATGGCACTGTCTATGTGTGCAATCACCATCTCATATCAAAGGAACAAATGTATGAATGAATAAGTGGATAAAAGGAGAAACAAACAGTGACTCACGGTGTGTAAATCTCTGTCTAGGACAGAGTCCTGGGAGGGATGTGTATATGCTGTAAGAACGCTCTGTTGAAAAGGGATTCTCCAGCTGTTATTGACTTCATCACCTGAGGTGTGGATTTATAAAAGACCCGTTCTGACCTTCATGAAAAGATGAGTGCTCTTGTATATATAGATTCCTCAGATCTGAGCCTTTGATACAAGTACTTTCACAAGGCCTTTTTAAACATTACTTTTCCCTAATTCCATTTCTGAAACAGGATCCTTTTATTCGAGTAACCACAGACAGCTATAGTTAGGAACACTGATAATGCAGAAAGAATGACACGTAGAAGAACTGCAATAAGAAATAAGCTGTTGTTACATGCGTCCTTGTTCACACCTCGCTCCACCACAACACATCCCCCTTCTCCAGAATTTATCATCATCATATCTCCGGTCTTCACACCTCCATCCCCAACACCTTCAGCCGGCATACATCCCTGAACAATTTTCACTCAGCAAAAGTGTCTGCATGTTTCTGTATGAGACAGTGTGTGTGCATGTGTTAATTGTGCTCATATAGTCACCTCGCCTCCACATATATAAATTTAATCCTATTCTGGTGGTGGATGTACACGTGTCCAGAATGCGGTGTGTGGAACATCAGGGGTCAGTGTGTATGGAAGGATCAGGGAGGTCAGAATTACACACAACACACGATTCACCAGCTCTTCCTATTCATTTGCAGATAGAGATGGAAGTGCAGTGGTTAATGAGAGTTGCTGTGGAGTTGGAGCAGTCTAACGACAGTAAGAAAAACAACAGGAATGACAACAACAGCATATAATAACACTGCAATTACCCGAGCTAAATATATACCAGCGGCTATGGACCACTGACAGCAATAACAACGCTATTAAAGCGAGAGCGGACTGCTGAGCTGGTTATGCTGACACTAAGCTTACACAACTGCTAACAACACCCTCAAGTAGCACTTAATACACACTATCCACTAAATTATAAGTAGATATGTACTGTATGTAATAATTCCAGGTAATGATTAATTCCAAGCTGCTAGGGCAATTTTCAGTTAGTGCTATATTAGAACACTGCATTATGTATAAGTACATTGTACCTTTGCAGTGCATCAATCTTCATGAGTAGGATGGTTTGATATTGTTTTATCAGTCAATTGATTATCGTTCCCCGCATAAATCAATTTCTGAACCAAACTGAAACACTGACGATTGCAAAAGGAACAAAACACCCTCTGGCTCATTAATTCTGACAACAGAACAACTCATTAGGACATATTGTAATTAATATCTCAACGTATGGCAGGTATTGTAGGTTTCACAGAATACATGTCCTCAGAAATTGTTTCATTATTTATACAGGATAATGACAAGAGCCAAAAATGAGATGTAAAGGCTTGCACACCACAGTTCTGTCCTTTTATGTGAGCAAATCAATGAGAGACCTTTAAAAAGCTTTCTCACAGAGATATCAATTGCCCGTGAGCACTCGTCTCCAGGTCCCTTGAATACATTGAATGAGGCAGCCTAACATTTCACTACATTTTAACATGGCCCATAAAGAAGAAAGATTAAGAAGGCAAAAAGTGCTGCAGGAGAGAAAATGTCAGAAAAAACGATTAGCAAAACTACAGATATGGATTGGATTCCGGGGAAATACATGAAGGGTGGATGTATCATGAAGATGTGTGGATGTATCATGAAGATGGGTGGATGTATCAAGGAATTCTACAGGATTTAATGAAATTAAACATTTTAATCCAATTTACACTGACTGCTTTGGCTACCGAAAGCTGTTGATACGGACTATAAACTTAATTATACTGTAACTCCGTACTATGGCCACAGGAAACATATTGATCGGCTGGAATGCATTAATTCCTTATATCAAGATGCTTTTAAAGTAGAGTGAGTTCAAATTCATTAAGGCTAATAAGAGGAATTTATATGAATGATCCACTCTCATGGTATTCACTATTTCAGAAGTCAACACTTTCTGAAAGCTCTGAGTTCATGAGTTGTGTCAAAATGTTGCCCTTGAGCCCTTGGATGTTAGTGGTAGATGGTAAGTGCAATCATAGTGCAAGTTTAGTCATATGTAGTTTTCTCTTGATATAAAATTTTTTTGGAGCCAAAAAATAATGTTGAATTAGTTTTCTTATTAGCAATCTGTTTTGCCTAAAAGCAACAATGGTTCATTGTTTTCTTGATTGCTTCACTAACTAATACCCTCTGACTTTCTGTGGATGGCCTCCTCTATGCAGAGTTGTGGCTGTGCCATAATCTTCACAGTTTTTAATAATTGATGCAGTGGTGCAGGAAGTTTGGGATATGTTTTATAACCAAACCCTGGCTGACACTTTTCCAGAACTTGTTTTGACAGGTCCTTGGTTTTCATGATACAGTTTGTTTAGGTATGTTCTCTTACAAACTCTGGGGCCTTTCAGGAACAGGTGACACTTTTATTGCACCCAGTTGAACTAATTCAACTAATTTAGTGACTTTTGATGCCAACTGCCCACAGCAGAACAGCAACAGGAGTTAATACTTATGCAAGCACAAATTTTGCACTTTTTATTTGTAAATAATTTCCCAAACTACAGGGTGTCCCAAAAGTCTCAATACATAGAGGACATAAACACTTTTTAGCAAAATGTCTTCCAAATTTTTTCATACTTAGTTTATATAATATGTTTTTTTTTTTTTTTTTCATATAGCCTTTAGGAATGCCTTAAAAGAAGAACATACTGAAATCATTCTCATGGCAGGATCGGGAAGCAGTGCAAGGTTGCGATGGACCTTAAAAGGAAACATGGTAAGCACCTCACACATGACACTGTTGCCAAATTTAAAAACAGTTTCAAAAAGACTGGAAGTGTTGCAGACCAACTGAGAAGTGGACGTCCACGAACATCCACTGATGAAGGCATAGCCAACATGGTACTGGCATACATAGTTCTCTATGGGAGTTTTGGGACATGCTGTTTATATATTTTTCCCACCCATTTTAATATTATGGGCTATTTTGTGTAGATTCATGACATTTAACCCCAATCAAGTCTGTTTCAATTCCAGGTGTGTGGTTTCTTTATCATGGATGCACAAATTACAGGACCTTGTCTGTGTCATGAGTCTATGATAGAATTACATTTATGACATTTCTCAGACACCCATATCCTGGCCAACTTACATTTCTTTCATTTTATACAACTGAGCAGTTGAAGGCCCAGTTGAAGGCCCTCTGAGCTACCACTGCTTTAACTGCTGAGCTACCACTGCTTTAACTGCTGAGCTACCACTGCTTTAACTGCTGAGCTACCACTGCTTTAACTGCTGAGCTACCACTGCTATATTTTAAGTATAAAGTGTGCTGAGCAATTAAGGAAAGGATTGCCGAAGAAATTCAGAAGTACCAAATAAAACAAACCTTGCCAGCATGGTGCTGAATTAAAGGGTATCCAAGAATCCACCCACAACAATCTCAAATGAATACAGGGCAGGGTAAAAGTAAAAGCCTCAGCCAATTGTGAGTTTAACTGAAAAGCCACAGTTAGTGATAACTGGATGCTAAGTTTTGATGTGTTTTTAGGTAAAAGGAGTCAGAGAAATCTGGAATCAGTCCTGGTAGTGGCTGAATGCTCTCTGTGGCCACGACTAAGAGCTATCTGGAGCCAAACTGCTGACCTTTTGAACAATGCCTGCCAGAAAATAATGGGCTCATTCTTTACCACCGTCTTCATTAGATTCTGATTTTAATACTTGTCTTTGGACATTATACAGTATCTTATTAATTGTGTCAGATCACCCTTGAGATCTACAAATAATGTGTTTGGGTTTCTGGAGTCATTATAAAGCTATTTTATTTGTGGTTATGGATCCATGGTTTCACATTGAACACAAATGTCCATGAAATGTATTCATATCCACTCATGTAACCTGGGAAGATTAGCTAAATGCTCTAAACACACACTTGATGAGACACACAGTGCAGGATCAAACATTTCTATCTACCTCCACACTTCTTCATTACAGGCTCTTTTATGCAAAGTAGTGTGTTAGGACACAGACACATGCACATAGGTGTACCCACTGATATACACTATGTGCTCCACCACAGGCATCTCCATCTCGCTCACTTTTGAGCTCACTATATTCTGAGCATTTAAAAGCCTGACTTTTTCCACACTTGCTCAAGAAAACAGAAAAAAAGCAGCCATAGTTAAATGTTGCAGGGATGCTGCATAAATATCTACAGGGTCTGTGAGAAGGATTGCTTCATCGTGTTTCTGACATCTGGTTAAGGGGTTGCTGTCATTTGCTATCATTATTTATTTCAGTTCATTTCCTCTTCTTTCAGAACCTTTGCTGTTCCTTATTTAAAATGTCCCTGGCTGTCACAGTTAGCTACCTCTCTAAAGCATCATACCAGCATCCCTTCCTCACACCCAGGCCTTGCCATATGTCCCAGGGTTCAGTGTACTGCCAACTCTTGCCTGCACACCCGAACGCACAGCGCATAGTGAGTGAGAGCAAAAGCTGAGAGGAATGGTGAAAGGGAAGGAAGACAGAGATGCAAAAAGAGATGGATGGGAAAAGACCGAGACTGGTGGAGAAAGACGAGTTTTGCGCACTCTGTGAGAGCTCTGTGCTGCCTGATTGTAATTTGATGTAATGGTCTGGCTGCGAATGTGGATACAAAGCTCAGTATTGATACAGAATAACAAGAGACACAAAAAGTTGAACATCTCTGCCCTTCACAGCAGTAACACACTGCTGAAGCATGTAACAATATGCCAGGAGTCAGTGTTAGTCTGATCATCTCTAAATAGATCAGCACACACGTGCAATGGGCTTCGTTTATCAAGCTGGATACTAACGGATTTATTCAGAAATCGTTTGCATGAGCACTTATACAAGATATGTGGTATTCATGAAAATCCCATAACTGCAGAAAAACATTTGTGTCCTACTCATGCTCCTGAGCATGCATAAATTTAAGCATAACAATACTAAGCAATGTAAACCTTGGTTGATCAGCTTCAAATCATATAATTTCCAGGTTACTGCATTTTTATGTAGGGATTACACTATCAAGTTTAAATCGCTTGAGTATTTCGGTTGTACACACAAATTTACTGAAACTTTTGTGAAACACAGTCATTTCATATTAATGGAATATACTGAAGAAATATTATTTCTGGAGAACAAATTAAAGAACGCAAGCCAACAGAAATCCATAAATTAAGACAAATAAGACCAGTCATTCTATTAAGAATACTGATATATAATGTGCTACAACGACTCAGTGTATAAATCAGTTCAATTTGCCACAGCATCTTCTTTTAATCAATGCTGTGCAACACTTCATTATAGCCAACACTAACTAGCCGATAAGTGACTGATCTGGTACTGTATGTCTCGAGCTGTAATGGGATGTATATTCCCTAGTATGACACCCACCCACCTGCTTTTCCAACATGGAGTTGAGGAGAGCATATTGGTATGCGAGAAATTTCTGGCATGCGAGAGTTGCTTTGACACCTTGCTTTGAATAAAAAAACAGCAGTTTCCCTGTTTGAGATGCTTGGTGTCCATGATCACCTGGGTACCGTATTTATTTTCTCCAGTTTTCATGTCAAACCTTTTTCTTTTCCCCTCACTTAACTCACTTCCAATTGATCTTTTCTATAATTTGGCTCCAGATTTTGGCCTTTTCAGGAGGTTGTTCTGCTGTGAAATTTTTATTGGCATAATCCAATCCTTCCTCTGATAAAGTCTTTTTTCCCCGATTTACTCATCATTTTAGCACTGTAAGCTTTGCCTTTTAAGGAGTTTTGTGGGTGTCACTGGCATTGGCATTCACGAACATACCGTACTTACAAGAGTATGAAGACAACCGGTTTGCAAAATTTCAAGCGGAAATGTTTAATTCAGTTTGGCTTAAGCAAACATTTACACACTAAAGAATTTATAAATGAGGCCCATTTTTTTACAGACACAGGATGGGCCGAGTGAATGAACCCAAAGCACACAGGAAGTACTGCATAGAGTCAGCTCATATAATGTAGTCCATAAATAATAAATATGTTTCTGGTGAACAATATAGGAACATGGTTGCTGTATGTTTTGTGGTATTGTCTTTTGAAGTTTTCTATATAATAAGCAATACAAATATTGAAATCTCAGGGCATTTACAGTATAGTAAATAGGAAGTCATTTGGGATTTGGCCTAATATTTTTTTAATTGTTTCTGGTTAGCCTAAAAATCGAAATCTGTCTATGCAGGAAATCACTGTGGGTACATTAATAAAACATTCATTTTTAGGATCAATTTATGTTACCTACTCGTGACAATTTTTTCCATTCTGTAGATTATGTGATACAAGCCTGTAGAGCAGTGCTACTGCTGTTTGCTTTCACAATATAAAATTACAGTATATGCTTAGTAATGTTGAAAATTTGACAGTTTATTAGTAGTTAACTGGCCAGGTAGCTAAATTAGCTAACTCTTGTGATATTTAGATATTACAGAGAGCAGGAGGACCAGGTGTTTATAAACTGCTTGTGTATTTGTAGACCTTGATATGGTTCCATCCATCCATCATTTTCTATACCGCTTATCCTTACTGGGTTGCGGGGAACCTGGAGCCTATCCCAGGGAGCATGGGGCACAGGCAGGGGACACCCGGGACGGGGTGCCAGTCCATCGCAGGGCACAATCACACACACATTCACACACTACGGACACTTCTGAGCATGCCGATCGGCCTACAGTGCATGTCTTTGGACTGGGGGAGAAAACCGAAGCACGGGGAGAACATGCAAACTCTGCAGACACATGGCCACGGTGGGAATCGAACCCTCGATCCTGGAGGTGTGAGGCAAACATGCAAATTTAGCAAAATTAGTGCAAAATTAGGGTAAATGTATAAAGATGCTCATTTAGTAGCTTATTGGGCATGTTTTATCCTACATAGAATACTTTAAATTACATTTCATTATGTAAAATTACATGGTGGGGGGTACTTCAAATATGAGAATATAATACAGCTCTCTCCTGTGTGTGTGTGTGTGTGTGTGTGTGTGTGTGTATGTGTGTGTGTATCTGTGTGTGTGTATTTGTCTGCATGTCTCTTCTTTCATTCAGCCCACAGTTTATTAAACCACTATCTTCACTCTGCCATAGTTCCCTGATCGCTCTGTGTTAGAGATAGCTCTGTGTCTAGTGGCTGCTAATGGAGTGGCTGAATGCTACTGTATGTCAGTATTCATCACTTTCCTTTTGCTGTTTTCAGTCCTCAGTCCAGTAAAAGCAGGATCAATGTGTTTCCGTTCTCATGCAGAGCACCACTGAGTGAAGAGATGTGCTCACACACTGCAATATCCCAGCAGCCACAGTGAGATCCTGTCAGCATCTTATCACAATCCCCACCACTATCCCCCCATCTGTCTCTGTCTCTCTGTCTCTCTCTCTCTCTCTCTGTCTGTCTTTACCTTCTAATAAGATTCTGTATCCTGCCCTCCTCTCACTTCCTCAGGCCATCAACTGACTCACTTGCTACAGCTACACACTGGCAGCCATTTTAAAACCCAAGATGGCACACATGAAGGTAAACGCCACACTTCAACAGCAGTGTCACTGAAAAAAGCCACACAGAAATAATACACGCAGTACAAAATAGGTTTGGGTAATGTATCCAAAATTATTAATCACAATATTTTTCAAATACAGTACATATTGCAATATATAGAAAAGAACAATGCATACATTAAGATATACACATTTTAATAGAAATGACTACTGAATTTGTAGTGATTTTGGCTTCAAATTTGTAGCCTCATAAACTAAAGATAATCACACATGAATTTTTTTTTTTTTTTTTTTTTAAATCAACAGTTATGCAAACTGCAATGAAACAAACCAGAGAGTAAAATTTCCAAAACTGACTGGTCAAGAGGTGCTGCAACACAAACTAGGACATCGGCAGTGAGAATTATTCTTTTGCACCTATTATTCACCACAACATGACGATTTCTTTTTAAATACTTGATGAGTACAGGAACAATATTCCTCTTCCATGACTGTTTAAAGCTACTCGATGCTGCTCACATAAAGGTGCCACTTCTGCACAGGTTTTAGGCTTTAAATCAGTGGCAGTTATAATTAATACAGTCTTCTCTGAAACTACTGGAACTGCAAGGCCAGTTCATTTATTTGTGCTACACACCAAAGACATTTGGGTTTGACATCAAAACATAGATATGAGAATAGATGTGTTAAACAACATAAAACACAGAACCTTTTGTATCAGACCACCCAATTTTTAGCCAAGCAAAAGTATAGGAACAGATATTTACTTTAATTTACTTCAGGACTTAACACTTAATATTTGGTTGTACATCCCTTACTTGCAATAACTGCATCAAGCCTGTGACTCATTGACATCACCAAATTGTTGGTTTCTTCTTTTGTGATGCTTTTCCAGGCTTTTACTGCAGCCTCTTTTAGTTGTTGTTTGTTTTGGGCGGGTTTCTCCCATCAATCTCTTCTTCAGGAGGTGAAATGCTGCTCACTTGGGCTAAGGTCTGGTGATTGACTTGGCCAGTGTAAAACCTTCCACTTTTTCCCCCTGATAAAGTCCTTTGTTGTGTTGGCAGTGTGTTTTGGGTCATTGTCTTGGTGCATGATAAAGTTCCTCCTGATTAATTTGGATGCATTATTTCTCCTGTAAATTTCTGCTGCTATCATCATGAGTTCCCTCATCAATAAAGACTAGTGAGCCTGTTCCAGAAGCAGCTATGCAAGCCCAAGCCATGACACTACCTCCACCATGTTTCACAGATGAGCTTGTATGTTTTGGATCATGAGCAGATCCTTTTTTCCCCCTCTACACTTTGGCCTTTCCATCACTTTGGTAGAGGTTTATCTTGGTTCCAAAACTTTTGTGGCTCATCTCTGTATTTCTTTGTGAATTCTGTGCATTGTGATACCTTCACCCCTGCCCTGTGGAGGTTGTTGGTGATGTCACTGACTGTTGTTTTTGTTTTTTTTCTTCACAGCTCTCACAATGTTTCAGTCATCAGCTGTTGATTCTTTGGCCGACCCATTCGGTGTCTTTTGTTCAGTACACCTGTGGTTTCTTTCTTTTTCAGGACATTCCAATTGTTGTATTGGCTATGCCCAATGTTTGTGCAATGCCTCTGATAGATTTTCGCTCTTTTATCAGCTTCAAAATGGCTTGATTTTCTCCCATAGACAGCTCTCTGATCTTCGTGTTTGCTTATCCTTTTTAACAACAAATGCAGTCTTCGCAGGTGAAACTGAAGGCTAAAACCAAGAGTAGATGTTCAGAGCTATTTATTGTCTAAACAATCAATCTAACAGTACACACCTGGGTAACAAGAAACACCTGTCAGTCACATGTTCCAGTATTTTTGTTTGCCTACAAATTGGGTGGTCTGATACAAAATGTGCTATGTTCTATATCGTTTAACACATCTACATATAAATACCAGGAAATAAAAGCTGAATTCTGAACTATCTTCTCATATTCATCCTTTGATTTCAAACCCAGATATCTTCAGTCTGCATAAAAAAATATATAAATTGGCCTTGTTGTTCCAATTGTTTCAGAGGGGACTGTATGTGCTCAGAACAGTGCTTGCTGTGCAGTGATTCAGCAGTGGTCTCACAGATGTGAAGGTTTTTTTTTTTTTTTTTTTTTTTAGATATAAATGTGGACCTATTGCACATGGAACAATCAACCTCAGGAAGTGAAAAAACCATTAGCAAAAAAATTAGAGTGCTCCTGAATTATTGTGCAACTGTGGCTGGTGTGCACCTATTGATTATTAAGGGTTCCATTTTTTTTTTTTCCAAACATGGAAACCAAACATGGTGCAGAAGGGCAGCATTTTTGGCACCATATTATAAGCTGGGGCTAAACCCACAGCCATATGTGCAACAGTTTTACATTGCAGTAATGCTTGGATGCAAATACATCCATTTTTATTCTACTGTGATAGAAACAGCATTTGAAAAATACTCTAATTGACTAAATTTAAAAAGTCTGTCTTTTTTACCTAAATACCACCGTCCACTACACCAACATGTGATTAACATGTCAATTTACAGACAATATCCCTTCCCCAAGTTTGTAAATGCCCAGCTATAAACATCGACTAGGGAGAATGTTGGCAAGCAGAAATGTTAATTGTCAGTAAGAAAACAAGAGTGGGTTGAGACGGCAGGGAGGGAGACGCAACTGCTCATTTCCCATGAGTCTGTTTTGTGCCCGTCTCTTTCCCTCGGATCAAAGAGGAGAATTTAACAGCGTGCCTAGAGCGCACACAGCAGCAGGACACAGGAAGAGGAGGACAGCTTCAACGTGCAGCAGAAAATACAAACACGAATCACAACCCAAGCGCAGCTCATCAAAGCACTCCTGCATATTATACTGAAGCAGAACCACTTTGCCACGACACCTTGTTTATTCTTTAGCTTGCTTTCACACCAGAAAAACACCATCTGAGAAGCACAACAATACTGGCAGGTCTGAATCCCTTTCTCCAACGCCGACACACTCCATCATGACCCCTTAATAAGAGAACTCCAGAGAAAAATAAAGAGAGAGAAAGTGAGCAAAGGAAAAAAAAGGTCTATTGGAATGGAAATGGGAGTGTGTGGGTAGGCGAAAGGACAAAAAGGACGATGCAGTGAAAGCAATCTTGTCCCCAGATGGAGAAGAGCCTTATGCTTGCCTCAGCCTCCACCACCTAGTCTCCCAACAGACACACACACACACACACACAGTATATACTCACACACCCCACCTCAGGTAGGACTTTATGAATAACCCTGTGATCCATTAAAACACACACACACCAAAATGAGCTGAGGGAAAAGTGCTGCCGCTCACTGATAAGCCCCACCGCCTTCTTCTGCAATTAATCTACATAATTCTGTGTCTTTCAAATATCAAGTCATTCCTTTCATGCCTCAGCTGTTTACTTACTTCACGCTGAAGTTAACGTAGAGAGGCTGATGCTTCACTATCTCTTTCCTTCCCTCTTTCCGTCATTTCTTCTTCCTTCATTACCTTTATCGCTTATTTATACAATCTGAATGAAATTCTCGTGGCAGGACATGGTTCTGCGATGTGCGCCCTGTTAACAGTACCCACCCCACACCTACATACACACACAGGCACACACAGGTTTCAGAGGTGACTGCTGACTGCGACAACACACGCTCCACTGAGTACCTTACACACACACACACAACTACAGTGCTGTCACTTATCTTCTCTTGCATGGTCGCTCCGCCAACAAAACACTTCACTCTCCCTCTGCCGAAGCTTCATATCACCTTTCACACAAAACCCAAGCCAACCCTTGAGTCACACATTTATGAAGAAGATTGTTCCAAAAAACATCAGCGTGTGATTGGGTAGAGATGTGATCCGTGCAAGTTACAGAATGAAGTCTAAGTCTGACATTCATCTTTCTCAAATTCTACTCGTCGTTGCACAGAGAATGGTTTTCTGATGTCGAGGGGAAAAAGAAATAAAAGTTATTTCTCAGAGCGCGGCTTGAACAGTATCAAATAACAGAGTAAATGTAATTCACCCTTCGCGGTTCGTGGCAGAATTGTTCTCTCAAATATTGGTGTATTTGTAATGGAAAAGCCATTATCTTGATTCAAGCCCCAAGGCTAGTCTTTACCACAGACACAGAGCAAAAAAGGCCATTTTTAATGACATCCACTATGAGTAACACTCGCCATGGAAATATCAACAGATGTCATTCTCTCAGCAGCAGTAATCACAGCCATGTCAACTGTGGAGCCTGACACTGTGTCAGCTTTTCAGTCAAATATCACTCACAAACAGCAATATAAATAGAGATACTGGACCGACTCTCAGCGTACAGCATCATCAATTACAGTGAAGATGTGACACACAACACCAACAACAAGTGCTATTAGAAATGACTCTTTCCTGTTCCAAGTCTCAAGATGTCTTTGTGCTGTTCTGTTAAGCCATTTATTGTTATTTGTGGCCATCCATCACCGAAAGAGAGAATATATCTAGTTTTGTCTTTTTGTCAGAAAAAAAGTTGTAGAATTGTAATATCCATACATCAATGCCAGATGTAGCAAGTGACAAAACAAAACATCTAAATGTCCTCCAAAAATGACCAAGCAAAGTATCTGTCATTAGATCTGTCAGTGTATTCCAGAGTCATCTGTCAAATCTGAGAGCTACTCACTAGCAGAGCTGCCGTATATGCAGGGGATTTCGGGTTCAAACAACAAAGGAGATGTTTGAACTGTAATTTTTGTAATTTTAACAACTCCGTAAATAATGCTGCTTGCCACAGAGTGTCTTGATAAGTATTCACCCCCTTGCACAGCCTATAAATAATAAGTTGACTTAACTGGGATTTTATGGTTTCATTTACACAATATATAACATTTGAAGGTGCAATTTTTTTATGACACTGGATAAAAGCAGAAATTTTTTACTAGCATAAGTATTGGATCTTGGGTGTCTGCCAAATGTAGTGCTTTGTGCCAATAATGCATCTCATCAGACCAGAGAATCTTTATCCACATGTTTCTCCAACATGCCTTCTGGCAAAATCCAAGCATGATTTCATATGCCATTTTTCAATAAAGGCTTTGTTCTCATCACTCTTCCATAAAGACAATTTTTCTAAAAATAAATAAAATGTCAGGGCTATGGCTGTCCAATGAACTGGCCTCTGCCCTATGAGCTGTGGATCTTTACCCTTTACCAAAGAGTCACCCTTGGCCTCTTGATTGCTTCCCTGACTAATATCCTTTTTACCCAGTCAATGGATTGCCTCCTCTAGAAAGAGTCATGATTGTGCCATATTCTTTCCATTTTATAATAACAGATTTAATTGTTCAGAGTCTGGAATATTTTTTTATAACCAAACTAACACTTTTCAGAACTTTGTGCTGGACCTGTTTTTATAGCTCCTTGGTCTCCATGATGTTTATTGTTTAGGTATGTTCTCTGACAAACCCTGGAGTCTTCCACAAACAGGAGTATTTATATTGAGATCATGTGACACTTTAATTGTACACAAGTGAACTCCATTCAACTAATTGTGTGACTTATAAAGGTAAGGCCCCAGAACTAATTTAATGGTTTCACTACAATGGGGGGGGGGTGAACACACACATTTTGTTCTTTATTTGTATATAATTTTGCTAAATATATATTTCAACCATTTCAGTATTATTGGCTATTTTGTGTAGATTCATATTGCCATAAAATCCCAATTAAGTCCATTTTTTAAACCCAGGCAGTCCTTTGATTGCCCCTCAATTCAAGCCCAGATTGGAATCTTAAAAAGGTGACCAAGTTAAACAAATGAAAAATAAATTCCTTTTCAAGGGAACATTATACTCATTAATACAACAGTTAGTTCCGGTCCAGTAATTTGATTGATTGAGAGACCTTTCAAGAGTGCTTATATTTAGTATAACCCCACTGGAATGTTTCACTGAGGTCATCACTCCACTCATCTGTGTTTGCTACATAACATTCCACTTGAAAGTTTGTCAGATGAAGATGAAAAGAAAGAAGGGATGCCAATTTCTTGTGCAACTGCAATTTCAATGTAACTGGTCTGGTGTCTTCCTACATAGCAACAGTACAGTGTTGTGCTAAGCAATAGCAATAACCTGAGCTGTGTATGTAGGAAAAAATAGCAAAATCAACCCTATTTAGCAGCCCTAAAGTGAGCAACATGACGTTACTGAGAGAAAGATAGCAAGAAAAAGATAAAAAGATAGAGAAAAAGACAGTGAAGGTGTGAACACTTGATGAGGAAGGACAAGGTAATGATGGCCACACAGCAGGCCCACAGACTGTGATGTGACTGACACACTTCCTCCATTATCGAGCTCTGCAGGCACCGATCCACAGCTCGGCTCTAGTGAGTGTGAGTCACCCGGCCCCACGGCCCAAATTGGCACTCTCTTTGAAAGGGATGAGACGGGAGTGCTGAGCCATTCTCATGGAGGAATGGAAAAGAGATTATCTTTTAGCCGGCTAGCGAAGAGCTCGTCTCTGAGCGAGGAGACAATTTATGAGAATTCAAACACTCTTCTGTCTCATCACGTCAATACAACGATGTAATATGCACAGGTAATTGTGCACACACACACACATTATAAAAGACTTCAGGCTATTGCACAAATGAAGCAGAATGTGTAAAAAGGAAAGAAACAGAATATGGACATGCATTAGCAGCCTCTAAAACATAAATTTATTTTTATATGTCTGGGATCCAGTAAGTAGACAAGAGGATGGGCCAAGGGCAGCAAAGCAGAGCGAGTACCACCCATCCTGCATTCCTTCGTGCTTGTAATTTACAGGCACGTCATTAGATGAGACTGCCGGACATAAAGCATCACTGAATCAATCTCACCAAGCTGTCGCCATCCTGGTAAACACTGCGGACGCTTGCGGACGCTCCCTATTATGCTGGGGATTAATGGTGTTGACAGAGTATTAACTCACACTGAAAGGTAAACAGGAGCTCTTTGGAGAAAGGCAGAGGCTGACACGGAGCCAGAGCCCACCGAGGATAAATCCTATCCCCGATCTGGGCCGGCACAAATGGAGAGAGATGAAACATCGGGAGAGAAAGAGCAAAGGGAGGACCGAGTGTCTGACTTTGATGAGGGATAAAGGGGCAATGCTACGTAAGGACCAATGCGATAATTTAACTACAGGACAAGCCAATTTACTTCAATGGAAGAGGTGTAGGAGGCAAAAAATGTGCTTCCAGTAGTAAATATTATAGATTGTTGTTCCACATTTTGTCCTGCAAACTTATTCACAATATACACAAAAAAAACCCCAATGACATTTAATAACGAACAATAAACACTTTTTGATGTGGAAGTCTCTTTCCTTCAAGTCTAACCAAGTGTAATAATGCACATCACTTCTCTGTTTCACTAGTTTTATTGTTTTTTCTGATTCTCTACTAAAAAGAATAGAGCAAAGACCGCAAGTCCTGGAAGGGCCAACTTTGGCAGAAAGGTACACTATCCTTACTTTTACTCAGGAAAGTGTGGAGACCTGCCTGATGGTGGCAATACAGTGCAAAGTTTTGTTTTGGGCTATGCTTCCTGAAGTTTGAAAAATACCATAAAAAAAAGTTTCAAATAAGTTATAAGTTTTCATGTTTTAATTCCCTGGCTCATAGCATGAAACGTTACAATTTTGACCATCTGAAGTAATCATTTCTTAAATTCTAAAGTAATCAGTTCAATCAATTCTGCAAAATCTTATGAACATTAGTTTATTATGTTTATGGGTTATTATTATGGTGCTTGGGCCCCAATGATCATTGCTTATGGCTATATTATTATCTGTTGTTTTCAAGAATGTGATGTATTATGCAAATGTAAAATTGTAACCTGCCAGTGAAGGGGAGTTTCCTCCACGGACTGGTCTATTCTCTCTCTCTCTCTTTTTTTTTCTTTTCATAATCCAGTGTGACCACTACTTGACATGGGGGGCAATTGATTTAGATTAAGTTGTATGAATAATTAAGACTAAGCATATCAGAAAACATTGCTCTCTCTCCATGTTTTTAATATGGCAGGCCATTGCTTCTCTCCATGGTGATCTCTCTGGACATGGCCAAGGTCACAGGGCCTATTCAGCATGCAGAACCAAGCCCAACATCCACACAGCTTTCTCTCCAGCTTGCTGTCCAGCTGTCAGTGCTCTTCTGCAGGAGAGCTGCCTCAAAGGTCATTTAGAACCCTCTCCACCACTCACACACAAATGAATCCCACTACACAACTGCTGCTTGTGAGCACGGCTGGGCATCCATTGTGATTGGCATGTCAGGCCAGACTGTGCATCAAGGAAGGCGAGTGAATACCGCAGGGACTCCAATCTTACCCAACTGCTGTCGCTATACTTCCCTGTCTGAAAACAACAATTTTTTTTTCTGAAACCATGCTTTCACAGAAAAAACACACACACACATATATATATATATATATATATATATATATATATATATATATATATATATATATATATATATATATATATATATATATATATATATATATATATATATATAAACCTTAGAACTTTCATAAACAAGACCAATCATTAGATTAGCCCTGAATACAGACTAACTCTGTAAATACACTGAAGTGTTATTGTCTTTAAAGCAAATGTTTAAAGCATAAACACACTTCTGAGGCCAGGCTGGTTTCTACACAGTGGCTGAGTCATTGCTCACCTTTCATGAGGAAGGTGTGATGATAGTGAGTGTGTGATGTCTCCAGCTCAGTTGCCATGGAGCATAATGAGGTAAGAAGCTATGCCACTGAAAGACTGGAACGTTCCACATGCAGGATAGATGAAACTCTGCTAATTACTGGATCCTGTCCAGAGACTTGAATATTTAAGACATCAAACCCACAATGAAAAGTTCACACAACTTAAGAAAGTCTTGCTCTGTATGAAGTAAATAATTGCTAGCTAATGAAGTGGTTATCACCAAAGAGGAGCACTACACGTTTCAGCTTTCAAGATGATGACATGTATATAATCGCAGTTTGCTGTAAAAGCCCCTGGGTATACCGTAACTGCCCATCCCCTTGCTTTCTTTCCAAGTGAGACAATATGCAGTGGGAGCTCACACTTATTAATCTGTTTGCTGAATTTGGTTTGGTTTTGCACTGTGCATGATGAAAGGAACAAAAAAAAAATGTTGTTGGTCCAAATATCCAGAACACATCACATCCATACAGCATGGCAGCTCTGTCCTTTGCCTCAGTTTGTGCCTTGAAACTGAGTGCATCACTTCCAGTTGGGTTGAACTGTTTTCTCTCTGGGATAAAACTGCACTAAACTTCATTTGAAACCAGACAGAGATTATCTTGCTCAGGCAAGGTGCTTTGCTTTGTGCGGTTTGTCCAAGTGCAAGGGCACCAGTGGAGAAAATGCACCAGGGTGGGTTCAAATGGACTAAACACTGCATATGTGAAAGCACCCTAAGGCTGCACAGTCTTTAAAAACGACCAATGTGAGTGATAATGACACTTTGTCACTATAGAGGCAACAAAAACAGAACAGCAAATGCAGTCACCAGTGGGCTACATAAACTAATTAGAAAGTTTTGCCTTGGGCTTATCGTCTTCAAGGGAAAGTGTTTGAATCTAATGAGAGGTTTAAAATCAGTAAACAGTACACAGCACAGGAAAGGATCACAGGCTTTCCTTCATATATGTTAATCCGTACTATCTGGATTTTTCTTTCTCTCTTTGGATGAAAGCATGTTTTTGAGCCCTGTGTGTGTTCTGTAAGGTGGCTTTGTGCATGATGTGCCATTAATGGAAGAAATCAGCCACATTTCAATGTTCTGCATCACAAATCCCCTATACACCGGTGAATTGGTGAATTAGGATATCTTCTATTGTGTGAACTCGCATGCATTTATTCAATGTGCTTGCAGATATAAACACATATATCAAAGCATGGCAGTGCATTGCTTTTCTCAGATAAAGGGTTTAACACATGCAGAGAGTTCCGGTGGAATAGACACACTTTCCTGTCTCGTCACGTTCAGGTCACATTCAAGCGTGCCGAGCGGTGAGGCTTTTATCTCTGTTAGCTCACCATCCTCTCTAGAGCAGAAGCATCTGTCTTTTTCTCTTTCTACACAAACACACACGCTCACCCATTCGCCTTTACTTAATGGACTCCGCTGGGTGCGGCACAATCTGGTCAGAGACATGGGCGAGCCAGTAGAAAGAGCAGATTATCATCTGTATCTGTTTGTATTAGCCACAAAGATTTCATTAACTGGAGCAGGATGGGTGTTAAACTGTGAGCCAACTGTTAATGCACAGGAGCAGATGAATGCAGGGAAGAGACCAGTCATCGAATGTGTCAGAAATAAACCGAGCACCTAATTATGCCTTGGTTGCACAGCAACATCCTTCTCCTCCTGAACCTGAAGGAATGGCAGTGTCTAAGAAATACCTGCATGTTAATTGACTTATTTGATTTCCTTCACCTAGGTTCAATTATCTTTAGATCAATGCCAGTGACTGATTCTTGAGATGTTTGTCGATTAATACCAAAATCAATGAGAGTACATGCTTTTTCCTAATAAAGCACACCTCACAAAAGCAAACTCCTTTAGGATTTGTTGGCAGCCCGATTTAGGTGTCACTTGCACAGATCGTCACTCTTTTCTTGACAGGGATGTTTGAATGAGCTCCAAGCATTTAAGGCTCAAGGAGGCACTGGAGATGAAAAATGTGCATGAATTTATGTGTTCTCCATGCTGAATTCTTTGCATTTCCTTAGCAAGTGACATATTTGGACATAATGAGTTTTCGGAGATCTGTAGGTTCAGCTTTTGAAGCTCTGTTGATGCTGTTGAAGGTGGCGTGAGCATTTAAATGGTCTCATTTCTGCAGTCACGCATCTGCTAATACTGCTAATATCCGCTAGTACTTGTACTCTCTAGACATTTTACAGATTTCTCCTCTCTCCTCCTTCTATCAGCAATCCACTGGATACTGGTTTCTTCTCCTGCATTTGTTCCCTCTTAAAGCTCCTCTTTCCTGTCCTTTTTTATTTGCAAACTCTTCCTCTTCTTGTGTCTTCCCATTGTTTTTCTCACTCTCCCAAGCTGGAAACAGTCCACACTTGGCTGCTACAAAAGTAATTTGGGCCATCTTCGAAAGCACCGGCGTTTCTATAGCAACTGTCTTTTTTTTTATTTTTACCCCATTTTCTCACAATTTGTTCACTGTTTCCACTTACAAGCTAACTCTCCACTATCAAACAACAGCTAGCACAGGCTCACACGTGCTTCTTTCAAATCACATGAAGCCAGCCACTGTGTCTTTTCAAAGTGTTGTTCATGCTGCATTACACTCAGAGGAAAGTGCAATCTACCCTCTTCCACATACATGAGCTCACAGATTGGCTAGTGTGATTGGCTAGTCAGTATGGCAGATTTTGGTCTCTTGGACTCCTGGCCACAGCTGGATATATCCACTCTCTCTCTCTCTCTCTCTCTCTCTCTCTCTCTCTCTCTCTCTCTCTCTCTCTATCTACATTTCCATAGATTTATAGTCAGAAATATAAATATGCCCGTATTTGTGAATGTATGGGCGTGCTTATGTCTCTACCTTCCATTTCGAGGCAGCTCTAATTGCAAACCTGTGTGCGTATATGTAGACAGAAAAGCAATGAGCGTGTCTGAGCACGAATCTCTGAAGACAGCTCCACTGAGTCAAAATGGAGGACGGAGGAAATTAAGTGCACGGCTTTATCTGTGGAATCTGGCACTCATCCTGGCCAGACTCAGCAATACATCATTTAGTGATAGTCCCACTACAGACAGACATGAACAGAGGAGAGATAGACAGATAGCAAGAGAGACGGAGCATACAAGAGGAACTTAACAAGAGAAAGACAAAGAAGCAGTGAGACAAAGAGAACTAGGGGTGAAAGTGAGAGAGAGAGAGAGAGAGAGACAGAGAGAGAGAGAGAAGATTCTGAGCTCTTTACTACACAACTATACTGAGGAATGTTACACTTATTCATGACCACCGTGGCTATCTTTTCACTGTACAACACAGTGTGATGTATCTGTGTCTTTACTGGCCTTAGTTTTACAGCTATCAGAGATTAACTACATTTGAGAAGATGGATGTAGCACCTGATATTCTAGCTGGCAAGAGTTTCAGTGAAGCAACCAAACATTGTTTTAAAACCAAAGGGTGCTGCACAGAACCAATCGTGTGCTCTCCATTCAAACGTGTCAGCAGTGTTGGACAAAGCAGCAGGCTGGTATGAATCACCTTACTGCAGTTGTATCAGTCCACTGAGGCAAAGCAACACAGATTAGGCTGTGAGAAATAATAATGCAGTACAGCACAGCATGGGAACAAATCTGCAATCCCACATTTTCTCATTATTTCAGCTGCCAAGTGACCCACAGCATAAATAAGTACCTGTACTGAATTTGGTTACTAAGAGAACCAGACAGGGGCATATGAGTGGAACTATAAGTAGTGCAGACTATTAATGTTGTCACGTTTTCACTCTAGTCAGACGAATAACGTTTTGAAAAACACTAGCTAGCTAGAATCACTTTTTGAGGCACTCTTCAGTATCAGGCTATCTACACATTGCAGACTTCTTTATACAGTATAATTTAGCTTTTTGCTCAGATCAGAGCTGTTTATCTTGACGGATCCATATCTGCCTTTTGATTTCTTGGGCAAGTGTTTCAAACAATTTTCAGAAAGTTCTTTCCAGTTGTGCTTGAATTGATTCCCCATATATCAAGTAAATAACCGCTTCCCCATCCTTACACTGCTGTTGCTGGCCTAAATTGTTGTTTTACCATGCTGGCAGCACTGAAATACTGACATAGACGACACTGATATGTGTGCTGGGAAAAAGAAACATGAACTCCAGTCTGACTGTTCTCATTAGTGTCGCACGGCCACATATAGGATATGTTTTCAATCTAGGACCACGTATGGAAGTGGGCAAATGTCTAATTTGAAAAGATTGGATTTTTGTCTCCACACAGTCCTGAAAAAAATGAGATATGTGTCACATTAAGGCAGAAAATCGGATTTGCATCAGTTCAGCCAGGTAATGTTAGCATAGCCTTCATGTCTGATAACATTTCAGTTGAGCACAATGAAAAACCTGGAAAGTTCTCTTCACTCAACTACTTTATGTTTCTTCAATAAAAACTAAATGCAGAGCTAAAGGTAAATCAGACCGTAAAGCTCTATTGTTGGTATTAATGTTTACTGTTAATGGTGGTGGAAATATATGAGCTAGGATTTTTAAGCTAGGACATGGATGAACACAACACAACCCAACAAATGCAACATGATTCTTGGAAGCAAAAACAGTGAGACATTCGGTCTTCCTGTGACTATTGCAGTCATCGTTTCTCCGGTCATATCCAGCAGTGATGCCTGATATACTGTAAATGTGTTAGCAGGGCTAAGTCCCCTCTGTCTTTCATAGATAAAAAGACATCAATATAAGGTTTAATTATTTGGCTTCAACATCAGATTATTTGCTGTTAATAAATGTCTTAAAGCTGATTATTTTGGACTTTTATGGAAACGCAACAGCGCCACCAGTGCTCATAAGAAAAATACACAGAATGGTATGAAGAAACAACACTGGGGGTGATGCTCTCTAGCCCAGACAGTAGATTCATGCAGTCTATTAGTGACAGTTATGTCAGGTGACTACACAGACTGAAACGTGCCCTTGACTTCATGTGAATTTGAGCTGATGTTTTTCAGCCCACTTCTCTGACACATCCGTAACACGTCATCACTAGTGACTGAGAAGGCGCACTTGAAAGTAATGTGTGTTATGACGAAGTGGATCAATTATTCTAGTACCATATACAGTCATTATTAGACATACATGCATATGCATATAATAGTAAATATGGTGCATCCAGTAGGTAACAAACCGTACAGCTTATCCATCAATCAATCAAATCGCCAAAAGACACACACGCATGTCGCTAGTGACAGACACACAAACACACAGATCTGTCAGTATCTGTGTGACAGTAATGCACTGAAATCTTATTGACTACGATGTGGAGGACACAGTATAAACAGACAACAGGATTAGGATTAAAAGCAACTGCTGTCTGTCTGTCAAGGAGCAAAATCGATTGAGTACGGAACGGAGTGAGTGAGTGAGTGTGTGTGTGTGTGTGTGTCTGTGTGTGTGTGTGTATATGTGTGTGAGGCATAAAAAAGATACAGAGAGAAGGGGATGAGATAAAAGAGGTGGTGAATGAATATAAGAAGATGTAAAGGAGTGGAAGAGAGAGATAAAGAGAGATGGGGTGGGGGAAGGAGAGAAGGAAGGAGGAGAAGCAGAGGAATAGAATGGCTGCTGACGTCTTCACATGCCCACATCGTATTTAAACCCAAAGGAGGAAAGTGACTTCAGTCGTGGCATGCTCGTCATCATGTGGACTGCTGCACACACACACACACACACACACACACACCCTACACTCTACACCATGCACAGGCACGCATACTTGCCTTTTTTTTTTTTTTTTAAATTAGAATTCATTTCCGCCCCCATTGCATTTCTCATATCTCAGCTTATTTTAGTCTCTTCCTCCAGCAGCCTACTTAAGAAATCTGACACAGGTAGGTACAGCATTTCCTGTACAAAACAAAAAGGCAAATCACTGCACTACAGAAACAAGTGAAAGAAACACATTTCCAAGGGATTCGGATAACACTACCCTTAAACTGTTTTTTCCAATTATTATCTCAAAGAGGAAGTTTATATCAAGCATAAAGCCACAACAATGCAATGCCAGAATCTGCCATACCAATTGCTCTGCACATTGATGTGTCCTGCCAAAACCTGTTTCTGATTATTACATATACTTTCTGATTATTACCTATACCTACTATAGGTCCCGGGACTCACTCTGTAAAATACTGGGCTTCAGCTGCCAAACCATCATGACATAATGCTCCATCCGATGATCCTCTGGTGCACAGGTTCTCAACCCTATCCTGAACATTTTAGTGTTTCCCCTACTCTAACACACTCACGTGTTTATTTTGGTTGTTAATTAGCTGATTAGTTAAATCAGGTGTATTGGGAGGGGTTATTCCAGGACCAGAGCTGAAAACCTGTCATCTGGAACCAGTGCTCTTTCAATGAGCTACTCTTTGTACATGACATCACACATCATCTCATATGAAAATTCAACACACGCCTCAAAAAAACACATGAATATACTGTAAATATATCCAGAAGGTCACATGCTTGGAAATTTGTAAAACTATACAAATCAAAGAGTATGAAAAGTTACAAGGGTTACAGTTAGGGTAGGGTCAAGGTTAGGGTCTAATTTAGGTTTGTCTAATTCTAGACAAACTCTAGTCCAAAGCTGACCTTACAATTTGGGCTAAAAATTTTCTAGGGTTAAGCTAAAGTAAGGGCATGTTTAGGGATAGTCAAGGGTTAAGTTGTGTTAGAATTGGATGATTATTGGGCTAGTATTGGAGTTTGTCTATGGTTAGGATAAGGATAGGGTTAAAATTCCATCCATCCATCCATCTATCCATCTGAACAACAGACTCTTCTCTCTGCTGCAGTCAAGGAAGCATTTCTGCTCCCTAAAGGCCAACACTGTGAGAATGGGGAAGAGCTTCTTCCCACAGGCCATTCGGGCCCTCAACCAGGACAACGCCAAGGACTAGAGACTAGAGCTTGTTCTTGCTTTCACAACACCCACAACACCTACATTCCTTCATTCATCTTCTGTAACCACTTTATCCTGTATTTATAAATATTTAGAAAATATGTGGCCAATTTCAAATCAACTACCTCAGCTAAACCCTAGGGAAGCGCTTCTGCTCCCTAAAGGCCAACACAGTGAGAATGGGGAGGAGCTTCTTCCCACAGGCCATTCGGACCATCAACCAGGACAATACTATGGACAAGAGACTAGAGCTTGGACTTGCTTTCACACATATCTGCATGTTGCACCAATTACAGTCAGACATTTGCTGCCACCCATCTTTATATGTATTATCCTACATTATATATATAAATATTTATTTAAAAAAAAATACTTTTTAAATACTTTTCCTTTTTCTAACTGTGTACAAGTACATTCACTACACGTTGTACTGTGTATGGTTGTGTGTGTGACAAATAAAATTTGAATTTGAAATTTGTCTAGGATTTGGATTGGGGTAGGTTTAGAGTTTGTCTCAGGTTAGGGTTTGAATAGAGTCAAGGCTGGCCTAGTATTAGAAGGTTTAAGGTTATAGGTGGGGTTTAGGTTAGGCTGTTAGAGTTGGACTTGGGTCAGGGTGAGGTTAGTAATTGTACATTTTCATCCAATCATATTGCCCTTCTTTGTTCAAATTTCTAAATTTTTTTAATGAGCTCAGGCTCAATATACATACCACTCAATTATGTTTAGCCACAAGGCATGATATAGATATCTTTGATCTGCTGGTCTGGTTATCTTATTGGAAAATCAGTAATCACTGTGATTACAAACATTGGCAATAAGAAAAAGTGCAATACCCATAATGTCCTTGTATAAGTAAACTGACTGGGAACTACATAGTGTTTATTTCTGAGATGTTCTTTAATAAGAGTAATGTTGCACAAATACTGCTTACATGGCTTTTCTTTAGGAGTACATTAATCCACTTTAAATTAACATCTAACAATTTTCTCTGGACAACTCTGAAAATAAGCACATAGCGTCAATACTATAAAAATGTTTGCGTAGTGAAGTGGCACACTATAGACACAATATATTGTGTGCAGTGAGTAGTGGAGATACAAATAGAACGGACATTATCTGTGATAAAGGATGGGGTACATATGTGGATGACAGATGAAGTATTAATCAGTTAATCAGCCTGTCTGCATGTATTCTTCATTATCTGCATACCCATGTAACTATTCAATCAAGCGAGTGTGCATCTGTCACTTCTCTTTCTCTCTCATTTTCTCTCCTCCATTCCTATCACCACCCATCTCTATATCACTCCACATCTCTTCCTCTCTTTCTCATTTTCTCAGCCAGTCGCCTGCGATGACGTCTTCCCTCCCTCACTTGTAATATGATTTATTTATACCTTTTCAATTCCCCAAAGAGGAGGCTGTTATTTCTTCTCTCCACCATCACTAAATGCAATCTTATGGCTCTATCAGCTACAGTGATTCATCATTATTTAAACCCACGTTTGCCTTCACATTTCCTCCGAAGATCCTGACTGCCTCCCACAGCCCCACCTCAACCGCATTTCAATAGCTCATTAGTCCCATTCACAGACCGGAGTCAAAATAATAGCTAAACAAATGAACAAATAGGATGGGAATGGTCTGTTTCTCTCCTCCACATTTCAGTCTAATTTATCTTAATTACAGAACACCAATCTCATCAGGGGAGGGAAAAAAATGTTAACTCGAGTAAAAAAAAAATGACATTAGCTTCAATGCAACTGTTATTTCGACCGAAGATGGAATTGATTGAAGTTTTTAATTAAATTCTCCCTCAAATGACTTGTTACTGTCTGTCTTTCACCCTCTTCCCACACACACATACCTCCCTGTGTGCTTTGTTACAAAGATAGGTAGGTATGGATGAGTAGAAAACTTCCCTACGCCCTCATTTCAAGTCTGAGCATCCTTTTCCCCATCCAATTACCACTGAGGGCCTCTCTCCTCCATGCCCCCATGCCCTCTTCACATTGGTTGCACTCTCTCCACTTCTTCCCTTCCCGCTCATGGCCACTCGCCCATTCAATAGGCACCTTGATGAATGAAGTTGGGCCAGGAGCGTGAAACACTATATTCTGCTGCGGTGAATTTCCCTCTTCCCTCTTCTCCTCCATCGCTCTCTCTCTCTCACTCTCTCTCTCTCTCTCTCTTTCATTCTGACCTTGCAACCTGATTACAGCGTAATCCTCTCCCCCTTGTGACATGTCCTGGGCTATTTCAGTGGGTTGCCAGGCGACAGGGACTGCCTGGGACCCCTTCTGGAGGCAATAGAGGGCGATGTGACCGCAAAATGCTGCGAGCATCATGCATCTTAGCATAGTCCACCACCTTGTGCTTCATGCTTCTGTCACCCACTCACTCACTCATTCACACTCACAGAGCTCAGCATGCTTCACCACATTGAGCTTCTTCACTCCATCATGCTGTCAGTTACTCACTCACTCACCAGCATCCATCTTAACATCCTCCACAGCAGCAGCATGCTTACACTTCATCTCAAGCCCACTGTAATTAAGTCACACACTTACTGATTCATTTGCATGCTCCCTCACTGACACGAGCAACCCAGTGCATCATACACTTTCTCCTACTCCATCCCACTGTCATTTTAGTCAGTCGTGCAGTACGACCAGCATCCATCTTAACAATCTCCACAGCTCTGCTTTTGAAATCAACGCATGCACTCATTGATTTACCAATGCATCCTAGCATCCATCTTGCCTTCATTCAGCATTATGCTCCCTTCCTACCTTCCTCATCGCTACAGGGTTATTTGCTATGGGGATGCTTGTATGCCTAAGGATGGGCAGCATATATGAATATCAATTTTATATATTGTGATCATTTATCCCTTCACACTGCAATACTTTATAATACTCTCTAAATTCCTCCAGATTCCCTGGTTTGCTCCCCCCCCCACCCCACCACCTACCCCCCAACCCCAAAACATGCCAGTAGGCAGACTGGCTATACTAAATTGGCCCTAGGTGTGAAGGAGTGTTTAAATGACATCCTGCTATTGACATGTGTTCAATCTGCGTTGTATTCCTTCTTCATATCCAGTGTTCCCTGTATGGACTCCAGATCCAATGTGATACTGACCAGGATAAAGTGCTTCCTGAAGACAAATTAATCACTGAATGTATTTCTAGACTGTTAACAGAACAATTTAATAGTAACATGTATTTAAATGTATATTGATTTTTTTTTTTTTTTGGTGATTTTCCGGTCTTGAACAATAAGCTGCTCAGTAGTATAACATGCCCCACCTTACATTCAGCCTGCTTAAAGAAAAAAAAGTCAATATATACATTGCTTTGTTGTGCGAGTTGCATTAATGCACCACTCATTATATATCAGTAGTAGTAGTCTCTGAAGTTTTAGAGTCAGTGAAAAATTATGGAAAAGCAGTAAAACTATTTAACATAATGGATTTACTGTTTTTACTGAGTGTAAAAGTTCAGTAGTGATGTAGTCTAGTTTAGTTTTTTCCATTTTAAGAAGTGTTGTATTGTTTCCTATGCTGTAGTCTCTACTGCAGTACTTACTAATTATTAAGTTTGAGGTTGAATGTTACAGTCTAACCTTCTTATATTCTGTTAAACACTTTTCTGAATGTTATGATAATTTTCTCTCTTAGCTAGGTTATCTCAGTCCCACTGTCATGTCTGAAAATGTTATATTTGTAAGTGAATCTTTACAATTTTCATTATATAGCTCCAGTTTATTGTTCAAACCTTGAAGTATTGTCTTTTTTCTCTTGATTACTGCTGCTATAATAATGCTAATTTCTGCTAGTACAGCTACTGTATAAGATTTTTAATGTTAAGTGAAAGCCAAGCAGTGGTTTATCTGCAGTTGTTCATATGACATTTATTTTTCTTACAGTTTTAAAATACATTTTCACTAAAGATATTTTGTGTCCCTAGCAATAAAATAAAACAATAAAGAGACTAGAAAAGCTTATAGAAAAACACTGAAACTACTTCCTGTCCACGTCACACGTCACACTCATGAGGGCACAATTCTAAGACACTTCTATGGTTTTCTCTCACTCCGAGTCATATACACATGAAAATAAATATGTGCAAATATGCACAGGTGGAAGACCATCAGTATAATATTATCTTATGGCCAAGTTCACATAATACCGCTCTTCTGAGTTTTATTTCACTGTCCTACTAAATTAGGCAATATACACATACTTAAATGGGTGAAGTCGCATGATGCAAAATAATTGTAGTGCATTGCTGTGAAATGATCCATTGCAAGCGTGTTTGGAATTGGTCCGCGGTGACACACAAGGTATTATATTAGTGTTAATGTTCACAAAAGAAACAGATGCACAAACAATAGTGGAGAAACTAATGTGCAAACAGCATGAAGACCAGTCCAGCTGCATTCCCCTCTTATTCAGAGTAATCACTGAAGAGAAAAAAAGTTAAGCGCTATGGTAATTAATGCCTCTGTAGACCAGCTACACTGAGCAGCAAAGCCTTCAGAAATCTTCTGCTTGGAAAAGAAATGAAAAAGGAAACCGGAATAATGCACTAGCTCTCTTAAACATGAATCTTCCTCCACCTGAACAAATGATCTTAGCCCCTTGATGCTTTAAATAGCTTCAAACTCTAGATTTTATTACACATCTAAGCTGATGTGAGTCAACAAGCTGCAAATTCAGATTTTACTATTTCATAGAGTAGATCTGGGAGCCTGGGAAAAAAATCATGTAAATTATAAATTTGCAGCAGTAAACGAGAATAGGCACAGCTCCATAATATTTAGTTCAACATTTCATTTCATCGGTATCGGTATCACAAGAAAATTAATCATAGAATAGATATGTACAATCACTGACCACTTTATTAGGAACACCTGTACACCTACTCATTCCTGCCGTTATACAGTCATGTAGCGGATTATGTAGCAGAAGTGCAATGCATAAATTCACATAGATATAGGTATAGAGCTGAAGTTAATATTCACTTCAAACATCCGAATGTGATCTCAGTGATTTGGTTATTGGTGCTAGACACGCTGATTTGAGTATTTCAGAAACTGCTGATCTCCTGGGATTTTCATGCATAGCAGTCTCTGGTGTTTACACAGAATTAACAAGAAAAAAACAGTAACTCAAATAACCACTCTTTACAACCATGGTGAGCAGAAAAGCAACTCAGAGTACACAACACACCAAACCTTGTGGTGGATGGGCTACAACAGCAGAAAAGCACATTGGGTACCGATCCAGGATCACAGAAACTGGACAGCTGAAGACTGGAAAAAGACCAGGAGTCATGTGGTTTGCTGAGACCATGATAGCAGTTTCTGAGTTTTTGCTCTATTTAAAAGAAAAAGCCTATTTTGAGGAAAGCAGTGAGCTTAGACTTGATAGAGAACAATAAAATCAAATGCTTGGTATGGAGTGAATCTCTCTTTCTTCTATTACATACTCACTAAACAAATGGTTTATCTTGGAGAAGTATGTGTCTGTAATGCTTTTAATTATTAACAATGTTAGCTATTTTTTTTTTTTTTTTTTTTACTGACATCTACAAATTATACCACCTTTAAATTAGTTTGTGAGCTGAAAAAACAAATACTATATATATTACTGTTTATGCTGTTGGTTTTGTTCTGTGCACTTTTTAAATTATTGGTGCAAAATTGAACAAGCCATTCTTGTTTTTCATCTTGAGCTCTCTCCTCAGACTGGATGTAAGGTCCAGATATGAGCATGGACAAGATGCTGCCTCCTCCACATTTCGACAAGGAAGGCAATTAATCATCACTCTGCCTGCCACAATCATAAAGCTGACTCTTTCTTCTCAAATTACTGCATTAAGTCATCCATTGAAATGAATGTGCAAAACAATACTGCCTCTGACCATATGTGGTGATTTCTACCTCCTCCAGGGAAAAGCGGGTCTGATGATATAATTGCTGTCTCCACTCATCCTCTCCGTTGTTTGCCAATGTGGTCACTGTGTGGTGTACACACAGACACTGGCATCATGGCTGCACTAATTAGTCTCATTGACGAGCTCTGTTTCACAAGTGTGATGGACTGTTCCATTATGGCGATACGGACACACTTTCGCCACTACTCATTACACTACACCTGATCGGAGGCTGAATAACTAATAAAACTGAAATTCTTGCTTAAGTGGGTCCTTTGTGCAAGAACATCTACTGTTCCTGAGGAAAAAAATAGTAAACGGGTTACTAGGAGGCTTAATTTTAATGACAAGCTATAAAAGCAGGTAATTAAAGCTAATTACCAGGTCTGTAAGCTGGCTGGCATTGAAATGTATCTGCAGAGGCCTCCCTCATCACAGCATGACATATTTATAAAGGTTATATTTATGGAGGTCAGCCACCACTTACACAACACTATGCAACTGCTTATGCAACTGCTTACCTGGGTTTATAGAGATCTGTTATTTATTGCTCGTCGTAAGAAACAGACCTGTGTATCAAAAAATCAGCAGTAATCCTAAACATTTTTTAAATGAACTGCTGTCTGACTGCATGCCAGCTATGGACCTGGTACAATCAGGGCCCATGGCATATCTATCTGCTTCAAGTCCAATTCCACATCTACCTGGCAGATCATTTGTCCTTCACCCAGGTTCTTCCTGGAGAGGAAGTCTCCCTAGCAGGCTGCCCAAGGCTCTAACCCATCTTTCTCTCTCTCCTGACCTCGTCTCTGAGTGCCTGCGGTCCTCAGGGTGCAGCTACAGGCAGCTGGACATTAATAACAGGTAACGCTCTTCGTTACGCCTTCCTGTCGCCCCAGCAACAAATTAATTCCACTTATTTATCTCGCTCGCCAAGGTCGGCGCGGGTAGAACAACTGTTTATGGAGCGAAAAGGACAAGGAGTTATGGGTGATGTGCGATGGCTGACAGCACCGTTTGTTTTCCCCGCTACACTGCAAGTGAGATAAAGCTTATAATGATCAATTTGATAACAAAACCTCTGCTTCTTTCCTGCCCATTGCCATTCCCTATTCTTATTTGATGAACAGTGCTTTTTTCCCTACAAGAACACCAGCTGCATAAAATGAGATAATTGTCTGAGGTAGGACTAAATGATGAAGAGGCGGCCATTTTTAGAGAATTTATCACGGCTGTCATCATTTTCATGCAAGAAAATTCTTGTCGGGCACTATTGTCTTGGAAACAAAGGCAAAGAGCCAGGGACCTCTGGCAAACTTCATTTCCATGTGCACAGAGAAACTCAGAGCACTCTCCCTCCTGCTGACACGAGCAGTCAATTCATGAAAAATAACACAAACATGGCTCTATGCATCACTGCACAAAACTCATGATTCACCTTCAGAATTAAAAGGACGCTGAGATTCTTGACCAAGAAGAAGCTGGTGACTCAGTGTTTTTTTTTTTTTCACTGCTTGGCAATGAGAGAAGAAAATCAAATAAAGCACCCAGAGAATGAAAAAAGAAAAAGATGCAGACGTTGAGAGTTTTGGGCTTCAGGAGGACTCAGAAAGGCCTTGTTCATATGCCAGTGGCTGTTCTGGATGTGCTCTACCTGTGGTATATATCTACTAACATTTCCTCCAGATTTGTATCAGGGCAAGGTGTCTTGAGGAGATGATGACTACAATCACTGGTCACAGTCCAAGGTGAATTATTTACTAACCCTCCTTAAGAGCTATGCCTATATTTCACTAGAGCCCCCTTAATACCACCATAAGACCCCAACCCAAAATAGTAAGGATGGATAAAATGGAGACTGAACCCCTGCTTCTTACAGGGCAGCTTTCACCAATCCTTTTCCTCATTGATTTTTTTTTTTTTCTCAGCAGCTTCATTTGAGCAGCCCTAGTCCTCCATTATTAATGTGGCCGACAGGCCTTTCAGTCAGGTCCTGCCTCCTGCAACCCTGCCACTCACAAAAGCCATTTGAGCCTGGAAATGAGCTTCCAGCTTTACACTAATACAACAAAGCCAGTGAAGGCAGCAAGGCAAGAAAACACCAGAAAGCCTTGGATTACATCTGTGGCTGTTAATGACAAGGTCGGTGCCCTCCCACTCAACCATTCTGATGCATCTACTGTCCCAAGGTGAAGGTAAGTCAATTGCAAAACCATTATATATTTATCAGTTGTGTACATATGCACTGTAGTGGACAGCCATCCTGAAAGACACATACCCATGCATGCACACACGCTTATATATCCACTCACTGTTTTGGCTGCTGGCTGTGTCTGGGTGTAGTGTTCCTTCCCCTAGGCTCAGCGGTTGCCCAAGTCCCTAATGGCCCAGAACGCTGGCATCTCTGCTCTCCATACTTTGGCTCGTGCAACTGCTGTGGCAGTGAGAAATGACTGCAATATCCCAGTTCCACAGCAAGAGTATGTCAGCAGTCTAACGGTGGCACCTTAACAGATTCCACCTTCTTATTCTCTCTGCCTCTTCCCCTCCACACCCTTGCCATCGCTTTCCACTTTCAATTTAGTTAAATCCAAGTCACACTAAATCCATTTCAGAAGACAAATTAACCCAGCCACCAAACTGATCCCTCCCACTCCCCCACCCCTCTGCCCCCCTATCCCCAACGCAACATTCTACACAGGTAATGTTGGACCAGTATAAACATTTATTCAGAGGAGTGAAAAGAGCGGGATTAAAGCACCATTCCCAGCAAACAGAAGGTATAACACATTTACAATTCTGCTGTATCAGCAGAGAAGGTGCAGCCCTCTTTGACAACCTTGAAGGGTATGTTTTTTGCTGTTCTACATCCAGTACAAGCTCCACTCACAATTGCTGACGTCTATAATTGCATTAATGAGTAGAGTGCAGGATCATGACAGTCTGGAACCATTTGAGATATAAAAGATTTGACAAGCATTGCAATTTTGACAGATGTTTACAGTCCCTCACTTGCAGTGACTTGAAAAGAAGAGCACTCAGAGGGAGCGCTCAGGTTTCAGAAACGTTTAGTTGTTGTTGTTTTTTAATGGATGGAGAGAGGAAAAAATATCAGAGCAGAGAATGTTGTCATTGTTATAGTTGTCACTTTAGTGAGGGAAGGTCTGCTCCCACTGCCCTTCAACCCAGACTGCAGAGTGGAGCAGCTTTTATGTCTCAGTTGTCTGGTCCCCTGTCTGACTTATCTGCCTGGTTTATTCTGATGCCTAAAACTGTCACAGTGTGAAATGTGTGACACTTTAGCCACCAAACTGAAACTTAATAATAATTACCAGAACCACTGTATATATCGAATCCAAAAGACCAAAACTACTAATCCTGCATAAAAAAAGAAATGCTGATGCAACACTGTTTAATAAGTCATACTCAATTTCAAAGTGCAAACACTAACTGTGAAACTGCATGATTTCAATCATCCATATGCAGTACAGCTTAAAAAAAGGCCTACAACTGTTGAATAATTATATAATAATTATCTTTAGAGTCCTCCAACTGTCTCAATACAGAGTTTGAGACACAGCGATAAACAAGTGTTTCACAATCCCAATTATAGAAAAAAAAAGCAATGTTTACAAACTCACAGAGGTGCATAACATATGAGAAATTGCACGATAAATGTGGTATATGTTATATTAGTTTCAAATTTTGGAAACAGAGAAGAATGTCCATATACAGAAATCCAATTTAAATGTCATGATTACGGGCCAATGCAAATCTGGTGAAATATCTGTTAAAAGCTGATTGGCCATGAGTTTCCGATTTGCACAACAGGAAAGAATTCTCCCTATTGTCATGAGAGCGCGAGTGTGAATCCTGATGATGCTGATGATGTTCAGCTGATGTAGCATGAGCGGCCGTTTTTTTGTTTTGTTTTTTAAACAGGTATATCCCAGAAAGCATGTGCTAGCCCTCACCCTTCCCACACACTCAGAAAGGATGTGTTAATATCCTACACAATTTTTTTGTTATTACTATTTCAACACGTTATGTTAAATTATCCAATAAATGTGTTAAAAAAAAGAGAAAAAAATTCACACGAGTGACCAACACAACATGTGTTAAATTATTGTCCAATCACATTGCGGACTGCGCTGCCGACCTCATCATCCAACTCTAAACAACGATAAAGTAGCATTACAGCTATTCACCATGGGTTAATGTTAACTGCATTTAGCAAGTGTTTTGGACAAGGCAAGCTGTAGTAATTAGCATTAGGAAGATGGGTTAAGGCTGTGTTTCTTCATGTATTCGGTGAATGTTAATGCTGGTTATCAGGTGCAGACAGTCAGTGGCTAACGGAACTTTGCTAGCTCAGTAATGTGGAGGCCAAAAGTTCTTCACAAGGTTAATGTGACAAAAAGAGAGGTTGGGGGTTACAGTAGGTTGTAATGCTTTCCACTATCTCTGTAATGTTGGTTGACTTAATTAGGTTTTGCAAAAAGAAAAAAATTGGCACTGAGGTGCTAAAGGGGAGAAAATAAATATTCGCAAGCTAGCTAGATTTTCCTGGTGAGTCTACAGCGCCATTTTGTTCATTAGGAGAGTGGAGGGCACATTTGCAAAATTACACAATTTGGTATTCTGTAACGCGATTTCCCAGTTGAAGCCCGAAAGCATTTGCCCATATTTTGTAGCTAACAACTAACCAACACTCTTTTTGCTCTTTTACAGCTTTTCAAATGGAAGGGAGCGGGGCTCCTGTCTTCCTAGATGGCAGGTGATTTTAATAAATGTCACCTGAATTTCATGAAATTGTTTGTTTATTTTGTGAGCATTTTAGTAGAACTTTAGCATACAAATTGCATTGTAGGATAACTGTAGGGAATAAAGTATAAACAACACATCTGTGTTATTTTTGTGTTATTTTTTTAACATATCTCTGTGTGGAAATGTTTAACACACAGCATGTGTTTAATGTACTAACACACTGGTTCTGTTGAAAGCAACACAAAACGTGTTGTCCTTAACTAGACACGCAGGTGTGTTAAAAATAAACACATGATGTGTTATTTTTAACACATCTGTTTTAAGAGTGCAGATAGCCGCTGTGTGACGGGGGTGAGCTAGATAATTCAAAATTCAAAATATATTTATAGTCCAGTCTGCTATAAAAATCAAGACTTGTTTTTTAAGCTTGGCACCATCATAAAATGTATACTTCCTGTTGACAAACATGTTAAATCCGTCAAATATCATTCTTATTATTAAACTGCTCAGGATTCAATAAACTGTCCAATTTCCATATTTCCAATTTGACAGGTTGAAGGAATCTAAATTTATTCCTGAGCCCTTTCTCCACTTGAGCACCTTGCTTCCACTTATCATGAAGGGGGAAGGAGAGAGAGTGAGAGAGAGAGAACTCATTTTCACCCAAGTTAAAGAGCTAACATTTCATCTCTCCAGTTCATTAATACATATGCTGTACCAAAGACATGAATATGGATTACTGGAACCCTTGTGAAAGAAAATAGCTTCACTCATCCAACCTTTGCCTTCCATTTTAAAAGGTGGGAACTGTGATATACATTCAAGGGGAGAACTGCCTGATTAAAAAGTCGTTTATAAGGAAGATAGATTAAACCACATAACTTAAATATACATTAATATATTCAATCAAAAACAGGAATAAATACAGTTAACAAAAATAGAAAATCTAAGCTCTTCTACATATGGTGATACCAAAAACACATGGATGTAGAGCTAATGAAAAAAAAAAAGTTATTTAAAATCTCAGCTGTTCTTTTATTACATTTTAGCTTTGCCTAGTAATGGTAGCTGTTCCCTCTGAAAGAAAGAAAAAAAGATTCCAAATTGAAAATTTGCACTGAAGTTCTTAAAGTATACTCTGTGCTAAACATTAGATAAATAATCTCAGAAACAAAATGTACCATCAGTACACATGTACTATCAGTAATATGTTACAGTATATGCGCTGTTAGCACATTTTTTGGCCTAAAGGGCAAAAGGACAGAGAGGTAACATCTGGCATTCGGGAAAGAGTGGAAAGTTCAAGGTGAATACAGAAGGACCATGTGTGCGTGTGAGAGAGAGAGAGAGAGAGAGAGAGAGAGAGAGAGAGAGAGAGAAATGTATACAGGGTGTACCACAAGTCTCCATACATAGGGGGAAATTAACGCGTTATTAAAAAACTTTACTAATTTATATTATCTCTTTCTTTTCTTTTTTTTTTCCAGATAGCCTTTAAGAATGCTTTTGAGAAAAGAAGAATGTACTGAAATCATTTTCATGGCTAGATTGGGAAGCTGTAGCAAGGTTGCAATGGACATGCAATGACATGCATAACACCAGATGTGTTAACATGAGTTCATCATGAGTGGGAAAGACAACTCAATGTTTACAGAGAAATGGCAATCATGTAGAGGATTTTATTTATTTATTTATTTATTTTTTATAAAGTTACATTTTGCTAAAAAAGTGTTATGTATGGAGACTTTTGGGGCACCCTGTAGAATCCACATGTCATTTGCAGGCCTTTTTTTTTTTTTACACACTATCTAGTGAATTGTTTCTTTTTCAAGCATTAACTAGCCATTTTCAACCTTACACGTCATAGCTGACTTCATCTCACACATTTATAACAGCTGCAAACATATGAAAACAGATTCAAGTTAAATATACCATAACATAACATGGAGTATAAATAGATCAGAGTATAAAAAATAGAACATTAATTAAGAACCATTCAGATGAATTAACCTTTTGTTTATTTTTTCAGGGGAAATTGCCAGTGAAGTCATTGAAAACACCACTGCCTTTCCATCTCCAATCACAACCCACAGTGTGGGTTTTATTTAGCTATTCCTGCTATTTACTTAGCATGCACCTGTCTTTACTGGTGATTTACAGCTAATGGTCTCTGGCACAGTTTCTTGAGAACAGAATGAGCACAAATTATCCCTGTCCGAAGTGTCTGAGCACTAGTCAACCTGATTTAGTGACCCTCTCCAAACTAGACATATGATCAAACCCATAGCCAGAGTGGCAGTCTGCCCATCCACTACTTCATAATAAAGACATGATTGGCTATATATTCTGAGAGGTCTTGCCACACACTCAGCTTAAACGAATTTAGGACTGGAATTTTTCAGTCTGTGTCTGTGTCATGCACGACAGCTTATGCAAATCTACATGCCACCTAAAACGTCAGAAAATACCAGAATCTGATTAGGTCTGATTGTTATTTATTTATTTATTTTTTATTCGACGTACTACCATTAGTTTCATTACTTCTTTTATTTTTATTTTGCTAAATGCCTTTGCTGCTTTGCTGTCAGAGACTGTGGGACTTTCCGATTTTGTTTAAGTGGCTCTGACAGAATTAATTTGTTGACTTAAATTATCCATTAGTGTAGCAGGCACTGAGCAGAACATGAAGTCAGATTGAAACAGTCCAGTTCTAGTGCAGAACAACTCACAAAAAGCTCTAAATGTCGGTCTTACTGCTAGAGCACAAGCTTAATTGCCATGCCAGGGATTTAATGACAAACAGCTTTCCATTTTAATAAGGGGTTAACAGCAGCCAGTCCTTGTCCTAAAATCAATTACATGCAGATATGCATTAGGCAATGCATACTTATTTAAATTATGATCAGTTTTTCAGACTGCCAGAAATGTAAATGGCAGCTAATTTCTAGAGCTGACATCTGGAGTGGCAACTATTATATCATTAGAGCTTAATTAGCAAACCAATTATGTAAATGCTGAGAAAATAAAAACAGCAAAGGTGAAGAGAATACGCTTTGCTCTTCTTTCTTTGTTTTTACTTTAAAGAAACATATAATTGGGTGCATCCAGGTAGTTTACACATTCAAACCATACCAAGCTGACTATAATTTATCACTGATCTAATCTAATCTTAAAATCATTGGATATGTATTGTAGCAAATAGCACCAGTAAGAGAAAGTAACTGAAAGTAAAGCTACTCAGTATAGTTCAACAAATATCTATTAAAAAATGTCTGCATTATGAGAATCAGGTCTATGATGTAGGCCTGAATATAAATATCTGAATAAAGGTCAAAAGACAAAAATGGCCTCATAAATGTCAAATAGAGAGAGTAATAATCTCACAGTGTCTTCTATTAAACAATTTCTCTGTTCCCTTCGGGACAGCAAGCTGGAGATTAATGAGTACCAAAGTGCCCCAGGGGTACAGAGTGGCACTGACCGCTACATATTTGGCAGGTCATGAAGAATGGAGAATTGGCAGAGTTCAGTACCCTATAGGGACACTCCCTCATCCACTCTGCAAGACAAATGTCACCTTTATCAAAAGTAGCTAAGAAAATGATTTAAATATGAATTATTTTCAATGCAGTTTTGCAAAGAAACACTCAAAGACTCAAGCTGAATTAAATTGTGCTTTATGCAGAATGCAAATGTGCCATATTTACCATTCCATGGCCTGTCAATCTCACTCTCTAGAATAATCTTTTTATTTGAGTTTTTATCTCAAAGCCTTCATGTGCAAATAGTTGAGATAGTCATTTGAAATATTTCCTTATCACTTCTCAGCCTGTATTTCAAGTTTACATATAGCACTGAAAAGAGTACCTATAACTGCATTTCAGAATCAAATAATCATGAGGTGGGAAATAATTTCCTATGCTTGTTTACAGATATTAATAGACAATCCATCAACATTATCACTTCTGAGTAGATTAAAATGGCTCTAAATGGATTGTATTTATATGTTTTTGTGGATGTGTTATTTGTCTGTGTGTGACTTTAATGTTTTTAAAGGTCAAAATTGTGACAGTAGTTTATATTATGTTCATTTATAAAGTATCCATTAAATATTAACTCTAAAACTCTACCAGCGGAAACAATAATGAATCACAGTATCACATTGTTCTCTTGTCCTAAAACAATAAATAATGTGAAAATAATCCCTCAAATTTGGCTGATAACAAGCTTTATTCTAGGAAGACAAATGACAAGGCAATGTGATATCGCCTGCTCTACTCAAGAGAGATTTATTTATGCTGATATAGAATAACCAAGGTCAGACTTACTCATGCTGAAATTGAAACAGACACGTAAGCTAAACTAAGGTGTTGTTTTGATGCTGGTCTACTCCCCCTGTCTCGAGGGCCATTATTATTTGTCTGCCTAAGATACAGTTCTCCATCACAGCTACTGCGATGCATCGATTCAGCATTCTATTGTCTGTCTATCTTACTTGGGTCATGGCTGTGTCTGCTTCATATTGATCATTGAATTGCCAGTGATTTTTGTATCTTTTAACAAAAACTAATTCAACAGCTCAATTGCACATCGTATCATATGGCAGAACCGATAGATCAAAGAACTACTGATGTAGGATATTTGGACCAGAAGCACACTTTGGGTCTGTCTGGGAGATGAACTGAATCGATTCTGGGAAGAAGCTTCAAGCTAACGATAGCTCTGAGTGCAAAATTTCAACAAATTATACAGTCATAGAAAGAGGCTGCAAGATACAGATTGGAAGGTTCAGAGATCAAACACTGGTGATATCAAAACATCTCATGCTGTAGGCAATACCAGCCATCAGCTCAAGATCAATCAGGAATTTCACAAATTGGGATCTTAAAAAAGTCTCCATCCACCTTCCATCCACCAGTGACCATCCACACTGGATGTCAGAACCATGGGAGCTTCTCTATTACTCACTTTACCCATCTTGTAATTGGTCTCACTTGGTTACAAAAGTGTAATGTCACAATAGTCTGGTCTTTCTATAATATTTTAGCCCCAATATTGCCTTTGAAAATTTGTTTGTCTACACTATGTCTATATAAAGTCCTCCATCCACATATAAGCTTAAAATCCCTAACAAATACTACAACCTTGGAGAAGGTCTTACTACTTCCTTCCCAAAATCTCTGTGACCGTTTTTGGTCTGCTAGCTGGTGCCACAATAACATATAATGTATGAGACTGCCCACTGCAGCATTTAAAAAAAAAAGTCATAGAAGAATATACTGTACATTATATCTGAAGCTTCAAACAGGGATTTATATGCTTCACTAAACAAGACCTTTAGAGTACTGTACATATAATATAAGTCACATCCAGGAGGAGAAGAGTGGATAAATGCTGTACTTATGGACTGGCTAATTCCTCTGCAATGTTTCTAGCATTTGCTTATAACTATTTTCAGGATGTGTCAGGATGTTAAAGTTCCGATTTTCTGCAAGAACGTATTGTGCATGTCGAATCAATCTTAAAATACCTCTACCAGAAAATGCTTTTTCCATCAAACCACCAGTTTCTTCACTGGTTATGTGCTCAGTTCAATGGGAGTGGAAATATAAAAACATGTGGTAGAGGTGATAAGTCAAGGAGCTTTGAAGAATTTTTCACAGCCTTTCAGTTCAGCTGAGCCACCTCAGATGCAGACAGAGGTTATTGTGGACAAAAGCAGCAGAGGAAGCCTTTCAAAATCTCAAGATGTGCTTCACTTCTGCCCCACTATTACATACAGCATCCCAGTCCCAACCCCCTCTCTCTCTGGTGGTAGAAGATAGACCTACTCCAATCTGAAGTGGCAGTAGGAGCTGTTTCTCATCTCCAGGCCAACCCTGTGATGTGAAAATGTTCACTACAGGCCAAAGGCTTTTTTTTTTTTTTTAACTATGATATATAGTTTGCCAACAGTCAACACATATTTATCTGTATAGTGAAAGAACAAACTATTCAGTTGGTGATGTACTATAAGGTAATGTTTTTTAATTATTTAACATCCAAGTGTCTATGTGGAGTTTCTGCCCATGTTCTCCCTGTGGGTTTCTTCTGGCTTCTCTTGTTTCCCCCTCACCCAAAAACACGCCAGTAGTTGGACTGGCTACATTAAATTGTCTCTAGGTGTGAATGAATGTGTGAATGTGTAGACATGATGCCCTGTGATAGATTTCCATTCCATTCAGGGTGAGTTCCTGCCTTGAGCCCAGCAGAGGCCTTGGATCCACCAGGATAAAGTGGTTTATCAAAGATGAATGAATGAATTAATTAATTAATTAATAATTTAACACACCTAATCCAGTTTATAAAACATGTAGAAACATCTGAATATGAGAAATTGGTGTATATAATTAGGGGTGCAGTAAAATTGCAATTTAAAATTGTATTTTAAAAGCAGTATAACATGTAAAATTTGTACATTATTGCTACAGACATTTAGTCAAGCTCTAAACTTATTACTGTCTATTATGTGTAGAGAAAATACATTTTTTACAAAACTAGTTTTGCTCACAGATTTTGGTCTGTAGTGTAGTCATACAGATTCTTCTGCAAAAAAGTGTCAACAGCTAAAAAAAAAATATGTAAAATAAAAATAAACTATGATCTGGGATATGACGACATGGCTATGAAACTGGCAGAAGAGCGGTGGTGCAGATTTAAGGGAACATGAGACCCAGTTTTTATTCAGATTTCATTTGGTTTATGGGTCCTTCTTTAGTGGTAAGAAGAGTAAATTACACGACATCTCACATATCTTCCAGATTTTACTTCTTCTAGGATGAAGGCCTCTGATCTCTAAGAGGATTTGAGATATGTCAGAATGGCCTGATTTTATGGGAATGTTACACAGATCTATGCTATCAACATCTTGCTGGAATTGTATGTACGTGCAGTACTAGGAGGTGTACGGCTCCAATGACTAGTGCTGGATCCAGAGCCACAGCTCATTTTGGGACTTCTATCATGTTTAATCAGTTTTTGTCCACTTCTGTCCTCAGGGTTACCCTCTGAGTCTTTGTCATCCCACAGCTGAGGGGAATATGCATCAGGAGGGTACGTACACCTTACTTCATACCCTGCTATTTGCATTCCGGCTGTGAAATTACCAAGACTATTTGCGAACATTAGTAATGACACTTGAGCAGTCTTGAATTTGAGCATACCCAAGCCTGAAGGGTGTCTCAAGATAGCCTGACCTGGTGGCAAAAATACTGGCAGCAAAAATATCACTCTAGACAATTAGCTCCTTCATTTTCACTGTCCTATATAAGGCAGTAAAAGAATGCATACATCAGCATATCCAAAGTTACTGAATAATATTTACTGGAAAACTGCAAAAAAAAAAAAAAAAAAAATTCATATGCAATGAAATAGTCCAGAGTTTCTTATTAGAAGGAAATAAACCATTCTAGTGGCAAAACACAGCATACTGCACACAGTGTGTGGTGGGCTTTCTGGTGCACTATGGCTGCCGTCGCATCGTCCAGGTGGATGCTACACACTGGTGGTGGTTGAAGCGCTATATAAATGTAATGAATTATTATTATTATTATTATTATTATTATTATTATTATTATTATTATTATTATTATTATTATTATTATTATTATAAAACATGATGTTAGTCTGAGAGCTGTCCAGCTTTCTATTTTATATTATTTTTTGATATCAACATTAACAAAAATGCAATTCATTCACATTTGCCCTAATGGGCTGTTGATGTCAGTGCTGAATTCAAATTCCATTAATACAATAAGAATGGGACTGGCATAATGGCATTTAAGAGCCAAAGTACCTCACGGCAGCCAGTCTGACCTATTAGGAAATCATTACATCTATCCAAATGAGAACCCTGATCCAAAAATGCTGAATGACATCAGCTGATTACTTTTTAATTTGATTATGGGTATTTAATGAGAAAATCTTTTCATTAACAATGATCAGAGCAAGATAAAGGGTAATAGTGAACCTATTTTCATCCATCTGCTGCCTGGTTCTTGGAAAACTGTCTGGCTGTTGCCTTGATGGGGTCAAAAAAAGGAACAAATACAAAGAAATAAGGTCTCTGCTACATTAGACATTGCTCTAATAGAAAAAATAAATCAGCCATTGTATGCCAAGTCAGCCATTGAGCCAATGCCTTAGGCTCACTGTGATATATTCGTGATATATTACATTATAATGAAATGCCACTCTCTTTATTTGTATCTGTTTAGTGATCCAAACACCTCTGCATTCAGATTTAAACCCAAGTGCGTGAGGCCTTAAACTGATTTTATTTTTAATTAAAAATCCCAAAGGTAGAAATGCCAGTACTGTCAGCATGGAGTGTGCATTCTGGTTCTGACAATTCCTCAATCTCAGCTTCATCACTCCACTTCATTATTGTCTCAACTAGAGATGTGTGAGCTACAATTGTTTTGTTGTTCCTGCTTGCAGTATTGTCTAACAAATTTAGTTGGTTCCATTTCCAAAAATATAAACAAGCTAGTAGCCTAATACCTGTCCCAGTAAACACCTCTATTCCCGCATGTCCTGTATATGACATTGCCTTTCTGGCAAGCTTTCTTGGAATCACTAGGGGGAAAGAAAAAAAAAAAAAGAAAAAAAAAGAAAAATTTTCAAAAAGAAAAATTAATCAAACAAACAAACAAACAAAAACAATATTGCACCTCCTATTCATATCTGTATTTGTATCTGTTTAGAATATAATATCTGTTCAATCTGAGAAATGTATTCATATTTGGTTTGTTCCCTATGTTTTATAATGAAAAATATTATACCATTTTGATTATTTATTATTCAAACTATGATTCAGTGTTGCAGAGAGCACACCCAATAAGTGTGCCACTGACAGTCAAGATAGAACAACACGTTAACAGCTGCTTGTCTGCTCCCGGTAATAGTGACCGTCAGGAGAAAGAGCTTCTGATATAGCGGGCCTATCACAAAAAATGGTTTGTGAAACCATTTTGTGACATCAACATCACAATAGATCTTCATCTTGAATATTTTAAGTGAAATATCAGCCATATTGATTCCATTTGTAGCTATGCATCGTAAAAGGTACCCAATTTGAAATAAGGTCTAGTGCTGAGTGGTTTTGGAGATATTGAGAATGAACTTCCAAAATTGGCAATAAATGACACAATAGACTCAGGATTACTTCAACTACTGTGAAATGCCGTGCTTATCCAGTAACACATATTTTTGCATTTTGTGTACTGCCGTACATCCTCTATTGCAGTGTGTATTGTCTTGCACTGTTTGACATGAATGAGCACTATCTTTAGTGATGCAACTGCACTGTCCTGTCTCCTACTCCTATTTTTAATGTTTGTTTCACTGGTGAGAGCAGTGAGAAAGCTTTTCATTATGCTGTACTGTACTGCACTCATACTGTATAATGACAATAAACATAATAATAAGTTAATAATGAAATGAATTGAATTGTGTTGAAAAAGTGTGTTAAGAGGGCCAACTTGAGCAACAAGATTTCCATTTGGCACAACACCTTTAGAGCTCCTTCTCTGAAATTTCCTGTGAATGAGCAGTGAATAATGAAGGTTGGACAAGGTAGTGGACATGTGATTGATGATTAGCTGTAACCTGCAATACCCTGCAAAAAATGTGCTTTTCAACTGGAACTTGTGACCTTGTAAAGAGTATGCTACAATTAGGTTTTTAAAAAAATGTTCAATCAGCACTCTTTCACACTATATGTACAGTAAAGGTTTGAATTACAGGTCTAGCTAAGGTCATGCTATTCAGGAATGTAAGGCTGCTTTACATCAGCAGCCAAGATACCAGTACAGTGCTCTCCACATTTACTTTCATAAATGATAACTAAACTATTTGTTTTGTTGCAATTAAAAGAAAAATCAAGGCCACACTTTAAATTTAAAAGCACTTCACCACCTCTTGATGACATCAGTCACATGTGAATGGATCTGACATTGGAAAGTCAGCAAGGGCTTGGTGTTGCAGTAATTTAAGAGGCCATTTTGCCTTTGTAATTACATTAACGAGGCATCCATGGTGCAATGGCGGACATAATGGGATTTTAAATACGTATTGATCAACACGTCACACCAGGTTTCTTTTCCTCCCTTTTGTAATCAGGGTCATCTGGGTCAGGACCACATCTGGAAAGCTACTCCCCCAGAAAATAGATTCAGAATACACAAATGTATCATCATTATTTGGAAAAGAAAACAGAAATGACATCCATAAGACAACAGCAGGAATACAAGTGAGAACCTTTTGAGAAGGAAAACCTTTTTAGTAGCACTTCTCATTTAGACAGGCACAAAGGGTACAATCCTGAGGATTTGCTAAAAATACGAAATATGTTGCCATTTCTTACTCTGCCATGTCAATTACTCTTAACGAATTCTGCTGTGAAGACAGTGCCCTCACAGCTGTGAACCATACAGTGCCTTGAGCAGAGGTACAGCTTCAGAGCCACTTCATCTGCAATGGCAGCAATTAGAGGCGCCAACCCTCTACACGCCACCCAAGTTACGACACATCTTTCATCTACCCCTGAGCAAGTTAACATAAGAACGATGGAAATACAAGCTGCAGTGAGCAGACAAGCTCAATCTGTCAGACACACACTTCACCTATGCTGCTCGCTGCATATTTTAATGGAAATTTGTAGTTTATTCACCTAATGATGCATAAATCTGAAGGTTTATGAATTCAGGGGCAGAGGGCAGACTCTTAAGCTGATTATTGAAGGTGACCTGCTCACACAAACTGGAAGATCACTTCTCTGGCTAGAAGCAAGGACACTAAAAGATGACCCTCTTAAGCCTGTTTAGAGTATACCTCTGAGTCACCCAGATCTGGCTCTGTAGTGCAATATAGCAGTAAATCATAACTACAGCGTATGCTGCAAAAATGACCTCCCTTGTATTTGTACTAACTCAGCACATTGAAAAACAGAGATTCACATTTGTATTTGTGTAAAATTCAAATAGACACTCAGTATCTGAACATTTGTGCAAATCCAGTTATATTTTTTCTTTGTGAAATCAAGCTTAAGCCAGGCAAAACTTTCATTATCAATGCTAAGACGACACGCATACAAAATCAGAAGAATTCATCCAATTAGAAAAAAAATCTTTCTTTAACATCTATACACAACCCCACTCTACTAGTAGATGTAGTTTTGTAGATGCTTGGTTATCCCAGGCACAGCTAATAAAACATATATTTTCTAACACTCTGGCCATTTGGATCATTTCCTTGGGGATTTGGATTTGGGATTCAGTTTAGCTGAATGTAAAGACTAAGCTTGAGGATATCTTTGATTGTATTATGCTGTAGTTAATTACATTTTAACTAGTAATAGATTATTGGTATATTTGCTGGAGTGGCATTGTAGGATTTTCATTAGGATACATGATAAAACATATGTAATAAAATAAATGCTACCCCAGAAATAAACAGTTGAAAACTCCAAATCTTCAGTAAAAAAAATAAATAAATAAATGTAATTAAATAAATAAATTAAATTAATAAAATAGAATAAAATTTAATTCAATTCAATTAAAAGCAGAATGACTTCATACCCAGATAGCAGGGTCGACTAACATGCACCATTTCATTCCATTTCACACACAGATGAAGACCAATCTTCTAGAAAAATCTTCTTGGAAAATACTCATTGGAAATTAGCAAAATTTCAAATGCCACCACAACTGCATTCAGAAGCTTTATTTTTAGACCCTACATCACCCATGGGCAGTAGCACACTGAAGACAGACTGGTGGCCTGAACATAAAGTCTAAAAGACCATGAACTCTGTATTAGCCAGCCAAAGGCAGGAGCAGCGAAGCTCAAATAAAAGACATAAAGTGCACCTACCTGCTCCACCAGGCACGGCATTTTACTCTTTCACATCCATATAAATGACATAGTTGGGATTTAGCCATGTGTGAGAGTGTGTGTTGTGTCCTACTGCTGAGTAAAAGGCAGTGAGGTCTAAGCATGCAGTGGCTCTGACGAGGGCACCCACAGTGAAAGAAGAGTGAGCAGCAGGGTCAGTAATGTGGTGACTTACCTCAGCTGGAACACGCTCTTCAAAATGGCAGTTCATTATCACATGATAAAAATAGCGCCACTAAATAAACTTCATGTAAATCCTTTTGGGGTCATAGAAGGTTCTATAAAAATCAAATAAATTACTGTGAAAATCTTTGGTGGTGTAAAACCCTTACCTGTTCATGAGAAGAGAAAACAAACAATGATGCTGTATGTATTTCAGTGTGCATATTATTAAATTGTCAATGAGTATTATTATTATTATTATTATTATTATTATTATTATTATTATTAAATTATATGTAGAAAAAAATCTAATTAAGCATGTAAGCTGTAAAATAGTGCACACATTAATTTGAATAAAGTATATCATTGGTATACATTATCACCATCTTTAGTATTTGGTGACATTCAGTAAATCAGTAAAGATAATCTCATTTGAATATTCACTAGAAAATATATAATAGAATGTCTGAACTGTTTTAGTACAATAGCTGTATAAGCTGCCATTTAGTGTGTTGGATGTTCCCTGCTTAAACTTGCTTCTCTCACTGGTGTGTCAGTTGTGTTTATTCTAATATTCTTCTAATATTCTTTATTCAACAAGACACCTAACCTGAAGCTGAGTGAATACCCATTTTGCATTTTCCCGTGCATCCAGGCATAAACATTTCCACAGCAGTACACACCTACCTTCCAGCCCACTGGGCATACTGTCACGACATCACACATCACACAATAAATCAGAGCAACTCAGAATACCCAGAAAAAAATAAATAAATAAAGTCTAGATGCATGTATGTATGTCCACAGATACAGGAATATACATGGACAGCTTAGAGCAAGAGCTATTCATACTATGAAATATATTATGGGGAAAAAAACATTATGTACCTTTACTTTTACCTAGGATATTGACATAATGGTTCCGTGAAGAGAAATTCCAGAGAGATACAGGGGCGATACAAAGGAGAGGAAAGAAGCAACTGTAAGAGTCACGAACTTATGTACGATTCAGAGAAAGGATATGCAAGATTAACATTTGACCTAGCTCCATGCATTAAGGGCACAGGAGAGGAGGCAGGCAGAAGAGACGGAAGCTTCCAGATGAGGAACATGCCGAGACATGATGGCGCGAGAGATGGAGGGAAAGCATGAATATTGAACAGAGAGCTAATGCTTTCCTGCTTCGCATCTTGAGAATACATGCTAGCACATTTATAAAGAACAAACAAACCCTCGAGAGATGCTCTTCAATCTCCAGCCCAACCAACGTGTTCAAAGCATTATTTTTCTCTCTTTATGAAAATGAGGTTGGCAAGCAACAATGGAATAGCAATCAGTTGCAGATGACTGAAACAGAAAAAAATAATAAACTGAAAGAAAAACCACAGTAGAGGATTTAAAAGAGATAAATTATTAAATAAATTGAAAAGACCAAACCATCCATTGAGTCAGTGCCAAGCCGGAAAGAAAGCAGGCCCAGTAAATCCCTACCAGCAGTGACGCGATGTGAGGAGAAATCAGCACAAAGAGCGAGACAGAGGCAGAGGAAGGATGGAGTAAAGGGTGGGTAATGGCAGCGAAAAGGGGGGATAAAGGAATAAAACTCATACCTTGGTCGCCCATCATCAGGTGCGCAAGACCTTAAGGGAAGACAAGAGCACAGTCAGCACAGAGAACGGGATCATGTGGAAGCTTTCTGTCACATTGACATGCAGGCATCCTGTGAAAGCAGGATGCCTGTGCTGCAAGGCCCAGGGTGTGTTACAATTTCAGGGAGAGAGAGGGGAAGGAGGAGGTGAGGAGGAGAGAGGGTGTGTTGGGAAGGATTAAAAAAGAAAAAGCATTTCCTCAACCCGCCGGTTGTGGTGCTTTATCTGTCACATTTGAAAGGGACAAATCTATAAAATAATCATTTTATTGTTGTCATAGATCAAACATTCCCTCCAGCTAGTCAACCCTTCCCAGAAATTTGATTATATAATTTTGACAAATAGCAATATTATCATGACTAAACACCTGAAGATATTCATACATACTTAAATAGGACCTAAACATTCCTATTACGTGTTATACACAGTAATAAAATAAACTCAAATGATATTTTATTTCAACAAAATAAAAACATGAATCTACCAGTCAACAAATATTTTATGTCTGAAATGAAAACCAGCAGTTCCCATTTCAACTTTCACAAAATATCACCTGTAAATTGTGCCCTTTCCTACATACATAAAAGATTCAATACCTTCAAAGGAATGAATTACAATAGAGCACATATTTTACCCGTCTAGACTGTCTAGGAGTGTTTGAACCACCAGCCGGGAATATAAAATATGATTTGTCCCCCGTACTTACCCTCTGTCCCTGAAGCACATGATACACTTTCAGGAAAATTGACGGCATTTTGCTAGCTTTGAATTTCTGTGTACGTTTTCAGTTGCATGCATTAATGAGTGTACATCTGTTTGGAAGCCACTGGAAGAGGCAAAAACAGAGCCTCTGAATACAGAGGCAGGAAGCTTTTTTGGTTGGTGGAATTTGGACATACTAAGCAGGGACTGGTTTTGTCTCATCCCCCCCCCCCCCCCCCAAAAATAAATAAATAAATAAATAAATTAGAAGGCACAGGACAGAGCCCAATCCCTGGGAATAGTGACCAACACCAACATTAAGCAATGGACATAAAGCTAAAGATGGAATGTTTATACCTTTTACCTTCTAAGTAACCTCAGAGATGGTTCCGGTCCCAACCAACAGGCAAACTTTGGATTCACTTACCGTCCTTGAGGCCCCATATGGATCAAAAATTACATTTAGCATATTTCAGGAAGAACAGTTTGAAATATGGAAATAGACAGAAGTATATGGCAAAGGGGACTTGAGAATGAAAAGAGAATAGAAGTGTGTAGGTGTACCCACCTCCAACGTAGACCTCTTCTGGAGGACCGGCCGAGGCGTGGAGAGAAAGAGGAAGACATTGATTAAGAGGCATGCAGGCTAGAAGGTGGCCCAACCTTGAGGACTACCAAAGCTACATGCGTCTTATCATCCTGTGCAAATGCCTAAGCCAAATCAAATGCTGCCATGGATGATAAACCACAGGGTCTCATTTCCTTGAAGTCTCCAATATCCGTTTCTAGCTTTGAATAAGGTCCAGACTCATAACTGTCATTAGTGTATTGAACTTGATGAACATTCAACCAGGGAGACTTTTTTTTTCATTGCTTGCCCAATTAGAGTTTGTCTGTTGAAACACTCACGCTTCTTCCTGTTGTTTCTTTTTTGCTATGCCCATACTTCCTCCCCTCAGCAGCTGGGCCCCATTAGTGGTACGGGACGTGTTCTGTTTTCTTTGCACCACGTGTGCATAATAACAGAATATGCACTGCTTTCACACCAAGGAAGCTTCGCATTTTAATATAAATGTAGAAATTCAATCTAATTCAAAACAAACACATGCCTAATCTGAAATAAGTCTTCCTGGTTGAAAGAAGTTTACTAAAAGATCTTAGTGAATGGGTGTTTCTAATGCCAGTTAAATATGTATTGAAACTGTAATATTTCGGAGAGCATGCACAAACATGCAAGAAGTTAAATACCTGAAAGCAAATGAGAGTGATCAATGTGTGATGATTAACTCCTAATATCTCTGAATTAATTCAAAGTTGTACCCCCTCACTGTAAGTGCAGCTTTAACGCGTAAGAAATTGAAATCAGGTTATATGACGTAACTCATGTTTATTCAAGATAAAATTAATAAAAGGTTTTGAAATCAAATCTGTTATCTTAAAGGCAGTACATTTCCAAATGATTTCTAGAGATTCATTTGCTTAGTCATAAGCCATGCAATTGTTAAATAAAGAAATCAGGTGATGCAGCATACACCCACTGAGAGAAAACAAAACTGGTCAGTTAGGTCAGTAATAATAAAATGTACAGTACCTGTACTGTGATGGATTACTCCATATAGTCATCATAAGAATTAATGACTATGTTTTCTGACTATATTTGACTGTTTTCCTTCTCTAAAGAGAAGTACATTACCTTGAGAATACAGACAGCCATGCTTTCATTCAACACAAACCACTCTTTCCTTGGGCCAACCTGTTTCTGGGCAGCCCCTGTGATCCAAGTCTCCCTAAAATGCCACGTCTATCTCATAGTGTTTTGAAAGCATCCAGGCCTACCTCTGTTGTTTTGCATCTTAAGTGGAACAATGACCCAAGACTTACCGCCACAGTCTGCTCCGCTCGACCAAGTACAAAATGCATGCACCACAACTTCCACTAGAACAAAAAAGCTGATGAATGAATGAATAATCAAGAACATAAAAGGTGCCATGGCATAAATAATGACAAAGAAGTATTAAGCTGTTTAGAAGCTGCAGTGCAGGATGGCATATGTTTTTGCAGACCTACTCCTACTGTGTCCTCTCTTGACAAGATTTTTTTAAATAATGGGAATATCTTTGTACACTGGCAACTGAATAATCATTTTACAATGAATGATGCATTCAAATTTAGGAAATATGCTACTAAATATGAGGGCTGATCACTGAGAATTATCAACCAGACATCCTTTACAGTTTGCAGTATTGATTTTATGTTCACATCCACCCTCTGCCTCGACCACTACTACCTAAGTGGGGCCATTATCTCTATTACAGTAAATGCCTACAGCGCATAGTACATTGCTAATACTATTTTCACTTGCATTTATATGAAAGAGACCTAAGGTTCCTCTCTGAGCCTTTCTGGCATGTCTACGCTGGGTTGACTAGCATGTCAGGATTGTGTAGCTTCACTCGAGTACTGCTAACAGAGCCAGAGACATGTAGGCTCTCATCAAAGTGACAGTTTGTTTTGAGTGCTGTCCATGCAAAGTGCTGTGATTTTAGGGTGAAGGACAAGATTTACTCAGAGAGAGCACAAACATATACAGTGGCTCCACTGTGGCTTGAGCAGGCATGGTGCAAACGCTATGTGACGCATGGACATACAGTGCCCTGTGTAAACAACTATAGCTTCTCCAATATGTGTTTTTTCATACTGTCAGAGTGTGTTATTCTCAAACATACATACCCACTGTATGTAGTCCCCTAAGGGCAAGGCATTCTGTTACTAAATAACTGTTACCACATTTTATTAGTTGAGGGCTCGGCGGATAGGGCTCTGGGCTACTGATCAGAAGGTTGTAGGTCCGAATCATGGTATTGCCAAGCTGCCACTGCTGGCTCCTTGAGCAAAACTCTTAACCGTCATCTGCTCGGCTAAACTGTAAGTCACTTTGGACACAAGCCTCTGCCAAATGAGTAAATGTAAATTAATAATCATCAAGCTAATGCAACCATACCTAGAAACCATTATTACTATAAATATACTGTACCCACTAGTCTTATAATAATATTGTTAGATCTGTTATAATTAACCAGATTACAAGCACATAATAGAGTATTTCAATAGTGTCTTCACACACCATAGTATCAGAAACTAATGTACAACTATATAACTATGAACATTCATCACAACTACTCACCAAAAGCACCCAAAAGTAAACCTTTTGCTGTACTTGAATGGTAGCCATTTTCATCCATCAACAAATCTAATCTAATGTATCCTTCATGTGAAGATGTATACAGTGTGATCTCTAATACCCTCTTTCGGTATCACCAAGAGATTAGAGGGCTTAGTCTGTGTGCTTTAGATACTGACTTTAGAGAAATCACTATCTGCCATATATCTGTCTGTATAACTTATCACTAAAGATTATGGAGGGATGACATTAAGAGGTCTTGAAGGCTGAAGGTTGGCTATAAATATCATAAAGGTGTATTGTAAATCATAGTAGTCAGTGGATAAAGGTTAACCTCACTGACCTTTTGATTGAGTATATTGCAATAATAATATATACGATTAACCTCTAATTAGTACTATTAAAAATAACTCTAAATTAACAAGATGTTAATATGTACTAGTTTCACTCAGGTGCAGGGAGTATTTGTGTTGAGAATGTAAATGTTTATTTAGCAGTGTTTTTTTTTTCCGCTGATCATTGAACAGACTCATGGTTAAGACTCTGGACTACTGAAAGGTTGTGAGTTCAAATTCCAGCACCACCATGCAGCCCACGTTTGTGTCTGAGAGCAAGGCTTTTAACCCTCAAATGCTCTGGTGATTTGGAGTTGGATAAAAATCTTAGCCAAATAAATAAATCTAACCACTATGATTAAGTCAAGGAATACATTCAATGCGCTAATTGCGAGATGCCAAGTATCTTGCAACTAGAGATACTTCTAATGGGCTTTATATGCAGAGTGAAAACCCTTAACTTGGGCTGGGCTCACTGCACAAGAGCACAATTGTTCCAGTCCTTACACAAGTACAAATAACAGGGCTTATTTATTCCTAAAATGTGACACATTGCCTTTCTAAACCCTTTCAATTTGCAAGACCATCATGATGCTTAAACAAAGCAGATAAGAGCGGAATTATCAAAACACTGCCTGTACAAATAATCACTGGCAAACCGATTCACTACTCAACCAAATGTTCCACGCATATCAAACAGTCCAGTTTTCTAACAGCCTTCTTAAACACACATTTTACACATTAGATGAGTAAAATGTACCAGTGAGAGGCAGCTGATATGCCCATATAATACACATAATACATATCTTTTTGGCTATTACATTTGAAAAAGGAAAGAAGTGAAAGCATAAATAGGAGTCTTTAATAATAAATATGTCCTAATAAACCACTTGTTCCCAGCATTCCCAACAGCGCAAAAATATCTTATTAAGTGTAATACTGTTATTCTCTGCAGTATGGGCCGTCTCTCCCACTGAGAGCCCAACACCTGCCTCACTAAAGAATATCATTACCACAACTGCCTGTCGAGAGAATGACTGAGCATTTATACATTGAGAACGGAAACATTCAATCCAGACACCACCCATTTTCTTCCACACAGTGTACAAAAACGGCCAATCCAGTTGCTGGCCCCTGACTGATGCCTTTGCCCATAGGGGTGAAAATCATCATTACTCCATAGGAGGTGGAGGAGACTGAGACTCACTCCTGCTTCTTCCTCAGCTCAAGGCCCTCGCATCAATAATTAATAGGCAAAGGAAGAACAGAATAAGGATAGAGATGTGTTAAAAGACATGGAGTCATTTAATGAATGTTTTACTCCTGTCACTAGACATTAAGTTATAAGGTATTTCCGGTCTCTTTCCTAGCTTTAAAAGTATGCTAACAATAGCAATGACTGTCCATCCTATTCATATCTTGTACAAGATGAAGGAAAAGGTGATACTATTATTATAGTTCTTTGGCATCATTCAAGCTAGTCTTTCGATCTGTAATGAGGTATGACACTAATATTCTGAGAGCTCTGAGTGTGCCATTAACTAAGGCATTTGCGTTTCAATTTGAAGCTGTAAAACGTAGCTTACATTTGTTGTACCTGTGAGATGGCACCGTACTAATGGCAGCCTGCTACAGTAGCTCTGCGTCTTTTTTTGTTATTGTCAGTTTTTATTTTTAATGTTCTGGTCATTTTATATTGACTTTATTTAAACTTAAACATCTACAAATATAATGATGGTCTGTAGGCAGTTTAATCACTTCTTTTTGCTTTTTGTGCTACTTCTGTTGCTTGCGGGATCTATGGCGATGGACACGAGGGTATTGTTTACACGTGTGACCAGCTGATTGCGCTAGCAAAGCCCACTCTACTCACCAGGGAGAGACCATCTATCTCGGAAGAGCTGAGGAGAAGGCGCTGCGGCTGCAGAGCCAGAGCCCTATGGAGGGCGAAGAGAAGGAGATTTAAGCCTTATCTTCCTACTATCATAATGGGCAATGTAAGACCACTGGCGAATAAAATGGACGAATTGTCGGCACTGGCGAGGAGTCAGTGGGAATACAGGGAATGCAGTATAATGTGCTTTACTGAGACATGGCTGCACGAACATACCCCAGACTCTAACGCTACAGTGAGCGACTTTCAAACTGTGCAGGTGGACAGAGACACAGCCACGAGCGGTAAGAGGAAAGGAGGGGGGCTTGGGGTGTTTGTTAACAACAGATGGTACAATCCTAAACATATCCATAATAAGGAACGTTTCTGTATGCGTCGTTTTTATCTGCCACGGGAGTTTACATCCGCCATCTTTGTTGCTGTTTAGATTCCGCCTACAGCAAGCATGGAGGCAACGTGTGACACTATACACACAGTCATGGCCAGACTCCAAACACAACAGCCTAACTCGTTCATTGCCATTTCGGGAGACTTTAGTCATGTTTCTCTCTCATCAACTTTGCCAGCCTTTAAACAATTTGTTAAATGTTCAACCAGCAAGAACATAACACCAGACCTTAAGGAGGTTTATAACTGCCCTTCCCCCACTTGGAAGATCTGACCAGAACCTTGTCTTGCTCATGTCACTCTACAAGCCTGTTGTCCAGTGTCCAACTGGGACCACTAGGTCAGTGAGGAGATGGACCCAAGAAGGGGTCATCACTGATTGAGATGTGCTATGCAAACCACACAGGGAAGGACATTGACATGGCAGACTGTGTAACTGAATACATTGATTTTTGTTGCATGGGGGGTTAACCCTAACCCTGGGATTTTTAATGACCACAGAGAGTCAGGACCTCAGTTTAAAGACTCATCTGAAAGACAGTGCTGTTTTTACAGTATAGCATGTCACCACACTGGGGCATTAGGACAGACCACAAGGAAAGCACTCTCCCTGATACCACTTTCAGCAGCAACCTTAGTTTTCCCCAGGAGGTCTCACATCCAGGTAGTGACCAGGCTCAATCCTGCTTAGCTTTAAAGGGAAACCAGGCAAGAGCTGCAGGGTGATATGGCTCTGGTTATAAGATACTGGTTAACAGCTTCATGGACTGGTGTGAAGCTAACAACCTACAACTCAACATCACAAAATCAAAGGAACTAGTAATTGATTTTAGTAGAAAAAAGGACCAACCCTCCCCTGTCTGCATACATGGCTGTAACCTGGAGATTGTGGACTATAAATATCTGGGGGTTCACATTGATGACAGACTTGACTGGACTAAAAACACAGAGGCAATCTACAGAAAGGGACAGAGCCGACTGTACTTCTTGAGAAGACTCAGGTCCTTCAATGTGTGTAGGAAGATACTTCACATGTTCTATCAGTCTGTTGTTGCTAGCTCCTTGTTCTATGCTGTGGTGTGCTGGGGCACTAGGGCTAATACTAAAGAGGCCAAACAGCTGAATAAGCTCATCAAGAAGGCATGTTCTGTCATAGGTGTGGTCTTAGACCGCCCCGAGGTGGTTGTCGAGAGATTAATGTCCACACTACGGACCATCATGGACAACACTTCTCACCCCCTACATGACACGCTTGCTGGAATGAGGAGCACCTTCAGCTGTAGGCTGATTCCACCTCAGTGCAACAGGGACCGTTACAGGAGGTCATTTGTGCCTACTGCCATAAGACCGTACAATTTGTCCTCCCATGTGCAGAGGCACCATTGACTTTTTGGTGAACTTGCTGATAAACTAGCATCCACCCCCCACCCCCCACTCAACCCCACCAACAACCCCAAATTCTTACCGTCCATCTCACACAACACATATTTACTGTTTGTTATATACCATGTACAGTACTGTGCAAAAGTTTTAGGCACATGCAAAGAGATGCTGTAGAGTAAAGATGCCTTCAAAATAATTAAATTAAATGTTTCTACATTAAAAAAAAATAAATAAATACTGTAAAGAGCAGTAAACTGTAGTAAATGAAACAAAGTCAATATTTGGTGTGACAAAAAAATAAAAAATAAAAATAGTAATCTCCGGTACAATTTGTGCAGTTTTATAAGGAAATGAGCTGGTAAGTTTTATTGAGCATCTTGCAGAACCAGCCACAGTTCTTCTGGAGACTTTGACTTTCACACTTGCCTCTTATTTTTGCAGCAAAACCCAGCAGCCTTCATTGTGTTTTTTGTCTGAAAAGTGTCTCTTACGTAATATGCTGCTTTCTTTAATGACAAACAAACATTTTTCTGTAACATTTAATTTTGTACTAGAAAACTAATGTTTGGGAATCTAAAATGTTTTTTGTACTGACTTGATAATGTAGAAGTCATAAAATTAAAAAAATCTATAACAAAGTTTGTACTAAAAAAAATAGGGTGCCTAAAACTTTTGCACAGTACTGTATATTGTGAATTGTGAATTGTGAATCTATCTATCTATCTATCTATCTATCTTAATAACAGTGAAATATCTCTTAAATTAAATCACCTCCCTACACTAATGGTGATTCATTCATACTTACTCATTCTGTACTAAAAGCAGCCACACTATTGTCAGCCATGTGGATTTCTCTTTGCATTACGCAAAGTCCAAATGCCGTGTCTCAATAACCAAAACCGAACAGTGAATTATTTTGTGAATCATGAAATTAGACTATACTGTCAGTCTCAAGGTAGCTACTGCTATGTCTACAAAATGCTTATGTGTCATCCCACATTGTGTGTCACAGTATGGTAACGTGCCCAATTCCACCAGCACATCCTCCCTTCATTATGCTGATGAAGATCCAATATCATGTTGAGAGCTCAAAATACCCTTTACAGCAACCCCAAATTATACTTTCATTTTCACAGTTCTCAACAGTTCTCATAAACCTGCATGTACTGTCCCCATTCTGGATTACTAGGCCAAAAATTTACACTGTGGGTATGCAGTTTCCTTGGCAACATGGCATGTCGTAAGCCTGAGACACAACCAGCATGGAAGCACTCAACAGAGAGGATTGCCCAATATGAAAAAGAGAAGATGGAACAAATTTCAAAAGTAAAATTGGAAGCCAAAGAGGGATGATAACTGGACACCAACCAGAACATCCTAAAAACACTGGAATGTCTACAGACAAGTTAACCACAATATTATTCCCACTCATTTCAAAACATTTCCATATATATTACTTCATATTACTGCATCAACTTTTCATTAGATTTATGTGCATTATGAGTGACTAATGCTCACTTTTGCATGTGATACTGAGGAAATATATCCACTGTAACTTCATATTTACTAGACAAAACAACTCCTTATTTAAGTTGATTACGCCTGTCATATTTTGCCAGTTTTGAATGAGACCAGTAAATATGCTGCATTCATTTCCATATACCAGATCTATGCGAGAAATTTATTACATTTTAAGGAATTTTATCGTTGGTAATTGATTCTTAAGAATATGAACACTGTGCAGAAGCTGTAACAGCAAAAAATGCGTATTGCTCTTAACAATGATCATTATTCCTAATCTAAACATGTGATGTAACATGACCAATGGCCACAGTGGAGGCCTGAAACAAACATGATGTACTGTAGCATGCACTTCTGTCAGAGGTAAAAATCAAGGAAAAGGCTATGTTGGGGGAAAACAAAAGATATTTCAACAATATAACAATGGCTCTTACCTTCACTGCAGTCTTTCCCCTGGAATCCTGTTTCGGAGCAGTCACAGATGGGTTCGTCGTTGACGATGCTGCACACTCCTCCATTCAGGCAGACATGGTCTGCTTCACAAATGTCACTGTTGATCCCCTCACTACCAATTATCATCGGCTCCGAACTGTTCACCTTCAAATTGGTTATCCATCCTTTGTATGGAACCTGGTCTTTGATGGATGCAGATGTGAGCCGCAGGGCTACTGATCGCAGTTCGGGAGGTATCCCCCCTAAGAATAAATGACTGAAAACAGTCATGTCCCTTCTTTTAGACTTCACTTCGACCCACTTTATTTCTTCATCCACAATTAAAGTGGTGTTTTTGAAATTCCTGCGCACTGTAACCGCATGCCAACGGCTGTCATTGACCGCAGTATCAGAGAGTACAGTAGCGGGCTCGGCACAGAAGATTGAGAAGCGCAGACTGAGTCTACCGTTATGGAGCAGAAGTTCCAAGAAGTCACAGAATCCCTCGTCGTCAAAGTACACTAAAAGTCCATGTGAGCTTTTTGTTTTCATGTTGAAACTCATCTCGCTTTCACAGCAAGCATTCCACATCGGAAACCTCGCCCACTGGCCTTCAGCACCAGTGAACTCCATGCTAGCCCCTATGTCAACCAGGCAACAAACCAGTAGCCCTATCCAAATTATATGCACACCGCTGCGCATGGAGAAGCTCATGGTGAATTCAAAAATGTGAACAAGACTAATCTAAAATGGTATACAATTAATTGTTTTAGTTTTACAGTCTTAAAACAGAAATGGATTCTCTGTGACAGCTATAAATTCGGGCTAATTTTCTGTTGCTCATTGTTCTCAGAAAACTAGAAGGCCTACGTTATGGCCTAACTGAAATTAATGTAGACAGTATAGCTGGAGTATTAGCCAATGTAATAAATGTAGAATATATTTAGCTAAAATATGAATAATCCTAAATAAATCTACTAAAAATGTAGGCAGAATTTAAAATTCCTTCAGTGGAATATAAACAGGTTGTAGTGGGGCATTTATCAAGGTATCCATCACATGAAGTCACGTATATACAGGGTGCTTTCAAGTAAATTAGGCCACCATGGGTCATATGAATAGATTAATTAATAGTCATTGCGTTGGCCAAGTATCAAGTAAACAAAACAAAAATAGAAACTTCTCAAAGTGAGGTTAATATGCAGGCCCCTGTAGGGCCTTCAGTGCTCACAATCTCTCTAATCACATCCAGTTTGTCATACTGATCCGCAATCTGAAAAGAATAAGAAACAATCTTCTTAAAATTAATTCTTGAATTTAAAACAAAGAATACTTATGACACAAGTATTACGGAAAACACACAGCACTACAATATATTACTTGCAATTAAACAATGACATGACCAACAATGATAAATAATAACCAGCCAACTTCATTCATGGAATAAGCTAAAATCTTGTTTTATGAATAGCAAAGTTAGCATTGTTAGCTGAAGAAAGGCTAACCCATTAAAGTATAGTGGCAACTATAGCTGCTGAGTCTATATCCCCACACTTTTCATCCCACAATCTATACTCCACACTCTTCACCCCATCATCGATACCCCACACTCTTCACCCTTCAATCTATAACCCGCAGTCTATACTATATACTTTTCACCCCATCATCTATACCCTGCACTCTTCACCCTTCAATCTATAACCCACAGTCTATACTGCACACTCTTCACCCCACAGTCTACACCCATTGGTCTTTACCCTAGACTCTTCACCCCACAATCTATACCCCACAGTCCATAGCCCACACACTTCACCCCAAAACCTATACTAGACAATCTAGACTCGACAATCTACAGCCCAAAAAAGTTGGGACGCTGTGTAAAATGTAAATAAAAACAGAATGCAATGATTTTGCAAATCTCATAAACCTATATGTTATTCACAATGGAACATAAACATATCAAATGTTTAAACTGAGGAAATGTACCATTTTAAGAAAAAAAAAGTAATTTTTAATTTCATGGCCGCAACACGTCTCAAAAAAGTTGGGACAGAGGCAACAAAAGGCTGGAAAAGTAAGTGTTACTAAAAAGAAACAGCTGGAGGAACATTTTGCAACTAATTAGGTTAATTGGCAACAGGTCAGTAACATGACTGGGTATAAAAGGAGAATCTTAGAGAAGCAGAGTCTCTCAGAAGTAAAGATGGGCAGAGGTTCACCAATCTGCGAAAAACTGCGTCTAAAAATTGTGGAACAATTTCAGAATAATGTTCCTCATCATAAAATTGCGAAGACTTTGAATATCTCATCATCTACGGTACATAATATCATCAAAAGATTCAGAGAATCTGGAGAAATCTCTGTGCGCAAGGGACAAGGGTGAAAATCAATATTGCATGCCCTCAGGCGGCATTGCATTAAAAACAGGCATGATTCTGTAATGGAAATCACTGCATGGGCTCAGAAACACCTCCAGAACTCATTGTATGTGAACACATTTGCCGTGCCATCCACAAATGCAGGTTAAAGCTCTATCATGCAAAGAAGAAGCCTTATGTGAACATGATCCACAAATGCCGCCGTCTTCTCTGGGCCAAAGCTCATTTAAAATGGGCAGCTTGCACATCTGGAAAGGCACCATCAATGCTGAAAGGTATATACAGGTTTTAGTGCAACATATGCTTCCATCCAGACGACGTCTTTTTCAGGGAAGGCCGTGCGTATTTCAGCAAGACAATGCTAAACCACATACTGCATCTATTACAACAGCATGGCTTCGTAGTAGAAGAGTCTGGGTGCTGAACTGACCTGCCTGCAGTCCAGACCTTTCACCAATTGAAAACATTTGGCGCATCATGAAACGAAAAATACTACAAAGAAGACCCAGGACTGTTGAGCAGCTAGAATCCTGTATCAGACACGAATGGGACAACAGTCCTCTCCCAAAACTCTAGCAACTGGTCTCCTCAGTTCCCAGACATATATGGACTGTTGTTAAAAGAAGAGGGGATACTACACAGTGGTAAACATGGCCCCATCCCAACTTTTTTGAGACGTGTTGCTGCCATCAAATTCAAAATTACCTTATTTTTTTCCTTAAAATTGTACATTTCCTCAGTTTAAACATTTGATTTTCTATGTTCTATTGTGAATGACATATGGGTTCATTTTAAACAGCGTCCCAACTTTTTTGGAATTGGGCTGTATACCCCATAGTCTATACAGCACAGTTTATATTCCAAGGTCGATACCCCATAGTCTATATTCCACAATCTATACTTCACAGTCTATAAACCACAATCTACAGTCCACAGTCTATCCCACACTCTATATCCCATGGTCTATATTGCACAGTCTATAGACCACAGTCTATATTCCACAGTCTACACCACAGTCTATATCCCATCTATACCCAACAGTCTATACCCTATGATCTACGTATGTCCCACATTCTACATCCCACAGTCTACATTCTATATTCTATAGCTCCCAGTCTTTAACCCTCACAGTCTATATCCCACAGTCTATAACCTACAGTCTATAACTCATGGTCTATACTCTACAGTCTACACCCTCTGGTTATACAGTGTTATACAGGATTTTAGAGATTCAGAAAGACATGAAAAAAATAGTTTTACTTCACTCCCAGTATATACTGTATAGTGTGTAGTATGCATTTGAGTAGTACACAAACTAGTATACACTTTGGTAAATCATTTGGTATTCTGAGGTCATTCACTTGTCTTAAATTCACTTGTTGTGGACATGAATATTGATTGTATATGATTTTTCAGATTTGCTTTTAAATGTTGTGAATTAGGTTTTTTTTTTTTTTTTTTTTTTTTAGAAAATGTAATGAGGTTTCAGTATGTCTTCTGAGTAAATTTGTTTCTCATGAACTTTTGATGGGTAAACATAGGATAATCATAATCAACTTTACTGAATATAGGCCTACATATTAACATCACCTAAGTGTTTGTTTTGACTATTCGTATTACTGTTCTGCGTTTACGAGCTATTTGCTCACCACCATCTGAAGTGGTTAGGAATTTTAATCCAGCTGTAAAAGCACAAATATGTAGAGAATGTAAATGCTTGAAAACCTGTTTAAGTGGTAGTAAATGTCAGTATTAACAAAGGGGGAAAAAAAACTGGGCACAAATGCAATTATCCTCAGCATGCCATATAATGAGAGATTCCAAATGCGTCACTGCTACGTCTTTCTCTCTCTCTCTCTCTCTCTCTCTCTCTCTCTCTCTCTCTCTCTCTCTCATACGGAAAGATCCACTAGTGAAAAGGAAGAAAGAGTGATGGACTCGAGGGGATTTATGCGATAGAGTTTGCTTGGTGACTCTGCATCACCTTTAACTTAGTGCCACTTTTTCCCCCCTCACACGTTTCCTTATGCGTTATTGTGGGAACAAATTTAAACATAACTATACACTGGAAACAGCACACTAGTGTAGGCTACTAATTAGTAGGTTAGAACACAGTATGCCACCTTTGGTAACTATGGTAACCTCTAGTGGCGCACTATAATTTTATATATTTTGTTATTTAGTATGATAGTAGGCTATATCCTGTTTTCTAACAGCTTAAACGAGCTGCTTTTAACTGCTATCATTTAGCGTCGCCTTATTGATGGGTGTTATGGTGAAAGTTAGACATCAGTCTTTTGGACACAACACGTGTGTGTGTGTGTGTGTGTGTCTCCCGTCTCCCCGTTTAAGTCCCGCATAACGCAGCACTGCATGCTGTCCTGCCCTCGGGCTGTCCGTCAACGCCTCCCGGCCAATCATTACACGCTTTAATTCCCGTGTGTACTGTGTCAGGATTACACGGCGGCTGTTTAGCGAGATCAGAGCCCCTTCTTTCCGATGGCCCTCATAAAACATAGGACGCGCCATTAGTCACACATGAGACGGGTTAAGTCTGTTTGAAACCGCAGTAATGTCCCTGCACTCGCTCCGAGCTGGCTTAAATTTGTAGGCAAAATTGCTGGCTTAAATTTGTAGGCATGTATCGGATTAGATTAAATAAACGGAGAGTTTTCCTAAAAAATAAATGTGATCTAAAAAATCCACTGAATTGCGTCACGCACACATTATAAAACATCTACACAGATCTCATATATATATATATATATATATATATATATATATATATATATATATATATATATATATATATATATAATTAGGCTACATATTATACGTGGATCAAGCAAGAATTAAAATCTGAAAGTGAAATGGTTTGATTTGAATCAACGCATGTGGATTATTCAAATCTACATCTCTGAGTGAAAGAGTGTAAAGCCCTGGATCTCTCAGCCTGCCTCTGTATGTCAGCTGCTGCTGCTGCTGCTGTACAAAAGATACCCAATGATGGAGACCAGGAAATAGATGGCTTCGTCAGTTAATGCGCAAAATTACACACGTCGGCCGTAAAACCCGTTGTAAAGTAAAGATTAGACTACAGTCTAGCAGTTAATAAAACCCAGCTCTGACACGGCTCAGTCATGCATTTGGCTGGAGACGGAATTTCTCCGGAGAAAGCACAGTGCTGCACAAACACCCGCACACAACCTGAGCCCAATTCAAACGGAAGTGCTCTTTACCTTGAGACAAAGTCCATCGTGTGATCCTTTTGATCAGCCAACTTCACCGACGAACCGTGATGATTTCCGCATCAATTTGGATTTTTTGTCTGTTTGTTTGTTTGTTGTTTTGTTGTTGTTTTTTATTTGGCAGAAACAGAACACCACAGCATCGGTGTCGCAAAAGAAATCAGAGAGGCGCAATTTCTGTATGCGGATCCCCCTAAGAGTGCCGATGGGTTTAGAAATTTAGAGCCAATAATACCGCATTGGAACAGAGTACAAAACAATTCATTCTATCCGCCCGAATTCTGTACAAAATTATTTACACTTCGCATGTAGAAAAGAGAAGCGCCCGCTCGGTGTTTTGCGGTCGAGGTGTTTTCTCAGCCGAGATTCGCCAGGCACCGTCAGCACCCGGAGACATGCAGTCACGTGATCTGCTCCATTAGCGTTCTGATGGAGGTGGGCGGGGTCGGAGAGCTGGGAGGGGCGTGGTTGCTGCAGCACCATGGACAACGGCAGCGCCGAGAATATTGTCTACCAGCTCAGGCGTGTCCAGTGCTTCATCACTTCTTTTTTTGCTCATTATCCTGTGTTTGCAAAACCAGAAGAACGATGAGGTGGGGTGTAGAGAGGGGGGAAAAACTAAAATATTATAATGTTTGAATTACCTAGCAAGTCACTTGAACAATACATGGCGAGTGTAATTAGGGGCCTCTACAGGAGCTGTCATGATATGCAACTAAATGTCTGGCATAGTAAAGAGTTGTAAATGTTTTAGTGGAAATCAATTGAGGTGATTATGTAGGGTAGACTGTCTCTGGTGCAAACTATCCATCTCCTATCTTTTTTTATATATGAATACATGCTTTATGGTGCATCAGGTCCTGGTTTCTTTGGTTCTGCTTTAAGATTTAATTGTTCCTATAGACACATAAGCAACATTCAAGTTAAAGGACCAAATGAAGCAGTGAAAGCCTTAGAAAAGGAGATAGAAAGAGTCATAAAGCAAGTTTTAATATACATATCAGCTCACAAAATGTTCTGATGCTTAATTAAAAGTCATTATATGCTTTTGGATAGTACTGTAAAATGTTATTCTTTCATTTGACAATAGTTAGAAAGCAGGTTTGAAAGCAGCACATTTTAGTACTGCTTATACTATTCAGGGTCACAGGGGAGTCTGGAGCCTATCCCAGGGGACTCTGGGCACAAGGTGTGGGACACCCTGGATGGGGTGCCAACCCATTACAGGGCACAATCACACACCCATTCAAACACTACAGACAATTTGGATATGCCAGTCAGCCTACAACACATGTCTTTGGACTGGGGGAGGAAACCGGAGTACCAGAGTACCCAGAGGAAACCCCCAAAGCACAGGGAGAACATGCAAGCTCCACTTCTTTATTTGATAAATAGTATTGATTAAAGCCAATTCTGTGCCAACCCTGTGGTGATATTGTTTGGACCATCTGACAACACAGTCCCTGTCACATTACACATGGTAATTAAAGCATGATATGATTGGTTGAAAGGCACTGATGTATAGAAAGAGAATAGCTCATGAAAGCATGTATAACTGTTTAATTATGATGATGACCCACTCAGTCAAACAAGCCTGGCTACCTACCTTTGTCTTCTAAAAGGAAAAGGTGTCTCAAATATCCTGTAGAAACAACAGGCTCTATTATAAGAGTCAGTCGTTTTACTCAGCTGTATAAATGTGCCTAAGGGCTTCATTTAGCTGGTTTTGCTATTAGCTGCCATTGTTCTGATATGGCCACAAGCAACATTCTAGTCATGAGACCCAGAGATTACAGCAGCAAGGTAGAAAAAGAGAAGAAGGCAGAAGTAATTAGAAACCAGGCTTACTAGTGCATATGTATCCATACAAGATTATGTAATTACTTTAAGCTAATGGCTTGGATTACATATGTTGAGATTACATTTTGTTCCAAAAACAGTAAAAGGAAACTAAACTGCTCTTAAAATACTATTACATTATAAAAGATGTCTAGCTTTACCATGGCAAGCTGTCTTTCTTCTATTACCCTGCCGATGACTTGCAGTGTATTTAGGTCTGAGCTTCATAACGTACATGAGAGAGAATCCTTAACAGATTTGATAATTATAAAAGCATGATGCCTAGTCAGACATCCCTGCAGACAGCCACTCCATATCCCTGCTGTTTAATTATCTCTGAAACAATGTTTCAATCCAAAACATGTCCTCTTTGTTCACAATATCATGCTATAATGTAGCAAATTTGTGTCTTGTCTGTGGCATATATAAGTGCAATGATCACGTGTCCCTGGATCTGCATTAAAATCATGTCACTTAACATTGCTTAATGGAAGACAGCCTACAAACGAAACATGTCTTTAGATTTGGCCTTGTTCTCTGTCTATATTTATCTACAAATTAGAAATATCTTTACTTTGAATACACCAAATATTTTGCTAAGAATGCAAAAAGGATGAAGAAAAGATTCTGCTAGTATTTAATGTATCTGCTTCTGATAAATTTCAACTTTAGAAATACAGCAAATTCCGTTTCACTTCTGAGGGACTTTTATGTGACTCATCCCTTCACATGTGAATTTTTTTTTCATTAACAGGCCATACTACAGTACCTCCAAATTTCCTTACAGAATCGTACCCTGTTATTTTTTCCTCCATAAACCACAGTAGATTCTGTTTAAGTCAACTGCCTTCTATAGGTTTCTATTGCATTTTATTCACTGCTTATTGAAATACGTCACATTCATTTGACAGGCATCAGAAAGAGATAAAAGGCAGGTTTACCAGTTTATATATTTATAAAATATCATATTTTTATATAATTTTTTTCAGTGGGGGTAATCCTCTCTCGTTTTTTTCTAAATAATAACAATTGAAGCCACTGACGTGTCAAGCCCATGGCGATATTGTTTGGAGCATGTGACAGACTCTGATCTCACTAAACAGCCACAGTACACATGGGAATCAAAGCATGAGATGATTGGTTGAGAGGCAATTATGTACAGAAAGCATATACAACTGTTTTATAGGTGATGATGACACACTTGCCCAAACATGTTTGGTTGCCTAGTTTTGTCATCTAAAAGGAAAATGTGTCAATAGGCTCTGTTATCAGAGTCAGTTAGTTTACTCAGCTGCCTTCATTTTGCTGGTTTTGTTATTAGCTGCCATTGTGGTGCTTTATACACTTAAAAAAAACACAGCGTTTTTACACAGTTGTTCAAAGTGGGTATAGAAAAGAATCACCCCTCCTTTAAAATAATCACATTTTGTTGCATTTCAGCCTGAAATGAAGACGGACACAGTTTTTGTTTTATCCAGCTGTATTTACTCAGTGCAACATATAACATCCTATTGAAAGATATAACACCAACATGTCAGAAAAAAACAAAAAATAAAAAAAAAACAGAATCACTGAGTTGGAAAAAGGATCACCCCCCTCCTGAAAATGACTTGTAAGCTCAATAAGGTGTAGCTAATTACCTTCTCAATGGCACATTTGACTTCTCAAAGCCATTTGACTTTCAGCTGTGATCAGCTGTGGTCATTTTGATTAGCTCAGTATGAAAAGAGCTTTCCTGGAGCATTTTGTACTGCAACTGAAGCAAACAATCAACTATGGGTGGCAAGGCACTGTCAAAAGATCTCCAGGATAAAGTTGTAGACAGGCACAAGTCAAGAGATGGATACAAAACAAATTCAAAGGCTTTATCAATGCCTAGAAGCACAGTGAAGTCTATTATTAAGAAGTGGAAGGTATTTGGTACAACACAGACCCTGGATCAGGACGTTACTCCAAACTGGATGAAAGCGCCAGGAGGAAACTGGTCAGAGAGGCTACCAAGAGGCCTACAGCAACTCTGAAGCAGTTGCAAGAATTTATGGCAAAGAGTGGTCATTGTGTGCATGTGACAACAATATCAAAAATTCTCCACAAATGTGGCTTGCATGGGAGGGTTGCAAGAAAAAGCCACTGCTCAAGAAAGGCCACATGAACGCACCTTTAAGATTCTGAGGCCACATGGAAAAAGGTGTTATGGTCAGATGAGACTAAAATTGAATTATTTGGCCTCAACACCAAACGATATGTCTGGTGGAAATCCAATACAGCTCACCATTCAAATAACACCATTCCTACAGTAAAGCATGGAGCTGGTAATATCCAGTTATGGGGGTGTTTTTTCTGCAGCAGGGACTGGAGCACTTGTAAGGATAGAAGGAAAATGGATGGGGCAAAATACCGTTGAATTCTTGAGGAAAATCTGCTGCCCTCTGCCAGAAAGTTGTCAATGGGAAGAAGGTTTACCTTCCAAGTAGTAGTTCCAAAGCACTGTAGTAGTTCCAAAGCACACAGCAAAACTAACCACATAGTGGTTGAAGGAGAAAAAGGTAAATGTCCTTGCATGCCCTAGTCAGAGCCCAGACTTAAACCCCATTGAAAATCTGTGGAATGACTTGAAGACTGCAGTCCACAAAAGGTCACCATCAAATTTAACTGAACTTGAGCAGTTCTGCAAAGAAGAGTGGGCAAATATTGCAAAGTCTAGATGTGCAAAGTTAGTAGAGACATATCCCAACAGACTAAAGGCTGTAATTAAAAAATGAAGGCAAATTAAAGCAAGGGGGTGATCCTTTTTCCAACTCAGTGATTCTGTATTTTATTTTATTTTTTTTTTATTTTTTCTGACATCTTCTTCTTTCCTTTTGGCTGTTCCCTTCAGGGGTCGCCACAGCGAATCATCTGCCTCCATCTAGCCCTATCCCCTGCATCCTCTTCTCTCAGACCAACTACCTTCATGTCCTCCTTCACTACATCCATAAACCTCCTCTTTGGTCTTCCTCTCGGCCTCATGCCTGGCAGCTCTAACCTCAACATCCTTTTACCAATATATTCACTCTCCCTCCTCTGAACATGTCCAAACCATCTCAACCTGGCCTCTTTAACTTTGTCTCCAAAACATCTCACATGTGCTGCCCCTCTGATGTACTCATTCCTGATCCTATCCATCCTCGTCACTCCCAAAGAGAACCTCAACATCTTTAGCTCTGCTACCTCTAACTCTTCCTCCTGTCTTTTCCTCAGTGCAACTGTCTCCAAACCATACAACATCGCTGGTCTTACTACTGTCCTGTACACCTTTCCTTTCATTCTTGCTGGTACTCTTTTATCACACAACACACCTGACACTTTTCTCCACCCATTCCAACCTGCCTGCACACGCTTCTTCACCTCTTTTCCACACTCCCCGTTGCTCTGGACTGTTGACCCTAAGTACTTAAAATCCTGCACCTTCTTTATCTCTTCTCCCTGTAACCTCACTGTTCCACCTGGATCCCTCTCATTCACACACATGTATTCTGTCTTGCTGCGACTAACCTTTTATTTTATTTTTTCTGACATGTTGATGTTATATCTTTCACTTGGATGTTATAAGTTGCACTGAGTAAATACAGCTGGATAAAACAAAAACTGTGTCCGTCTTCATTTCAGGCTGAAAAGCAACAAAATGTGATTATTTTAAAGGGGGGTGATTCTTTTCTATACCCACTGTACATATTTTAAATAAGTTTTCTTACTATTACTGGGTAAGGTAGTGGTGCAGCATGTAGCATTCCTGACTCACAGCTCCAGGGTCCTCACAGTTTGATTGGGGTACTCTCTGTGTGGAGTTTCACATGGTCTCTCTGTGTCCATGTGGGTTTCATCTGGGTATTCTAGTTTCCTCCCGCCTCCCAAAATATGTAACTAGGTGGATTGGGAATGCTAAATTGCCAAAATGAATGCTAAATTATCTAAATGCCAAGTGTGAATGAATGTCTCCCATTCAAGGAATCCCACCCCATGCCCAGTGTTTTCAGGATAGACTCTGGCTCCACTGCAACCCTAAACAGAATGAGGTGGTTCCTGATGATGAATGAATGAATGCATTTCTTACTACTGGAAATCTCAGCTCTAATAATCAGTTTCAGACTCAGAGGCTCTAACCAGGATTTTCATTGGGAAAGAGGGTTTAGAGGCATAAACACTATTACAGGGGATATTGGTACAAGAATTTCATCATGCTTCAAGAACCATAGCCAGCAAGTGCTCATGAATTGAGCCTTTTAGGAACCAGCAATAAAACAAATTGAAAAATAAAAAGCTTGGACAGTCCTGTAATAGGAAAATCCACAAAGACTAAGCTACTGTATCATTGCAGCCACCCAATTTATGCAATACAGCTGAGCCAACGGAACATGACCACAAGTCCTATGGGGATAATGTCTATGCAGTACAGTGCATTCGAGCTTGATTGTTATGTAGACCTTTGTCTTCCTCTCATCAGATAAGCAGAACTGAAATCTCCCCTGCTACTTTCCATTGTGTACCAGGCATGTATTATAGGGTGCTGGAGGCAGAAGGACACATTTACATTATTGCAGAATTGTCTTGAAATGTGCTCAAAGAGGTGAGTAGGGCCTTATCTGCCACTAACATTGTTTACTTCCAGAAAAAAAAAGATGGCAGGCTGACATCAGGTGAATGCAGTAATCAGTTTGGGCAGACATCTCTCAGCAGCTGCAGTGGGGGAGATGTATTATTTCTTCAGTACAACGCACTTCCTTTTCACTATCATTCTGCCGCATCCTTTTTAAAAATTTTGAACAGATCAAAACATTCCACACTAAGGGGTGTTTTACAGCATGTTTCTGTGATAAAAGATCAAAGCAGAAGCTGAGAAACATAGAAGACTCAAAGTCTCAAAGTGACTAAGTGTGTGATCTTAATGTAGTGCTTCTGGGGAAATTCACTTCTGATCTATAATATTTACATGGACAAAATAACATTGGTAGTTTCTGTATTATGTGTCAGATTTGCTAGTGTATTGTATTTTAAATTCTATAGACATGGAACCACAAATAGAAAATACATTTAAACAGCAACTGCTTACTTAAATCTCACTGAAATCCAAACTAATAGTCCTAGGTGTAAAAGGCATTATTGTATATTTAGCAACTCATTAGAGGACACAAACAGCAATTGTAAAAACAAGTATGTCACGAATAACTAATAGAAATGCCAACATAATAGCTCTCAGCAGCACAATAGCTCATAATAGCTCTCAGGAGCAATTAAAGGGTCCAAGCACCATGCACTGGCCTGTGAAGATACTTTCTGTTTGGTTCTTGATGAAACTGTGATTTGTGTGATTCTTTTTCTCAGTCAGATGTTTCTCAGTCAAATGGCAACATATTGCTTCATTCCATGTTTTTATAGTACCCTTAGTCGCCTACAGACATTAAAATGTTTGGGTAGTCTGGTCTAAGTAAACAATTCTTGTTTCCGATAGTATCTAAGTGACCCAAGGAAATAAAAGTCTATTTCCACCATCAAGTAATACAAGCAGAAATATACTATAAACATAATAACAACGACAACAACAACAACAACAACAACAATAATAATAATAATAATAATAATAATAATAATAATAACATACAATTGCTACTTGGATCCAGATTATAATATAACATGAGCTTCCACCCTACCGTATATTATTTAAAGAATTTCATACGCTATCTTCAGTACATTCCAGTTCTGCCGTAAAACCCATTTAATCCACATGTAGTGTACTACGTAATACTAATGTACTATTAATATATTATTCTGTTAACATATCATTCTGCACTAGAAGACAGCTGAGTGGATTTTTTCTGGTTATATCCTGTTGAAGGCTACATGGAACACATCCCTTCAGGCAGCATGCTTAATTGGCTAATTTAGGGATATGCATATGTGTAAGAGCGATGGCAGGAGTGGTTTGTGGGATATTTAGCAGGCAAGTGCATCAAGTCTCCTGTGTGTTGTGTTTTGGGGTGGTGTGCGTTCCCAACCATGATAAAAAGGCATGCTTTTGTCAGTGGTGAAGGCCGTGAAGGAGCACTGCTGTCAGTGATTAATGGCTGGCAGGGTTTACTGTTCTCTGGGTTATGGATTTCCTGTCTTGCACTCTCTGCAGTGGCTGCCTCTCATTAAACACCGCAATCAAAGGAGGCCCGGCAAAGACCTGAGACCAGGGAGGGGTGGGGAGGTGCTCTGCTCAAACAATGTCTGTGCATAGGTGGAGATGAGAAGAGGAATGAGTTAACAGGTGTCCTCCATTAACCCACCCACCTCATACAGATGACCAATGTGCTTAGAGATAGAGAAATAAACAGGAGAGGATTTGGAACTGACTGTAGCCCAACAAGACAAAAAAAAACACCCTGACATGTACATATGGTATATTGACTGAAAAAGCAGGACTCAGTCTAATGAAGTTATCAGATACTCCATAGACAGGCAAGACATGGAGAGAGGAAATGACTACTAACTTGTTTGAGTGACAGATAGTGTCCCATGACAGCCAAAGGCCCACACTTTATAGTCTTCTCAGCATTAGACAGCAAAAGAAGGATGACTCTTCTGTACACACAAGTGAATGTAATAGAAAAGACAGAAAAAATGTCCTTTCAAGCTACCATACAGTATTTTTAAGGTCAAACATTGTAGATGCTGCTTTCCCTCCATATATTTTTTTAGTTAAACATACTGTAGCAACAAATATGGCATGGGCAATACCATGATCCAGAAGGTGGTTCGCCCAAGGCGAGGCTCAGCCATTGCACTCAGGCTGTGCTGACCTTTGCGAATTCCCCAAATGTGGGAATCTCGACTGCATAATTTATTATAGTGGGGGACTGCGTTCGCGCTCTCCCCTGACATGTACCGCTGGTGAAAAGAAAGCCTTGAACAGCACTGCCGAGAAGCTTTCCGGCGCCTCTTTGTTTGGGTCTCGGACGGCAGACCCCGACGCGGGCGTGTTCTTGAAGGTCTCCGAAAGACGCAGGGGCTGAGACGCCAAAGGATGGCTATTTGACTCCGCTGTGCTCAGAGTTCCTGCCGTGAGAAACTGAAGGCCAGTTAAAGCTTTCTGAATAATATGAAATGTCGCATCTGCTCTTGTGTTGTATGAAAGGAGAGAAGGTTAGCACTCCCCTTGACAAGGATGGAAGAGGTCCTAGCGGCCTGCAACACAGATACGGTTAAGGCACTGCCACCTACCTCATGGCATCTCTAACCAAGTTTTCTTGGGGTGGTGGTAGCTCAGTGGTTAAGAAGTTGGGTTATTGATTGGAAGGTCATGAGTTCAAATCCCAGCACTGTCAAGCTGCCACTGTTGGGCACTTGAGCAAGGCCCTTAACCCTCAACTGCTCCCCGGGTGCCGCAGCAAAAACAGCTGCCCACTGCTCCAGGTGTGTTCACGGTTTGTAGTGTGTGTGTGCACTAACTTGGATGGGTTAAATGTAGAGCACAAATTCCAAGTATGGGTTACCATACATTGGCCTTCACATGTCACTTTCAATATTTAATTCTATATTTTGAAAAATATATTACATCATTTTCACTTGAAAAAGCTTCCATTTTGCATTCTTTTCCAATTCAATAAAAACATTTTCAAATTTCAAATTATTTATCAACATAACAACTTGAGTGAAAAGTAGAATCTTTGAAATATTTACATGAATGGACAATTTACAATTAGTAAATTGTAAAAAATAAATAAATAAATAAATTTGTATTTGGTATGTCCCCATTTTGCTTTAATGACAGCATGGAATCTACAAGTTTGTCTAAAACCTGATGATTAATGTGAGTGCTGAATCCATGCGAGTGCTGTCCAAACATGTGCTTCAATGGAATGGATAAGCAAGGAAAAATCTGACGCTTTGTGCAATGGAGTTAACATGGTCACAAATGTAAATTTGTATAGCAACCTAGAAGTAGTCCAAAGTCTTGAATATCTTTCTTATTCATCTTCATTCTTTATTTAAATATTTCCAAAGGTCTAAAACATTATCTTTATTTTTAGTTTTAAATGAAATAAAATCCCAGATTGTCGATGTGCATTCAGACTTATAGACCCCACTCTAAAACTAAAATCTTTTGATATCATGAATTGAAATCTATGGGCTGTTCAGAATGAGCACTTTAGGTTCAACAGTTATGTCAATATTTATATGGAAGAAAGGTCTTCATATTCGGAGCCAATTTACACAGTTGCACAGGTTATAATTTTACCTGTGCGTAGTTCACAGCTCTGAGGTTGCCAGATTTTCCTTCAGAAAGGTTGTGTGAGATCAGTTTTTTAGTAGTGTCTTGACTACCACCTTTACACACAACAACTTGGCTTTAAGCTCTAAAAAATCTAATAACAAAATCTAGTAACATTTAATTTCGAGTGGCTTTATTGTCATTTCAACCATATAATTAAATTCAATTCGGTTTTATTTTTATAGCACTTTTAACAATGGACATTGTCCCAAAGCAGCTTAACAGAAATATATAAATTCAGGACATAGATTTTTAAATGTATGAATTTATGACCAATGAGCAAGCCAGAGGTGACGTTGGCAAGGAAAAACTCCCTGAGACGGCATGAGGAAGAAACCTTGAGAGGAACCAGACTCAAAATGGAACCCATCCTCATCTGGGTGACACCAGATAGTGCAATTATAAATAAATAAATCCCTTCTATAAATGTGCCAATACTACATGGTCAAATAGCAGTTGTGTAACCAGGAAAATTCATTACAGTTTTAACATGAAGACTGTTTTGTTGAACTTCTCCACTGCTCCCTGACGGAGACTTGAGTGCAAAACTGATTGTGGCAATTGCAGTCCTAGCCATCGTAGCATAACTGTTCATATGAATTGATATATTTCTTTTTTTGAATATACAGATAGTACAGTACACAGTGAAATGGAACAACGCTCCTCCAGGACCATGGTGCTACATAAAACAACACAGTACTACAAAAGACTACACAGAATAAGACCTACACACTTCTACATAAAGTGCACATGCAAATGTGTGCAAACAGCACAAGACAGTACAGTATACTATACTACAGTAAACACACTGTATACAATAAGATGTGACAATTAATAAACAAAAAATAAGAAGGACTAACAGGATGATATATGAATGAGAACATGACAAGCATTGAAATAAACATCTAACAGGAGTCTAGTATATTGCTGCTACATTGCTGCATGACTAGTCCTTATTTAATTATCACATTAATCACTGAAAATTTGTTTTAATTTGGCTTCCACCCTCATTATTCAGCAGCTCATAAAATAGTATTTTTTTTCTTTTTTTTTATTCTGCACAATAACACTTAATAGTTACTTTCTATAGCTTACCATTCTTTAAAACTTCCATTGTATTGCTATATCATTATCCAAAAATAAAAGCATCTGTGTTTACTAGGTCATTGTATGAGAGTGTTTACTGTATATGTGTGAAAAGTGGTACTATTAAACATTCATAGTGACACTGTTATAAAGCTACTGTGCTCAGACATTCATTTTGAAACTTGAATATACTGTACGTTTATATGGAAATATTAAGGCTGTTTGATTAAAAGATGGACAGCATTGCAATTCATAGCAGTGGTAAATACATTTTATATCCTTGTCCTTGTCATCCTTGACATTTTAATGAAGCTGTTCAGATGGCAGTGAATTTATACATCAGTAAGCACAGATAAATTAGATGTATTCCCATGTTGCTGTGTTGTCTAGCAGATTTAATTGTTTATAAATATGTAAACAGTAAATAAAGCATCCTATTTGTACATGCAGGGTGCATATTATCCAAATAGCCATCAAGCCATTTTTTTCTGTGTGCCAGTACAGTCTGTTTTAACATTGATTTATGAATAAAAATGAATAAAAATGTGCTAGTGGCATGAAGAATTAATTTTAAAGACCAGAGAATGTCCTTTAGCAAATATGACTTTGATAGCCTTCTTTCCAAGTGGCTTTTATCCTTTCTTCACTTTCCATAACAAGCTGTATTTATGTTGAAAAAAACAGAAGCTAGTCAATGTTTGGCCACGGGTGCTTGAATAAACATGCATAAGCAATTTTGAACAAAAGGCAAATCAAGTTCATGGTTTTCAGAGATGCTGAAAACCTGCATCCTTTGATGCATCATCTGCATCAGTAGACCATCTCCTAACACTGCTCGGTCCCAGGAGACTTTCCTTTCCTATCCTTGACTGTTTCTGGGTTGCATGCAAAGTATCCAGTTCTGTAGAGGTCACTGTGTGCTGGCAGTAACCAAAAACCTACACCATGGCAATCTGGAATTAAAAGATTCAGTTTGAGTATGACTTTGCCAGACTTAGAAAAGTATGATTAGCACATAGATGATATTGATAATGCAGTTGCTGTAATGGGAGAGAGATTACAATGCAGCTCTACACAAGTGATCAATACAACACTGATACAGACCAACACCAAGCTGTAAACCTAAAATGAATGCACAGATAGTGTGCCACTACTGAATATATTTCTTAACTTTAGAGTAAACCTTAAAGATTCATACTTTGTACCAGTTTTATAATAATTAGTTATAAATAAAGTAAAAAAGTAAACATACACAAATAAATACTGAACTGAAATAAATCTGAATTCTCCTGATATCATGAAATGCAATCTATGGCCCGTATTCAGTTGGTAATTTTAAGTTCAAATGTTACGTCAGTATTTATGTGGGGAAAGTTCTTCATATTCAGGGACTGTTTAGATAGGTGCAGGTAGATTATTAAAACTATCCACAAGTAGTTTGTGCCACTGAGGCTGCCCAATTTTAATGAGGTGTTTTTCAGTAGCATCTAGATCACTACACACATGCACATGCCCTTAAGCTAAAAAAAAAAAAAAAATGTTGGACAGAAAATATGGACTGAAGGAGATCAAGTTAAAATGGACCACAAGCACATTGTCTGGCTCATTGTTATAAAAGTAAAATCTTACTTAATTTCTAAGACATCCAACCTAACATTTGGTTGAACAGGTTTTATATTGATTATAGATGTTGTCCCAAGTGTAATGAAGGTGGTGGTGGAAGCTCACTGGTTAAAGGGGTCATATTATGATTTTTAAACGTTTTTAAATGTTAATTATTTTGTTTATTGGGTGTAATAAAATAGGTTAACATGCTTTAATGTTCAAAAAACGCATTATTTGTCAAATAATGTACATTATTGCAGTACTCCTATTCCCAGGCTGCCAGAAACGCTCTGATTTCTCCAAAGCCTCTCCTTCCGAAAAGCCCAGAGTGTTCTGATTGGCTAGCTGACCTGTTGTGTTGTGATTGGCCAAAAGTCTTGCGTGTGTCGAAATTGTAACACCCCTTGGCTTAGCTTTAGCCTCCAAAGCTTCTAAAGCAATTCTAAGCTCCTAAGAAACATGTCGTCAGTTTTACCGTATCAGCTCGAGCCCAAGTCAGATTCAGAAAATGCGGATGATCAAGAGGAACCAACTTTGCAAACACGACTTGAGCAGAATATTTCAAAGTGGTAAGTTTTTATTTTGTAACTCTCTTACTTTTCAGATACAACAGGCCGGTGCGTTATTAAGTGCAAAACTATGTTATGTACACAGCTGCTGTGTGTACATAGGTACTTATGTGATATATCTTTGGAAAGCTAGGATTCTTGTGATTTGACTGATATAAACTATTACACGATACAATCACAACAGCAGCTACAATCAACGTCTCTGTTAGACCACCAACATACAAACAAACATTTAAAAAAAACTGAGGCAACTTAGCAAACTTTAGTTAGCACATTAGCAGAGGTCTACAACTGAGCCACGGCACAAAACTCCACATTTGGACAGTCAATAGCAGATACTTCATAAAATAATCAAACACACATACAGGTTCTGATTCAGAAGCACAAGTTTGTCTGAGAAAAGTGGGAATTGTTGGGCATTTTTCAGGAGTAGCCTTTGCGTGTATCCTGCCTTGTACTTGCCCAGGTTCAGGAAGCTGTCCTCCATAAAATGCGCTGTGCACAAGCAAACGTTTGGGTTGTACTGCTCAGGAGCAGCGTTATAAATAAACAGTAACCACTGATTCCTAATTTTGCCAGTTTTCAGAAGGCTAAACAAAGGGGTTTTGCTTTTGCACCGAAACACACAGCATCTCCACAACATAGTGCCTGAATTCACTGAAGCCTCGCCTTCTTTCTTCATGGCTGCCTTTGGGCAGGATTATCACACTGTGACATAGACGGTAGGAAGTAAATTTGGGAGTTTGACCGACGCGTTTCAGGCAGGTCTGGAGCAGTGTTCTCTGTTACATAGAATAAATCTGAGCTTTGGGACTTTGCAAAGCTTATACATGCACAGATACATTACACACCCAAACAGGAGGAAAACATTAAAAATCATGATATAACCCCTTTAAGACATTTCACTTCTGATTTGGAAGTTCCACCACCAAGCACCACCAAGGCCCTCAACCCTCAACTGCTCAGGTGTATAAATGAGATAAATATAAGTCACTCTGGATAAGGGTATCTGCCAAATGCCATAAATGTAAAGAACAAGGCTGACCCAATCAATGATCAAGAGACTCCTTCATTTGTTTTAGATGGCTGCAAATATCTGACCCACAGCTATTATGATATCCTTTTTTCTGGACAACCACTGAAGAATTTGAGATCTCTGTTTTTTCTTAAGTGGTTTTAGAGAATCATCAAACATCAAGCTTTAAGTGCTAGACAGATGTATATAATTGACCTCTTAACCATTAGCAGCCCTAAGATGTAGACCAGATCAAGTAGACCAGAAACCTTTTCTCCCCAGTACCCCCAATAAATATCTTGGAACCAGTAGTCATGTTTTGATAAGGTTTAGCAAATGAATACAAAAATGAGCATACAGAATTCCTTTCTGGTGGCAGGCCCTCTGTACGAGGGAGTGTTGGTTTCTCTATACCTTAAGTTCCTGACTCAGCCCAAACCCATTTCCATCCATGCACTTGGGCAGTGGCCAACTCCCACATCTGAAGAATAAAATCTGGCTATGTGACCTGGCTGATCTCAGGGCAGACAGATGGGCCTGCCACTAGCCTGGAACCAGAAGGGCCTGTGTCAGTGACCATGGAGTAGTTGTATGGGTGGAACCCAATTGTCCTTAAAATAGCATTACAATCATCCACCATCTCTGCCCTAGCGTCACACGAATAAATTCATTTCATTAAAGCAGACATTTGCTTAACGTTGTACCCAATGAATATTTCTGCAAATAGTGAGGCATGAAGAACTAACTTAACATCTGAGTCCTGGTTATAGCATTCTGTCCCTCATGTTCAACAAACCAATTTGGTACAAGATCATAAGGGTTAAGTGTACCATGTGGGTCACTACATTTTATAGTCCTCATCAAAGATACAGTGGGTATAGAAAAGAATCACCCCCTTTTAAAATAATCACATTTTGTTGCTTTTCAGCCTGAAATGAAGACGGACACAGTTTTTGTTTTGTTTTATCCATCTGTATTTACTCAGTGGAACTTATAACATCCAAGTGAAAGATATAACACCAACATGTCAGAAAAAAATAAAGAAAATTAAAAAACAGAATCACTGAGTTGGAAAGGATCACCCCCTTGCTTTAATTTGCCTTAATTTTTTTTAATTACAGCCTTTAGTCTGTTAGGATATGTCTCTACTAACTTTGCACATCTAGACTTTGCAATATTTGTCCACTCTTCTTTGCAGAACTGCTCAAGTTCAGTTAAATTTGATGGTGACCGTTTGTGGACTGCAGTCTTCAAGTCATTCCACAGATTTTCAGTGGGGTTTAAGTCTGGGCTCTGACTAGGTCATGCAAGAACATTCACCTTTTTCTCCTTCAACCACTGTGTGGTCAGTTTTGCTGTGTGCTTTGTCTGTCCACAACTTTATCCTGGAGATCTTTTGACAGTGCCTTGCCACCCATAGTTGATTGTTTGCTTCAGTTGCACTACAAAATGCTCCAGGAAAGCTCTTTTCATGCTGAGCTAATCAAAATTGCCACAGCTGATCACAGTTGAAAGTCAAATGGCTTTGTGTGCCATTCATAAGGTGATTAGCTACACCTTATTGAGTTTACATGTCATTTTTAGGAGGGGGGTGATCCTTTTTCCAACTCAGTGATTCTGTTTTTTTATTTATTATTTGTTTTTTTCTGATATGTTGGTGTTATATCTTTCACTTGGATGTTATATGTTGCACTGAGTAAATACAGCTGGATAAATCAAAAACTGCGCCCGTCTTTATTTCAGGTTGAAAGCAACAAAATGTGATTATTTTAAAGGGGGCTGATTCTTTTCTATGCCCACTATAATATACAGTAGATAGATATGAACCAGTATTCAGGTTTGTCTCTGTTGGCTTGGGGACACACTTAATCCCACTTTTTCTTCATCTAAATGATCATACAAAAACATAATGTTATATATATATATATATATATATATATATATATACATACACACACACACACACACACACACACACACACACACACACACACACACACACACACACACACACACAAAAATATATATATATTCAATGCACCCAGTAAATTATGGACTTGCTCAACTGTTAAGAAATTTGTGTTATTTCAAGAAAACCTAGGGCACAAATAAACATAATGTTCAGGCCAACCAAGGACTGAAGGTGTTGCATGTAATGAGGGTAATGAAGCATTCTTAACCAAGCAAGATCAGCTTCCAGCTGTTGGACACTTTCAAGTAATTCACTCAAGAGTTCATTCAAGAGTTCCTCTTCTAGATACTGCTATCCAGACCTCACACATCACCACTGCATACCAGATTTGGTCTGATGGTTTTGTTTTAGGCTCACCAAGGTGTGTAACAAAGACTTCCCCACTGGCAATCTTATGTGATCTGTGCACATACACTGGTATCTATATTTCCTGAGGCAAAAACAACCCTTCCTTTACCATGACACCAACTGGGTTCTAATGTTCACTGATTTATTAAAATAAATAAATAAATAAATAAATAAATAAATAAATAAATAAATAAATAAATATATATATATATATATATATATATATATATATATATATATATATTTTTTTTTTTTTTTTTTTTTTTTTTTTTAAAGGAAGAAAGGCTTAAAGTTAAAAGGAGAAAGGAGAAAAACACAAACAAAGGTTATATAACAAAGTAATCCCTTGGTGAGTCAGTAGCAAACTATACAGTAGGCCTATTTGTTCTATGTGTCCAGCAGTGTTTTCTGTGTGATTTTCTTATTTTATTCTCCCATTTATACTTGTCTTCGATGAGTGTACTTTGATTACTGATCATGGCTATGGGCTCTCAAGCAGTTTTGCTATCTTCAGGCAGCACCAGTTCCCAGAGCCCAGTCATCCCCACTTTTTCTCCCTCAAGGACTAACCATTATTCAGCACACGAGAAAAGGCAGGCTAAAACTCACAATGTGCTCCTAACCTAAAGACCCCTAAAGAGATTCTAAATTCTTACTTCAACAATCTGACTTCATTTGAAATCTTTAAGATAGAATGAGAAAAAATGATTGAATTTATGGTGGAGTTCACCACCTCAGAAATGGTTGGGTTTTTATTGAGTCGAGTAAATCAGGTGTATGAACAAAGATTAGAACAGAACACATGCCACCACTTTTGTCACATTTCTATTAGACCAGTGTAAGTCCTATTGTGAGAGCAGACCAAAGTTAATGTTTCACAAAGCACTGGGATATAAAGACATCAGTCATGAGAAATGTGTCCATGACCTCTTAGCACAGTGAGCTCCGCTTGTCACTAATTTCTGTCACTGTCATGAATGGCTACTTAAAAAATATGGCACAAACATGATATGCACAGAGAGCATGTGTCAGGCTGTGTCACATAGTTGAATGTCTGTAAACAGCTACATCATCATGCCTATCTGTCTTATGTCTTGAGTCACCCGTGATATGGATCAAAGCATGCATAATTCAACTATCTATTAAAGATGGGAATCAAAACAGGAACATGCGTGGCAGCTCACAGTTTCCATGTCTTTATGGGTGCAGTATTGGGGCAGTAATGTTGTTCCATCATCATGAAACAAATCATTGGCTTAATGTACTGACCAGGCATGCAATTAATTGAAAGTGATGAAAGTTTTAATCTTATAGAACAAGGCTAAGGCAAAACAACAAAACAACAGAGCCATACAGGCCACAGTAAGAATATCAGAGATACTGAAGTATATCATCTGATATATAAACAAGGTCAGAAGAAGAAAGGCAAAATGGAAATAGGCAAGGCTTAGACTGCACGTGAACTTCAAAAGACTTTACAAAGTGTGACAACACCGACTATATATAGTGGCATAACTGGGATATGTGGAGCAGGTGAGCAGAACAGGTGCTGGTGGTTGGCGATGGCCAGTACAGAGGGAGGAGTGGCTAGGGGCATGCCACCTGTCACTAGGACTAGTTTTTCATTTGGACTTTAAAGCTATAATTTTACCATTTTAATATGTATGGATTTATTTTATTTATTTTTTTTTAAACAGCATAAATTTAAGATTAGAGGTCACAAAATGTGTTACCATACCTCTAGTTGCTTCCATAATTGTTACTGAGTTTGTTAAAGGTGAATAATAGTCACTTGCTCAGTCATAGGACAAATCCACGTCCGTCCATCCATCCATCCATTTTCCATACCACTTATCCTACACAGGGTCACAGAGGAGCCTATCCCACAAGGCGGAGGACACCCTGGATGGGGTGCTAACCCATAACAGGGCACAATCGTACGCACATTCACATGCTACGGACAATTTAGAGACGTCAGTCAGCCTACAAAGCATGTCTTTGGACTGGGGGAGGAAACTGGAGTACCTGGAGGAAACCCCTAAAGCACAGGGAGAACATACAAACTCTGAGCACACAGGGTGGAGGCGGGATTCAAACTCCCAAACACAGAGGTGCGAGGCAAACAACTAAAAGAATAGATATTTATTTTCCCAGGCCATGTTCAAGCATATGCATTTATTTCCCACACATTTCCACATAAAATAATACTATAAATTTCACTTGTTCATTCATCTTCAGTAACCTCTTTATCATGGATGGGACACCAGTCCATTACATGGTATCACACACACACATTTGTACATTCATTTTACAGCTAGGGGCAATTTAGAGAATTCACCTATCAGCATATTTTTAGACAGTGGGAGGAAACCAATGTACCTGGAGAAAAACTTGTGAAACGCCACACAGGCTGTAATCAGACTTCAAGACCAAACTTAAGACCCTGAAACTGTGAGGCAGCAACTCTTCTAGTGCACCACTATGCCGCATGCTACTACCAGTGAACCAATGAATTATTTTTTTTTTCTATTAAAATGTTATTATTTGAGGAAAGTTTTATTTAAATTAGACAAATGGTTTATTGAGAAGTGTGATGTAAGGCAGATGGGTGGCTCAGTAAGAGGATATGTTACGTTTTACTAGATTTACCCTTCAATATGTCACACACCACCTGCTCGTGCTGTCATTGTTAATTTGCTCAGAAACTTTACATGAAAGCATCAATGTGATATATAAGTGTCATGGAGTAGATAATTGCAGGTGCTTCCTCAAAAATGTCATGTAAAAGGTGGTAAAGATAGTGATTTGCAACCCCATCTGAAAATAGAGAAAGTTTCATCATTGTTAGTGCTTTAATACAAACAGTTTTAATCTCACATAGACACAGAAGCAAAGTCGTACTACCAGGCTAAGTATTCTCTGGACTGTATGTCACTATGGAGTTATAGCAGTGACAGGTTTGAGCAATGCCAGCTGGCTGCGCTCGTGTCCTGAGGCAGTCATCCACTGCTACTTTAACATATGGTCATGAACCAAAAAAAGTCTGCTTTCCATCATGACTTCCTGTCAGGCCACCAAGCCACTTCAGTGCATAATGAACCCTTAAACAATACATTGCTTGCACTTTGATTGCACTTTAATCTGCTTTCTACTCCTTGTTCCCTCAAGCTTGGTGCAAATAGCATTGGTCAGCTTTGAAAAGGAGCCAAATTATCTCCTTGTGTAAAGCAGACACACTGCACACAAAAATCAGATGAGCAGACACACACAAACATGCACCCACATAAGCTTCCACCCTCCTAGTCATAATGCAATCTGGAAAATGTGAGCATAATTCTTGCAGTATCTGCCTGGACAGCTATCATTATACTGGGAGGTTTCTAATTGCCTGGTTTGACTCGGAGAGCACATGATGCTCAATGGTAATTAATCTCGCACAGAGTCAGAGGGAGCAGAGGATTGTATCATGGCTTCAGCACTTTCCCAAAACCTGATGATATGCTTTCATTTTAACTTTCATCACATGATCAGTTTCACTCCATCTCTCTACCCTTACTAATAGCATTGCTGTAAACAGACGCTGAAAGACATCACAGAGCATTTAGTATTGAGTCCCAAAGGAATTATACACAGAGCAAGGTTTGCTCCTGCCACTTCTGGCCAGGATAAGGAAATACTCTCAGGTCCTGATGACAAAATGGCTTTTTTCTATAGTTGCTTCTTCCAAATAAATATCGAAGGCTAAATAATGTCAATAATGTGACAACTGCTAATATCATATTTATTTCTATACATATATAAGATCCATCCATTTGTATTAGCTGTAAAGAATAAGAGACAATGAAATTCTAGAGTTTATGTTGATTTTAGTACAGCTTGTATGTATAATGTGTGGACATTTACAGCCGTGGCCAAAAGTTTTGAGAATGACACAAATATTAATTTTTACAAAGTCTGCTGCCTCAGTTTTTATGATGGCAATTTGCATATACTCCAGAATGTTATGAAGAGTGATCAGATGAATTGCAATTAATTTCAAAGTCCCTCTTTGCCATGAAAATGAACTTAATCCCAAAAAAACATGTCCACTGCATTTCAGCCCTTCCACAAAAAGACCAGCTGACATCATGTCAGTGATTCTATCGTTAACACAGGTGAGAGTGTTAATGAGGACAAGGCTGGAGATCACTCCGTCATGCTGATTGAGTTAGAGTAACAGACTGGAAGCTTTAAAAGGAGGGTGTTGCTTGAAATTATTGTTCTTCCTCTGTTAACTATGGTTACCTGCAAGGAAACACGTGCAGCCATCATTGCTTTGCACAAAAAGGGATTCACAGGCAAGGATATTGCTGCTAGTAAGATTGCACCTAAATCAACCATTTATCAGATTATCAAGACCTTCAAGGAGAGAGGTTCAACTGTTGTGAAGAAGGCTTCAGGGCGCCCAAGAAAGTCCAGCAAGTGCCAGGACCGTCTCCTAAAGTTGATTCAGCTGTGGGATTGGGGCACCACCAGTGCAGAGCTTGCTCAGGAATGGCAGCAGGCAGGTGTGAGTGCGTCTGCACGCACAGTAAGGCAAAAGACTTTTGGAGGATGGCCTGGTGTCAAGAAGGGCAGCAAAGAAGCCACTTCTCTCCAGGAAAAACATCAGGGACAGACTGCTATTCTGCAAAAAGTACAGGGATTGGACTGCTGAGGACTGGGGTAATGTCATTTTCTCTGATGAATCCCCTTTCCGATTGTTTGGGGCATCTGGAAAAAAGCTTGTCCGGAGAAGAAAAGGTGAGCGCTACCATCAGTCCTGTGTCATGCCAACAGTAAAGCATCCTGAGACCACTCATGTGTGGGGTTGCTTCTCAGCCAAGGGAGTGGGCTCACTCACAATTTTGCCTAAGAACACAGCCATGAAAAAAGAATGGTACAAAAAAATCCTCAGAGAGCAACTTATCCCAACCATCCAAGAACAGTTTGGTGATGAACAATGCCTTTTCCAGCATGATGGGGCACCTTGCCACAAGGCAAAAGTGATAACGAAGTGGCTCGGGGAACAAAACGTCGACATTTTGGGTCCATGGCCAGGAAACTCCCCAGACCTTAATCCCATTGAGAATTTGTGGTGTAATCCTCAAGAGGCGGGTGGACAAACAAAAACCCACAAACTCTGACAAACTCCAAGCATTGATTATGCAAGAATGGGCTGCCATCAGTCAGGATGTGGCCCAGAAGTTGATTGACAGCATGCCAGGGCAAATTGCAGAGGTCTTGAAAAAGAAGGGTAAACACTGCAAATATTGACTCTTTGCATAAACTTCATGTAATTGTCAATAAAAGCCATTGACACTTATGAAATGCTTGTGATTATACTTCAGTAACAGTTAGTAACATCTGACAAAAAGATCTAAAAACACTGAAGCAGCAGACTTTGTGAAAATTAATATTTGTGTCATTGTCAAAACTTTTGGCCACGGCTGTAGAAGTCTGTAATATTATTTATGGAATAAAACATGATGGGACACACCATAGTAAATTCGTCCTCAATAGGGTGGTGTGATACAGCCCCACGAAAAGCGGAGTTAATGTTAACACCTCAAAGTGAATTAGTTTTCTGTAATAGCATTCTCAAAGTCTTTTATTCCTCTTATACTACAGCAATCTGTCAATGATTACAATTTTTAATTAATTTATCAATGACATGTCACGCTTTGTAACCATTTATACTTACTGTTGTGGAGACAAGTTACTTCCTGTTGTCACTTACATCAGAGCAGCTATAAACAGTTTTTCCCTCACCAGCCTTTCCCTCTATAAAATCTCAAATAAAATCTTGCCCTGTTACAGGGAAATCAGAGAGCGCAAAGTCCTCTGTTCCATGATGGAAAAGTATGACCCAAGTCAGTCCATAGATGTTACATAAGTGTCTGCTTACAGAAAGGTTTACCATATCAATGACCTACTCACAGTATCTGTTTTTCTTTGTTAAGAACCTTTTTTTTTTTGTTTACTTTCAGCCTTACATTATGTAGAGCATCTACCATACCTGTGAAGACCCTGTGAATTAGTTATTACTATAGAAACTCTAACTTATCAGAGGGAGTGCACTAATATAAACCTATCACTTGAATTGCAACCAGAACTACATTTACATTTATGGCATTTGGCAGACACCCTTATCCAGAGCGACTTACATTTATGTCATTTATACAACTGAGCAGTTGAGGGTTAAGGGCCTTGCTCAAGGGCCCACAGTGGCAGCTTGAACTCACGACCTTCTGATCAGTAGTCCAATAGCTTAACTGCTGAGCTACCACTGCCTTACTACTGTTAGACCTGCTATTTTTGAAAATTAATTGAAATTTTCTGACCAGTCAGAGAATCAACAACACTGGGGTATACAAAATAACATCTAAACATTAGACATTGTGTGGCAGAATGCTTTTGCAGAGTGGTAAAATTATGCGAAAGCAGGATTGAAAGCTTTATCACCAGCCCTAAGAGTACAATAGGTTGGCAGCACCAGTTACAGTAGTTGTAGAACGGCAGCAGCAATTTTCTACCACTGCCACCACAAAGCACCTTATCCAGAGAGCATTTTGAAGAGTCAGCAAAGAGCAATCCCACAAGCAATGTAAGGAACCCAAAATAAACTCACACACTTCTCTTATATCATTCTGAAAAAGGAGGAAAATATTCTAAGTCAGGGTGTTTGGATGGTTGGCCAAAAGCAGGGAGGTGATAATACAGTGCAATTAGTCCAAACATGGAGGGTTGCTGGAGCAAGGGGAGGATTTACAGCCTGCAAGTCAGCTCTTATCGGCCTGGGGCTTTTTCCAATGCAGGATTAATGTGGAAAAGGCTTTTACGTGCCTCACTGGCTCTCTGAATTAACTGAATGATGTATTATAAAGAGGACAAATTAACAGAAAACAGATTAAATTGCTTTCATGTTCAGCGGTGGCATACTGTTGAAGGAGGCATCAAATAAAATGGTTGGTACGTTTTTGTTCTTCTTTTTGTTTTTGCCTGAACCCGCTCAAGCACACAAGTGGATATGCAAGGTGTGGACAGTACGGCTTATTTCAACAAGCATCTTGGCATGAACATTACTGGGTTTTGATTCCTGCACTGGAAATGAAAATTCTGCAGAGTCGCATATATTATAGTCTCCCCACGAGCACTGTGCATTATGCATTGTGCTGGTGAAAAATTCATCTTATGACACATTTCACAAATTACATCTCATTTCCTCCTTTTCTATTTATCTATGTGATTCTGCTTTGTAAGCCTGTGAGCAGGAGGAGGAATAGACTTCTTAAAGGACAGCTATGGGTCTGAAAGGTTAATGATATTTTGATCCTCCAGTGCCATTTTTTTTTCATGGCCCCTGCTATTAATACGACCTTTGATCTTTTGCAACATGCTAGGGAAAAAATCCATACACCTATTTTAATCACAATATAAATAGCTGTGCAATTTCACTCCAAGGCAAGAAAATGTCATTTTGCTCCTTTGTTATTGAAAATCACAACAAAATATATGGTTCAGTCAACTGCATTGAATCTCATGAAAGATTCATTTTCATTCATCATGCTTCTTCACAAAGGACTCTCAGGACATTCCCAGAATACGATTCCTTAATGCAGAGTAAAGGAAGCACAATGCACTCAGCCACAAGCTGAGCCAATCCTCATTTAAACTATTGTTACAAGACTTTTGAATATAATTTTTCTCAGTTTGCTGCATTTTTTTGCTGTGTCAATCTTTGGATTATCCTTAACAGAGATTCTAACATGTCGCCATATATACAATCAAACCACTACATCCATCTGTATGCAAGCTCATACAGCATACACGCACACATTAATATTCATCATAAGTCTGTTTGCACTTCCCAGATTCTGTAATAAATATGTCCACCACTGGACTTGGAGCAGTACTGCAAACTTTGAACTCAGTGTTAATGCCCCCCTCTGATCAATCTGTAGTGCTCTCCTAGAACGGCTGTAAAACCTAGTGTGCTTCCAGGAACACACACCCTGTTCTCCGGGCCGTCTGCAGGAATGATTTAAATCCCCGTTAGAGATGCAGGGGGGGTAATTAAGCCTTGACAGAAATGAGTGGAGCTATAAAACACTGACAGAAAAGTCTATCAGAGTCAGTTTAGAGAGTGAGTAACAGCATAACATGAATCCATCCTTAGATTTACTGTTGTAGAATAATTCAGGCATGTTTTGTTATTCTCTTTGCATAAAATTCAGACAAGAACATATAATAAACCAAATGAGTGTATGCTGGTTGAGCAACAACCTGAGCAAAGATAAAGACAGAAATAATTTGACATGCAGAATAATTGAATTCTCCTAGGTGAATGACATTTAACTGCATTATTGTTCAGGTAATGCGATGCTATTTTGAAAAATACTGAATCAGCTACATAACAGTTTCAAAATCAAGATACAGCAAGAGTTATTTATTGCAATAGCAAGCGTGTTGTGAAACAACTTACAATTGATAGAGAACATAGCCCAAGGAGTCAAAAGGCCCTTGCTTAAGCACAAGATTAGAACTCACGACCTTCCCTTCCAAGAAATTTAGATTGAGTTAAATGGACCAAATGGATTGAGTTCGCTATCTGTGAAACATCATCTCACACTGGTAACGTGCAGTTCATGAAGGCAGGACATGCCAGAAATCATAGTCAGAGGTCCAGACTGAGGTTAAAACACAGGCAGACAGGCTCAAGATTGCAAGCCAGTCCTGCTGGGGAAAAAAATAGAAAGTATCATAGAATTTGTAATGGTTTTAATGGTTATAATGGGAATTGTATTGGTTTTAATGGAAACTGTAATGGTTCCTGTGTGTCAATACTGGTAATCTGTTGCCTTCTATTGGTGGCATGTTATAAGTTATGTTATAATGGTGTCTAGTGGATACCATTACGGACGTACATCCTTAATATGTCCTACTACGTAATGGAAGCCATTTGGTAATGGTGTTAATGGTTAACAGCTGATGGTTTGTAATGGTATTTATAGTGGAAACCATTAGAATTTCTGTGATGGTTTCTATTGGTTTTTTTTCAGCATGGATAATTATAAATGAAAATATACAGGCAGAAATCAAAACTAGGAAGTATACAGAACTTTAACTTAACTTAGCAGAACAAAGCATGATACAACTTTACAAAGTTTCATAGAGGCAACAGGGTATAAATGTGCAAACTAATCAAACTAATCAACTATTACAATACAGGTGTGTACGATCGGGTAATAAGCAAATGTAGAATGGGGCAGAGACAGGGCCAAAACAAACGTGAACACATGGAAAGCTGATACAAAGGGACAATCTGTGACTGTGCTTAAAACAAGACATTTTAACATTAGCTTATTATTCATTTAGTCATCTTAAAGCTTGTTCAGCATACTATGATTTAACTATATTAAAATGGAGTTGCAAGTTAGAAGCTTCAGGAATGTAGTGTATGTCTGGATCAGCTGAGATCTCCTGGCTATGTCAGGGTTAAAAAAAATAGTCAATAAAACCTCACAAAGTATTGGGGAACATGATGTTTACAACTCTTGTACAAAACGAGAAAAGCTTTTGAGGTCATACACTGCAGCCAAGCCTAGTAATAGACAACTATATATAGCTATAGATTATCCATAATTGGTCTGTCCTTTTTTAATGGGAATATGAAGCATTGTTATGCTTTTAGTTCCCCAATTCTGAACATAAAACTCTTTCCTATTGTCTTCTGTCTGACTTCCTGGCATCTATTTTCTCCTTCTTTCCTCCGCAGCAGTGCAACATGAAGAGAGGTGTTTGACACACTGCTAAATTCAAATGCATGCTTCATGAGTGTAAGGTGCGCGTTGGGAAAAAAAAACAGAAACAGTGCTTGACCATGTGCCTTTTCTTCCCATTTCCTTTTACAAACATAATCTCAAAATCAATTTTGATTGATTTTGATTTCTGTAGGTAGAGGAAGGAAGTCGAGTCGACAAAGTCTCTGAGAGGAGGACATGTGTGGTTCTCTGCAAGCAGCAACAAGCCAATGTACTAGCTCAGGTCTTTTTATTAGCCAATACATCATTTTACTTAGCCAATAACACAGTCCCTCACACAAAAGATAATGGATGTTTCTGCTAGGTTGCTGCTGGAGTTGCTGCAGTGGTAATGTAGATTAATTTACTGCAAACAGATTGATTTTCTCCTTTTTGGTAGGACTCATTTGTTGTTGTTTTTTTCCTTACTGTGGTGGCATCTACAGTAACTGCCCACCTGTGTGAAGTGGTATTGACTTCTCGAGCAAATGTGTAACCAGATGCATTCAATTTTTTGTCCTCTCACAATTCCCTTTCCTACTACTCTGCTTACGTTCTATAAAAAACAATGTGAGATGATTACACAGAATATCACCAATGACCTTAAGAATGCCAGACAAAACCTTTTTACAACTCCCTCATCCACCAAAATGTCATTTTAGTATTCTCTATACTATATTTGATTTCTGTTGTCTGCATGGACTGTAAAATGGGCTTTAACTTTTGTTTTTTGTTTTTTCATCCACCATTTCATCCACATCACATGCTCCGGTTCTCCTCAAATCCCACACTCGCTGTCTTACTCTTTCTCCACACATTCTCTCTATGACAGGCAGTATTGGAGGCTGATGGAGACAGCACCGACCCATGTCAACCCCACCCTCGCTGTACAGTCAGCACTTCTGAGGTCAAGCCTGATGCATTGCTGCCTGTAGAGCTGCACATTAAATATGAGGCCAAATAAAGCAGTGAGAGGAGGAGAGGAGCCTACACACCCTCATCCATGCACTGTGCTGCCTACTGTGTGCCTGGATAGCAGGAGAGAGAGAGAGAGAGAGAGAGAGAGAGAGAGAGAGAGACAGACTTTTTTACTGGAGGAACTTAGCATCATAGTGGACTCCTAAATGCCCAGTATATTGTTTCATCTTAGCAATTATGTCCCCATTGCCAAACACTGACAAGCAGCATGAAAGAATAGAGCAGGATTGTGAATACATCACACACCGAGTTCAGAGAATGGTATTCCACTGCCCAGTTATCACCTAGCATGGAGCTGTGTGTGAACTCGCTTTAAAATACCGACAGTTAAAACAGGCTGAATGCAAAATGGGGCTTACTAAACTAAGACTCTATTTGAGATTGACAACAATGAGCACATGTCTACTTAATAATGGCTTAAAGGTGCTGAGGTATACTGTCCATCAAAAGTTTGGGTAACTTGCCTTTTTTTACTATATGTTTTTATTAAATTTGCATTGTCTTTGTTAGCTTGTGAGTGAACAACCATGTATTAAATACTACAATTTATTTTGAGGCTGGCACAGAGATGCAATGGATCTTCATAGCCCCAGAGGTCCTGGGTTCAAGCTTGAGCTCAGGTTACTGTCTGTATGGAGTTTTGTCTTCTCCATGTGTTTATATGGGTTTCCTCTTGGTCTTTCAGGTTTCCTCCCACTGTCCAAAAGCATGCACTCAGGTAGGTAGATTGGCTAAGATAAAGTGCCCCTAGTTGTGAATGTGTGAGTGTATGGTGTCCTGTGAAGGTCCGGCTTCCCATTCAGGGTGAATTTTATTGTTATTTATTTAGTGTTATTGGCACCCTGTGTTATTAGGCTCTGGATCCACCACAACCATACTTTCAGAAATAGATGTACTGTAAATAAATGTACTGTAGATGTACTGTAGATGGTACTTTTTCTTGTCACTGCAGTGTCACTATCAAGGGTATATCTTTTCTATATTTAATATGAATCTTTTGGTTGAAAAGGTGCATGAGGAATAAGTTTAAAGGTACATCAGTGGTCCTTATTGTACCTTTTAATTTTTTTTTTTTTTTTAAAGCTACACTATACTCATGTTTTCAGGTAGAATATAAAACACTAAAGGTACAAAAGATGTCATAAAAGCAAGGAAAAATAAAGCCTGGTACCTTTATTTCTGAGAATGCAGACCATTCCATTACAGATAGCACTACCTCCTTCCTCTTCAGGTATATTTTGTACGTCTTTACAGTGTGTTTTGAATGATTGGAATATTTTCTCACATTTTTTTTTTTTTTTTTTTTTTTGAATCAAGGTCTCCCCAAACTTTCAATGAGTTGTGTATATGTGAGTAACATATTTTGGTGAGTATAATTACAGAATCAGTTGATGTGCATATAGGTAAGAAAAAGGAAACACAATAGCGCAATCAATAATTTTGCACTATGCTTTTCATTTGTAATATTTTTCACTTTTTCCTTCTGTTTTTTCATCTAAAGACAGCAAGCAGAGGCCGTCCATTTCAGATCTGCCTAAAATCATCTTAACAAAGGTTCGACTAAGGTACGTTTAACATGGCAAATATTCGGCTTGTTCAGTGTGTTGAGTGCTGGATGTTTAGTCATTCTTCTTCCATCATTAGTAGTAGCATTCTTTGTGATAAATGTATATAAGTTAGCTCACTGATGGAGAAGATTGTAGCATTAGAGGATTGCATCCAGATGCCAGAGAAGGTTACCAAGCATGAGGGCAGCATGCTCTTTTTGTTGGAGAAAGTTAGATACTTTAGGCAGAGTTAGGCATTAGATCCCTCACAGTGGGGCTGATGTGGGGGTGATAACTCGGCGGCATAACTGCAAAGCCAAAGCTAACGCTAAGGCTCGCCCATGGGAGCACTACTCCTCTCTGCTTCATGTGTCAAACAGGTTTGCTCTCCTCAGTGAAGCGCCCGCTGAGAATCCTGTTGAAAGTGCTCTGGTTATAGGAGACTCTATTTTATGGCACATAAAATTAGTCTCGGAATAGGCCCAGTTAATCAGTGACAATCCAGAGCCAAAGCCAAGGAGTAGACAAGCAGGCTAAAATGTCTGCTAACTGCCTTGAGTTGTCACTCAGGTTCCACCATTAGAGACTATGTGATTAAACCAAATGAGTATGTAGCATTAAATGAAGCTAGTAGTAACTGGCAGAGGAGGAGGTGTCACTGTTACTTTTAATGATATTCTAGGCATCACACAAAAACCTGGACATGAATTCGACACATTTGAAATTCTTTATACTAAGGTAAAGCCTGGTGTTTCACAAGGTTCTGTTTTAGGCCCGCTGATTTTTTCTGGGTACAATTATTTGTAAACATGGTATTAGCTTTCACTGTTATGCTGATGACACATAGTTTTATGTTTCAGCAAAGCCAGATGAGAGACATCAGCTTTATAAAGTTGAGGAATTTGTAAAGGGCATTAGACACCGGATGCTGAGTAACTTCCTCCTACTTTAATTCAAGACAGAAGATGACAAGACAGAAGCACTTCTACAGGGACCACAGGCAGCTAGAAGTAAGCTTTCTGATTACATAATAACTTTGGATGGCCTTTCAGTTACATCATGTGCAGCAGTAAAAGACCTTGGTGTGATTATTGACTCCAGTCTCTCATTTGAAGCTCATGAAGATAATATTACTAAGACAGCCTTCTTTCATCTCATAAATAATGTTAAGATAAGAAATATAATGTCACTACATGATGCAGAAAAAAAGTAATTCATGCTTTTGTTATCCTATACACACTGCATTGGCTGCCAATAAAATTTTGCATCGATTATAAAATACTACTGTTGATCTATAAAGCACTGAATGGTCTCACACCGTAGTACTTGAGTGAACTTCTGGTCTTTTATGATCCGCCACGCCTGCTTCGATCAAAAGGTGCAGGCTCTTTGTTGGTACCTCGAATAAATAAAGCTACAAGAGGGGGAAGAACTTTCTCTTACAAAGCCCCACGGTTATGGAACAGCCTTCCAAATAGTGTTTGGGACTCAGACACAATCTAGTCTAGGCTGAAAACACATTTGTTTAGTCAAGCCATTTGTTAATACACTTTTCTCTTAGGGGTAAAGGCACAGACCTGGAGGAGTCATGAGTGTTTTGGTAAACTGGATTATTTGGATGCTGTCTAGTTCCTCTCAAGGTTTGCCCCTTATGTCATCTCAGGGAGTTTTTCCTTGCCACTTTCACCCCTGGCTTGCTCATTAGGGATAAATTAAAAATTTTAATTTTAATTTTATAACCAAATTTCTGTAAAGCTGCTCTGTGACAATGTCCATTGTTAAAATCACTTCATAAATAAATTGAATTGAATTGAGCATTAGTACAGGGAATTGAAAACATGTAAAGAGATTAGGATCATGTAAAGATCATTATGCTAGATATTTGTGGTTTTGTGCCTGTAGTCTTTATCCCTTACCATCATGTCTGCTCCAGTCCGAGTGGATGTCCCATTGCTGCTACATTGTTTATGAGCAGCAGATTGTCATGGTGATACGAAGATGCCTGCAGCACACTAATAAGGCTGAGAGAGTGCTGGAGCCAGTCAGAGTGGACCCAGAGTGCCAGCCTCCAATGAGCACCACTCTGATAAGGTCAATGAAGATGATGCGTGCCTGCTGATGTTTGCTGAGTGCAATGAGACCCTCTCTCACTCCTTTTCTCCCTCTCCATGCATGCCTACAGATTACTAATGCATGCATCTTGGGAGGAGACCTGATCACCTGTGCACTGCAGTCAGGTAGCCTTGAGGACTCATTGAGTCCCTTTCTTTGCAATTTAGGCTGATTGATATGGATCACAATAAGCTCAGTACAGATTCTATGTATGTATATAATCTTCATTTCAGTTTATTTTTTCAAAAGTAAAGGAAAAGGCTATTTTATTGTACTGTAAGAAAATATTTACAAAAAAAAAAAAAAAAACCTGTTGAGTTGTTCTAAAAGTTACCAGCACAGGGTTCAAAGCACCCAAGTATGGCCAAGTATGTCATATATACACAATGGCATGGTCATGTTTTCAGTTTAGTGGCACCCTTAGTGGTAAGAGCTCATAAGAAAATGCAGGAACATTCTGATAAAAAGGATTATAGCATGGAAATATTCAGCATGAGAGGCTTAAGTAGTAAGTACTTTGTTGTAAACAAAGAGCTTCTGATTAACCTTCTAACCTTATTAAGTAGCTGTATGTGATTTATAGGAAAGATCAGGTACTTATACATGTCTGTGATTGACAGAGCTTCATTTGGTCACATTGCTTCAGGGAATATTGAGCATTGCAATTTGTAATTGCTCATTAGTTACCATAAAATACCTCCATAGTGTAATAAACATTCAGTGTCAGGGGAATATGAGATCAAATTTTGAATAACTGCCTTTTTAAAGCATCCCTCACAAATTACTAAAAATCACCAAGCAGATATTACATTTATTAACAGTAACTGTGGTAAAGGTAGACATTGTTTTAATGGAAGTACTAAAGCCAACTGCAGCAATAAGTTTGGGGCTTAATATTTATTACTGTAAATCCAGTAAGACTTTCATTTCTGAAAACCATTCACTCTATTGCTCTGTTCTGTAATGGTAAGAAAACTTTGTTTGGAATGAATGCTATTCGAAAAAGCTGAAAAAGATTCACAGAGACACAGAAAATTGGAAAGGTTAAATATGTAACACGCTTTTTAATGGGCTCGAGAGTATCTTAAACGCTTCATAATTTTCCATGCCAATATAACATGTACGTCATGCACCAGTCAATCTGAGAAAAATGGTCTAGTTTTAATGATGTTCTCCATTGGTGCACAACCTGAGCTGCCATTATTTAAAGACAAATATGAAATCCATGGGTTTGCTGGAGAACTCTTTAACATTTAACATACACATTTATAATCATTACAGATTGCAAGACAAGCATCAGTGATCTCGATTGACTAATTGCATATGTATGTGCATATGTAGTATGTATATACACGTACTTGCATACTAAACAGGATGGAGTGCAAAACCAGATTTATCAATTCTTATCTGTCCAAACCTCTGAGAATAACAAACATTAATATCTATTTTCAATACCATTTTTTTTTTTTTTTGTGCTTTGCTTCTAACAGCAGATATTGTCACAGGAGTTTTACAGCAATCCAGACGTAGATCTAGATCCCTAATGACGAAGCCAGAGGCAACAGTGGCAAAGGAACCTGCCCAAGACGAGATGAGGAAGAATACCCTGAGAGGAACCAGACTCAATATGGAACCATCAACTTTTGAGTATGGAATTACAAATCATTACAGTATACGTATAGTTGTAGTGTAAAGTATAAAGGCAAACAGTATGAAGTGTGATGAAAGGATGTTCAGTATGAGCATATTCTGAATAAGAGTCCTGGGATAAGGAGAAGAAATTCTTTATAATTGAATCAGCAGTTCTTACGTACAAATCTACAGTATCCAGGTGAGAATATCCACTGAAGCAAGGGTGGGACTTGGGCATAAACATTTTTATTAAGTGCAGATCTTTACAGTATCGATGTAGGACCATCCACAGCAGCAGAAAGTTTGAGATGAAGAAGCAGAAGGAACAGAATAGAAGTCCAGAGCGTGAGACGAGCCACAGCAAAAGTGTGTCACAATCTGGTGTGGATCAGGAGCGCAAGCACAGCTCTACAGCAAGAGAGGGAACTAATTATTAGGTAGGCTCTTATCCTACAGTGGTTTAAAAAGGTGTACACCATGAGAGACTCTGGCAGGTCTACCTATGACAGCCTAGCTAAAAGGGAGAGTCAGGAGGTTAGCCAGGCATGAGAGCACCCTGGGACATAAAGCAGCCAGCCACTCTACCATCAACAAACCTGAGTGATCACATGGCAGAAGGAGGGCAACAGCATGAAATATCCCAATTTAGAATAATTCTCTATGCCAAGGAACCCCCAGATCTGCACCTGTGCCTACGAGAAAACCTATTTAACAAAATGCCTGACTCAACAAATAAGTTTGCAACCTAGACCTAATGATTGGAAATACACCTGAGTCCCAAGCAGAAAGACTATTCCATATCTGGGGAGCTTTGTCTGAAAATGATCTGCCTCCCTATGCCATTTTCATTATTCTAGGTATCGAGAAAGAACCTGCACTTTTTGAATAAAGCAGTCATGGAAGACCATAAGTTTGCTTGGGGATTGTCAGCATTTGGCAGACGCCATTATCCAGAGATACTTACATTTATACATCAGAGCAGATGAGGGTTAAGAACATTGCTCAAGGGCCCAACAGTGGCAGATTGGTGGTGCTGGGATTTGAACTCACAACCTTCCAATCAGTAGCCCAACATCTTAACCACTGAGCTACCACTGCCCTAACTGGACTAACTGGAGCATGTTTATGAACCTGCTGGAACATCAAGACAGTGATGCATAAATATAGTCCAACCTAGATGTAATAAAACAATTTTTTCTACACCATGTATAGCCATTAAATTGCGTAGCTTAGAATGTTTCTGAGATGAATAAGTGCATGCACATGAGCTTTAGCTAAGAAGCTGGAATCAATAATCACACCAAGGTCTTTCACTGCTGCACTGAATGATGATTAATTCATAATCAGAAAGCTTATTTCTAGCTGCCCACAGTTTTAGTAGGTGTGCTTCTGTCTTGTTAGATTTAAGTAGGAGGAAGGTACTCAGCATCCAACTCAACTCGTCACTGAGCTGGTGTCTGTTATCTGGCTTTGCTGAAACATATAGAGGTGTGTCATCAGCATAGCAGTGGAAGCTAATACCATGTCTATGAATAATGTCTGTACCCAGACATAGCATATATAAGGAAACAAAACAGCAGCCCTAGAGCAGAGCCCTGTGAAAAACTAACTTTTGAAAGCAGAAGACGTAAGACCACAGAGTGAAGAGGAGATTTTAAAAATGTAAAGCTTCTAACTTAAGGTATTTCATACACATCCAACTTTCATTACCCCTGGGATGATATTATGTGTTTTTTTTCTTCCAAAAGTTGAAATCAACTAGGAATTCCATCATAAAACTTGATCCTGGTATCACAGAAGGCTGAAGCAAATCCTCTCTATTATCAACATTATAAAAGGTCTTTGTTAGTTATTTTATAGGCCTGTTGACAATTGCTGAGTAGGAGACAAGTCAGCTATGATTGGGCTTGCTGATGAAAAAGTGAGACAACCGTGTGTGTGTGTGTGTGTGTGTGTGTGTGTGTGTGTGTGATAACCATTCTTACACTCAGAAAGGGGCCAATCATCATGTCAGAATTAAAGGTGAGGCCTCCAAGTATGATTGCCACTTTCCAAAGTGACAACAATAGCACCTAATGTGTCAGGCTCTTGGTCACAGTAAACCATGAACCTCGAAAAAAGAAAGCAAATCCTTGTGAAGACTATGTGTCTTTTACACCTGCAAAATAGTTGCTCAAAACACCATTTTCATCATATCACCAAAAGTGAAATGCTTGATTAATTGTAATGCGTCAATGATGTATGAACCACTGGGATAGCTAGCGAAAAGACTGAGGAAAAAGACAAACAAATGATTTCTTTTAAAGTTTCAGAGATACATAAAGTAATTGGACAACCCCCACATTAGATTCCCCCCCCCCCCTCTCTCTTTTTACAATCAGTGCACATTTTATCAGATACTGTACACCTACACCTGATTTCTTTTCATATAGGGAGCTAGCTAGTGATTTTTCCCTCTGCAGGTAATAACTGAACAAATAAATACACAAGCAAGATGTTGATAATGCAGGTATACAATTTATGAGCAGGAGTACATTCCTGTAAAGTAATACTTAAGAGAAGAAATGTAGAAGGTTAACAACCACAACTGCTCTGTGGTCTACCAGTCAACGTGTTTAACATCAGTCTCCACTCTACTGTAATGAAAGTGGAGTGATGGAGATGATGGAGGCTGCGAGTCTATAAGTGGGGATGAAATCCCAGAGCCAGACTTCTGTATCCTGCGGCATTCCTGAATGAGAGGAGCAGCTGGGGAAGGTGTTTGTCACGGTGTGCTGAGCTTTGAACAAGCAGAGCCATCTGGAGTTCTTCTACTCCCCTCAATAACACAAGGCTGTATGGGGCCCAAAACCAAGAGTGCAACAGCATCAGAGATACAGAAAGCTTTTCCTTCACGCTTAGAGAAACCACATGAGGAGGATTAAGAGGGTTTATCACTAAAGGTTGGGGTGTGTATTTAGTGGGTGTTTTTATTGCAGGAAACAGGGGAACATTGTGAAATAAGTTACAGGTAAGATTAAGTAAGTGTGAACTTTTCTTTCAGAGTCTGACACTGTTGAAAATACAAGTGCATTTCTTACAAATGATGGTTTAATTTGGCACAGTTCCTCTGTGTACTAGGGGTGTAAACCTCAGGATTCCACACAATAGGTTATGATTTTGATTCTTAAGACAGTGATTTGGTATTTGACAATAATAATAACTCTGCTACGATATGATACAATACAATTTTGATTCTTAAAGCAGCAATCCCATATTTGACAATAGCACTGAATCTTCTAAGATTTTATATGATGCAATGAGATTTGACCAACTTTGTTCATAATCTGAGGTTGGGCTATTATTAATTGGCAAATGATAATGTAGAGAAGGATTATTTTAATTATCAGAGTTATGGGGAAATCACCTTGGTAGCCTATTTACACATCAGTTTCAAAATCTGATATATTTTGTACACATTATATCTAAAATAATGTGAATTATTTTGTACAGTTGCCTATCTTTTCACTAATAATCCATTTCTAATCAATTATAATTGATAATAATTGATTCATTGATTCCAACTGTCTGATCATTACAGCCCTAACAAAATCCATTATTATATTCCTTGTAGATTGATCAGTTCTGAGCACGACACATTAGTCTTTGAATACTCTTTTCAGGAAATATGTATGAGCTAGGTTAGCTGTATTTAATAATGTTCATTTAAATGTTTAGCAGCAGAAGAATGGAGCTCCAACAAAAGAGCATCAGATTACATTTCGGGGATTTATATTAATGCTATGAAACAGTACTGTTCTTATCCCAGTTACCTCAAAAAAAACTTGACATATAAGATGTATGGTGTGACTATATTTCATCTCAGAAAAGGTCACACTCACATGAGTTCACAAGCATAATTAAACCAAGAGTTTACTCAAAGTGGCAAAAAGAGACCTGCATAGGCTTAATGGTCTTTAAAACAGCATTTGAAAACTGCTTACACTTGCACACAAATATTAGAGGTGTATCACAATTTATCTTTAGTGCTCCAAATATCCATATCTGGGGTGGGTGTGGCCTAAACTGGAAGAGATTCGAGTTTTTTTTTGTTTTTTTTTGTTTTTTTAATTAAATTAAATATGAACCCTACCACTATGCCCTGGAAATCCAAGAAGTAGAAATACCAGCACTCACCAAACCTGCATTTATGTTTATCTTGATATTGTGAAGCCAGACCTCTAAGACAAGTTCCAATGTCCCAAAAAACACCAGCAGCATACATGCAGAACCATAGACAGCAGCCACAATCAAAGCAAGGGTACATGTTTGTGGGATGGAGCTAGAGGGATGGCTAAAACAAGCCTCTGAGATTAGTGGACTGTTTGGAGAAGAAGGAAAGAGATCCATCAGAGAAACAAAGATGGTGGGTGCAGGCAAATACATCACTGCATATCCCAATGCAATTCCTTTTCCTTTCCCAGAAGCTTACCCTCAAGCACGTCATTGACTTCTTGGTTGCGTTTCCTTCATAGCTACCACACATAAGCACCATGAGCACTGCTTCAACAAGCTACACCGAAGTCCCCAGAGAGGGAAGAGAATACATATATACAGTAAATAAGGAAAATTATTATAGAGCACATTTAAACTCAACTGATGTTGCCCAAGGTTTTGTATATAAATAGACAGGTCTAACATAAATGTCTCTTGTATGAAAAGCAAACACCAATCATTTGATACAAAAAAAGTCTATAAGTCTATAATAATTTAAACAAAATAATTTAACACTCTGTAAGTGGGACAGAAAAGACTTTTACACCATTCCAATAAGCAAAGAACTGCAGTAAACGAAACAGGATTTGATAAAAAAAAATAAATAAAAAAAATCTAGAAGTTGTTTTTATCTTAGCATATTTTCTAAGGTGTTTTTCATTTATTTTTAATATTTATTTACTAATAAATTTAGGTTAAGGAAGCTGTGGAGGAGAATACAATTTGAATGTTACCAGCAAAAATCCTATGGCTAAGATAAGATTTAAGGAATTTGCATGCAATTCTGTTTATGCCAATGTAGGGCAAGATCCAACATCCAATATGGTGAATAATGAAGTATGGGCAAATTAAATGTGGCATTGAAATCCAAGATTTTTAAAAAGCACTTAGCTCACCATAAGTGGGGGGGGGGGGGGGGTTTCAGTGTATTGAAGAAAGTTTCACAGAAGGACTTAATTCTCCAAGACTGTGCCACATTTCAGTCACAAATTAAAATATAATCCATGGGATATTTTTTTAAAAATTAGGTAAAAAATCTTATTTAAAAGTTTACACTGACCAGTGCCATCTTGACAGAAACATATTAAATGCTTGTTTGAGATACATGTTCCAATAGATGGAGGTTGTGATGGTTTGTTCCTTTGCATGAAGTGTGACAAGTCCAGGAAGCCAGACATAAATTGAAACTGTCACAAATTCCTCCTCTCAAGTGTGCAGTATGATGTCCAGCATGATGAAAACTGCTCCCGTTTACTTTGTTTTGAGTCCATGTCATATGCTTTCATTTTTATTCTAATCTTGTCTCCACGCCCGTCCTCTCATTAGTGTATTTCTCGATTGTGTCCACCCATTCTCTCTTTAGATCTGAATTAGTTTGTCTATTTATACCCTGTTGTGTCTTTGTGAAGTCTCATTCATTGTAAGTGTGCATCTCTTATTTCCTGTTCCCTTTTTATGTTTGCCAGTGTTTTGGCTCCCACAGAGGACTCTGAAGATGATTTTTGGGTTCACCCTAATAAAACACATGCTGAGTATATGCACTCGCATCCTGCCTACACTGAGAAGACGAACAAGTAAGAGTAAAGAAGTGGCAGAACCATATTTTAGGAGTCTGTGGTTCAGTATCGTATTCATCTAGCCCAGTCTGGAACCCCTACTTCTCTAATGATATCTGGCAGCTAAATGAGATGTCTGACTTCAACACCTTCCATGCACAAAGTGAAGGAACTCATTAAGCATCTATGGTGTGGTTGCGGTACATTTCGATCCTAAAGAATATTCTACGTTTTCCTCAACCCAAAATACCACCTCAAGACTGTATATCAATGCATACATGCTCTCGTTTTCCCCTTTGTCTACATAAAACAAATAAATACCCATTAAAGGCTCAACCGGGTTACCTGTGTGTGATTTTTGTTTACACTCAGCCTTTGGAAAGCTACAGCATTTCAACATGTAATTGATTTCTCGTAGTCCTGTCTGTTATTCGAGCAGTGATAAATGTTAAATCAGGACTCTGTCGTATAAGCATTCGTGAGAGTGTCAATTCCTCTATATTTCATTGCTCTGTGTACTGCTCAGTGAGATTTAATGGCTTTTACATCTATTTTAAAATTTATACTCTAGCACCAAGAGGAGCTTCTCCCCTTCACAGCATGCATACTTCAGCTCCCATCACAACACCCACCATGACACTTCACAACCAGTGCTAATAAATACAGTCCCTATGGGAGAAAGCTTATTGCTTAAATATGGAACTGGCAGCTATTTATCTGTGGAGATTAATGTGTACAGGTAAATCTGAAGGACGTAAATGTTTCATGTTATTTCCAGGAAAAAGGGCTGACATGAAAATAGCAAGATTTTAATAACTACTTATCAGGAGTCTGAAGGAATAAATTGTTAATTAAACTGCATTGTTAATTAAAAGATTTGTGCAATGTTTTCACATCAAACATTAATTAAATTGAAAAGATGAGAAAAGTTACATTCAAAGTAACAACAGAGATTCAGGTGTTTGATGTAACTGTTTAGGATCTTTAATTTAACCAACACAAATTCACAATCAAAAATAATTATTTTAGATTTACCAGTGTATTTTCCTAATCTAAAACATGGAGTGAAAGGATAATCTTCATATCCAGAGATCTAATCTATCACATTTTATACTGTAAAACTGTGGCTTGTTGATATAGTGATATAGAGTAATTGGTTGAAAGACAAATATATATATATATATATATATATATATATATATATATATATATATATATATATATATATATATACACACACACACATACATACATACACACAGTGGGTATAGAAAAGCATCATTTCAGTCTGAAAAGCAACAAAACGTGATTATTTTAAAGGGGGATGTGTTACGACACGTGGTGTGTAGTAGGACGAGGGAGTCAGGATGCATGCGCAGAGGAAACGTCAGTTTATTAGGAACAGGAAGTTCACAAATAAAGGGACACACAAAACACCATCAAACATAAATCATCCAGAAAAAAGGGTAACAATAATGCATGGAGGTGGTCTGGGAACCACGGACTATGAGCTAGGAAACAAACACGCGAGGCATGGAGATGGTCTGGGAACCATGAACAAAGAGCTAAGGGATAAAGCTCAGGCAAGGAGGTGGTTTGGAAACCACGAACAAAAGGCTACGGAACATATCTAAGTCAGGTTTGAACTAAACTAAACTAAACTAAACTAAACTAAACTAAACTAAGGTTATACTATACTAATACTCCGCGCCGAAGCGGACACGGAGCGGGGTTTAAGTAGCAGAGTTGATTAACAGAAACTAGATCTCATCAGCGACACCTGGAAACGAAAATTACACATTACAAGGCGAACCAATGAGGAATAAGGAGGCGGAGACATGACACAAACCAAAACATGAGCACATGGGGAAATACAGGAGGCGGAGACATGACGTGAACGAAAACATAAACGCACATGGCAGAGGTAAACAAAACGTGAGTACATGAATGACAGTCCAGAGGGTTTTTTAATAGCGCTGGAATGCGCGCAGTGGAATGCACTCCTTCGCAGCGAGAGCGAGGGAGCGGGAACCTAACAGGATGATTCTTTTCTATACCCACTGTGTGTGTGTGTGTGTGTGTGTGTGTGTGTTTATATAGTTATAGCGTTGGGTGGTTCTGTGTCGTATTAAAATCGTGTAATGCATACCTGGCCATGGATTACCCTGCTTATACCATGGTCACTCGCCAGCACTAACAAGTTAAAAAGGTCATTGATGTTTGCAGTGCAAAATTTGACTGTAAGGATAAAAATAATGGTTAATTTTCATTAGTCATTTTATATATGGGTTATTAGATCTAGAATTCTGCCCCCTCTAAATCATACACAGAGATAAAGTAGTGCGATAAGATTTCATTTATTTGAATTAATTATAACAAATTGTTATTAGAGAGACAGAGAGAGAGAGAGAGAGAGAGAGAGAGAGAGAGAGAGAGAGAGAGAAATTATGCATGTGTGAATTACCTGTGTCTGTGCCGGGTCTGTACTAATAATGAAGCTGTGAGTTTATCTACTGTATGCAACTGTAACTGTGTGTTAATATGGTTACAGTTATTTATAGGCAGCACATTAATCGAAAACAGTGATTAAACCGACTGGAACTATGTGTGCATTATATGGTTTGAACGCATACCTTCAAAGGAATAAGGAAATTTGCTGGTAGGTTTTATTGAGCATCTTGGAGAATCTGCCACAGTTCTGGAGACAGCCATTTTATTTTTTGTCTGAAAAGTGGTCTGTATGTTTTTTTCTTTACTGACATACTGACTGACATTTTTTGTAGTCAGTAGTAATGTTTGAAAATATAAAATGTTTTTGTACTGACTCAGTAATGGAGAAGTAAATAAACATGTATAACAAAAAATATTATTCTATTTGTTTCCTTCTTATTATTGAATGCAATCTCATGCAAACTTAAAATGTTCACACCATGCTTTGGCTGATATTTGTACACTTTCAGGAAAGAAAAGGTATTAAAAGTGTACTATTTATTGTCGCTTGGGTGGTACCTTCAGGTGAACAGATTTATAATGTATTCTTTATCTAGAAAGATACGTATAGTATAGTGTGCCTTTATATCTTTATCCTAAATGGTAATTACAGTCCAATTATGTGACTAAAATAGTATGGAACATTCACAGCATGATAACTGCTAAATCCAATAATCTGCTTAGACTTGAAATATTTCTAGGGATAGGGACATTAAAAGCTATGTACGTTTGCAACAGTAGTGTAAGATTTAAACCTTTGTGTTTGGAGACACTGATTAACAAAATCAAGTAAACAAGAGTGCCTTAAAAAAAAACAAAAAAAAAAAAACAACAGGATTAATTCAGCAGTGTAGAAATTCTGTGTTCTGCGGTTTATACCTGGTATATTTTTTATCCTTACATATGATGCCATATTTCATGGCATCTAGAAATATATATATATATTTTTTATATCAGTATACCATAATTTTAACAATATAACTATTGCAGACAACATACAATCAAGCTAGTATACAGTATAATCTTTAAATAATACTGTACAGCATTTACTGGCACATAACACCTGAACCATAATACCTTAGATGTTATATGTCAAATTGTTATGTCAAAACATGACATTCCCGCACTCTTGAAGTTAATAAAACAAAAAATGCAGCTTGTCACATAACTGATAAACCGTAAAGGCCTCTGCCATGAATTCTTCCTCACTGCTGAAAACTTAAGGAACAGCGTTACCTCAAATCGCTCATGTGTGGTTTCTTTCCATAAATGTCAAATATATGCGCTTCTTACATAAGCTGTTAAATATCAATGGTTATACTGCCATTTCATTATAGAAAAGAAAACATATTAGAACACTTGCCTTGAGGTCTGTCAGAACTGCTGTCATAGCAATATTAAGCACCACCTTCTGACCAATCAGAATTGAGAATTCAATAGCGTTGAGGTGGGGACACGCTGGATTAGTGGTGAGCACCTCCAGGGTTGGGGGTTCGATTCCCGCCTCTGCCCTGTGTGCCTGGAGTTTGCATGTTCTCCCTGTGCTTCGGCGGTTTCCTCCAAGTACTCTGGTTTCCTCCCCCAGTCCAAAGACGTGCGTTGTAGGCTGACTGGCATCTCTAAATTGTCCATAGTGTGTGAATGGGAGTGTGTATGAGATTGTGCCCTGCGATGGGTTGGCACCCCATCCAGGGTGTCCCCCTGCTTGTGCCCCGAGTCCTCTGGGATAGACCCAAGGCTCCCCGTGACCCTGTGTAGGATAAGCGATACAGAAAATGGATGGGTAGATAGATAGTGCTGAGGTATACACTCATATATTATTAATAAATGTGAAAACATTTGTAGTAATGAATAACACAATACTGTTATTAATCAGTGTGTCTTCCTGCATGACATGGTCTTTAAACATTTTTGCATTCTGTTGCTGAAATGCCATTTCAAAATTGCATCATTTATAAGAATTGTGCATACTGTAGGTTAATTTTCTTTGCTTGCGCTGAAGCACTAGCATTTACAATATTATGAAACAAAGACAACCGCAGGTTACTTTGCCACCAGGTTACTTTACCACAACATTATTCTAATGTGAATTAGTGCAGAATTGAAAGTAGGTGTCCCTCAGGCACAAACTGATGCCAACTCTGTATGACAGGGACTGTTGAGCACTATTTTACCCACTGAATAGATTTCACAGTGATTCATATGCAGCACTACTCCAAGGTAAAAAGGGAATTCAAGCAAATGCTTTCACATTCAAACAAATTGTTATCTGTTTTTGCATACAGAATGCAAATGTAACAGGCTTCTAAAATGAATAATCCCTTTGAAAGTTGTTGTGCATAATGGTAATAATTATTTCTTATTCTCTCTCTCTCTCTCTCTCTCTCTCTCTCTCTCTCTCTCTCTCTCTCTCTCTCTCTCTCTCTCTCTCTCTCTTTCTCTTTTTATGCCTGTTTAATGCAACAGACAAGTTGTGCATGAGTAAGTGTGTGCGTGTGTGCATGCGTGTGTATCAATGTGTGAGTGTGTGTAAGAGGAATGATCAGAGGATTATTTTGTGTATTTCTTTGTAGAGAAGCTAATCAGCAGACAGAAACAGACAGTCAAACACGACAGTGAGTGTGTGGTGCACGTCTCCAACTGAACGTGTGTGCGCCCATGTCAGGAATACAAATGAGGAAACGGCGTCATTTAAATCTATACCAGTTAACCATTCTCACATTCTCTCCTCACTGCAGCGCGGCATACAAATAGCAAAAGAAAAACACTTTCAACTGAAAGGCTGAGGATAATTAATTGTGTATTCAAATCCTCCACATATATCATCTATACTGGGTTCCTGCTGCATTTCATGGGTTTTGCAAGCATTAGTTAAACATCTGCACATGGTGGGTACTGATGGTTTTTACAGGGCTTGTTAGTTTTGTTAAACACAGCGTGTGAGTAATATCCTTTAAAAGATGCCAGACAGAAGGAAAAGAAACCCTGACTGAAGTGTGGCATACAAATCCGTCATAATGCTTTTTTTTTTTTTCTGAGGAAATACATTTATTCAGATCCACCCTACAGATGCACTCTACAGTTTTCTCCGGGCATATACACGCGCATACATGGTGAGACGTGAAGCCAACCAACCGCATCTTTTTTTTCGAACTGCTGCTCATGCGGCGCCACAAGGCAGCGTAAAGGTACGTTTACAAATACAGCGACTTGCAGCGACAAAGTGACCGGAGACCATTCATTTTCAATGAGCGACAGCGACCGTTGGCGACTAGACGTGGGTGTTTCTATTGATGCGACTAAGTTGACTAAGTTTGACTTCATACAAATTTGGAGTGAGTTGGTGCAGCAACTACCAATGGGAGTGAAGACAGTAGAGCGCACGTGATCCGTAGCCTCCCATACTTGCTAGCTATTATTTTGCTTTAAACGCACTAAGGCCATAAGCTAAGCTAAACTAATTGACACTTGCATTTTCGCTGCAGATAGATGGCCTCAACTTTATATACAAACGCTCAATGTTCATTTTAACTGCAAGAAAACTGTTTGTTTTTTTTTTTTCAAAAGTGGAATGCTAGTTGCGCCACCCACTGATAAATGTTACTATGGCAACCAGTAGTAGGAATGCCTACTGGTGACTTCATAGTACAGTGATTGGTGACTTGCAGCAATAAAACTGCTGTATGTGTGAACATAGCTTAATACACTCGTAAGAAAGCGCTGTCCACCCTCTTCTGCATACATGAGCTCACAGATGCCCATGATTGGCTAGTATTGCTGTGATTGAGGAGAGAGACTATGCCATCCCTCCCACCCAGAGATCATGGCTGTGGGATTGTCAGCGTTCAAACTCGCAACCTCCAGACAATAGGGAGAATGTTTTTCTGTTGTGCCACCGGGAAGCTGATTATTTCAGAACAGGAATAAAAATGAAAATGACAATGTAAATAACAATAGAAAATAACAATGACTGTGTGACATTAAGATTTGCTAACATGTATCAGACATTAATTCAGAACTAATATGTTTCCTTATATTCTTACATTAAATTGTAAACATTACCTGCTTCTACTTAATTACTGTGGTTTCTGGAAATGTGCAGGCTAATTATTGATTAGAAACCTGATTGTGACACTCTATTTGCATTATTAATCCACCATCTCAATGCTTTCATACAACACATGTAAACAGGTAACACCTTATTAATGACTTTTCTTACTTGTATGTGTTCAAAAAAAAAAACTACACTATAAATTCAAGCAAAAGATGGTGACAAAAATAAGGTAAACAGTGTGTAAATATATTCAAACATTTACAGATTTCAATTGCATGTGCATATTTCCCAAACAACTAGATTGTTGTTAATGATTTTCTCTTGCTGATAATCTGAATTGAGAGTTTAGGTGGTTTGGGCACTTACAGCCATACCTCCTGGTTGGCTCTTAGACCTGTATCAGGAACGACCCACTGGACAGAAACCAGGGGCAGACCCAGGACCTGCTGGAGAGAGCTTATATCTCACAGTTGGATTGGGAAAATCTGGGGATCACCCAGGAGTGTCTGCAATCTGTGGCCAGGGATAGAGAAGTTTGGACTGACCTTCTCAGCCTGTGAGGACTTCTCAGCCTGTGACCTGCACCAGGAAAAGTGGAAGGAAATTGAACAAAACAAAGGATTTTATATTAAGAGTTGGTGAGTTAAGTTCAAATTACCTGCTTTCAGTTCACGCCTCCAAGGTTGAAAGATTTTTCATGAATAGAGATGTTAGAAATGTTGTTTTTTTTTGTTTTGTTTTTTTAAATAACATCATTACCACTGCCTTTGAATATAAGCATTTTTATCATGCTTTTATTCACTATATAGACTTATCAGCTTAATAAAGTAATGCTAATATTTTGGTTAATTCAGTGTGCTCTTCTATAAATAAAATGTGTCCATGCTTTAAACGATAAGCTAACCTCTAACATTTTTACAGCAAGAGTTTATTTCATATGCATTCTTAAGTGTACCAAATTCAAGTAACAGCTCTGTTTCTTAATGCAGCCCCGTGTCACACACATCCATTTCCCTTGGCTGATTTTTCTGTGTGCCCTTAATCTCTGTTGTGCCGTATGTTCGATAAGAGAAGTGGCTTGGTGTGAAGAGACCAGTTCAGTTAAAAGAAAGGTTAATAAAGAGGCCATGCCTGTGCATCCATTCAGTGTCAAAGCCTGGGCAGTTATCTATATCTGTGAGAAATGGCCGGCTCAGACATTTTAACACACGCAAGCATAGTAAGAGACAGAGATATAGTAGGACAGACAAACAAATAGGCACAGAGAAGGAACTAGAAACCAGCTGTATCTGCTGCAATGAAAGTCTGTTAATAGATGGTGCCTTTAGAGAATTTAGGCCTTGATGGGACAAGTTTTCAGTTCACCAATGGGTATGTAATAACCCAAAGGGAGTGGCTTATGAAAAATACATACATAAGTTTACAAAGTGCTAATGCTAATATAGTTACATGGTGTACGGAGGAGTGTGTTATTCACACGAGCAAAATAGCATGTATTTTTATGTGTTTGGCTTTGGGGCATTTCGATCTAAAATGCAAAAAAACAGGCAATGCAAGTGTCAATGCAAGCAGATTAATTTAGTACCCACAATGTGACTTGCTAAGCCTGTCACTGAGATTGTATGCGCATATTAGTGCAACCAGAGGACAAGTATTACATTTTTGCATAAGTCTCTTTCTGCCAGTTCCATTCCCTAGGTTTTAGTAATGAGAAGGCTTATCATAATTATGCCTCAGTATCTCAAAATTTTCGGAATGTTTTTAAAATTATGACTTAATATTAGTACAGTAAAGAACAGAGCACACAGTCTTTTATTTTTCAACCATATTGCATTTGAGCAGTTGATTTGATGCATTTCAACGTCTATTCTTTGTTATGCAATTGTACAAGTGTGGCAAGTTTTGGTTTAATGTTTCGAGATCTTTTAAAAATCTGAACTCATCACAGCTCTTAAGAAAAAATAACATACACACAAACCTCATTTCTTTCTGTTTCTTCCTCCTACTTTGGACATGATATACAATAATTCACCTGCAATGTGTCCACTTGTGCACACAGTTTATGCTACTGCACATGCAAAAAAAAAAAAAAAGAAAAAGAGCTTGTTATTTTTGATCTTAGTAAATCAGGGCCTTGATATGTCAAATGGCATCAGAAAAAGTAGCAATACTAAGAAAATGACAAGCAATAATAAACGACGAATTGAAGCTGAATTGAAGAAAAATATCAATCCTATCTTTCTTATCCTACACAGGGTCATGGGGAGCCTACTAGCATTTACTAATTAAATAATAACACTTCGTCACACTGTGGTAAAAAGGTCAGTAACATATAGCCACATAGTACTTGCTTGTGTTAATCATTATAGTTTTCGAATTAACCATGTTTCCTGGGTGCTTTCTAGCAAGTGATCAAAGTGAATAAACAAGTGGAAAAACAAAAATACTGGCACATACATGCACATACACATATATGCACACAGTAAAACCAAAGCAGCTCATCAGTTAGAAACACACCTTGCTGCAGGTTGGAGGCCCAGCGGTCTTTATTATAAATGTGCTCATCATTACCATAACAACAGCATTACTGGCTAATCCTCTCCAGGCACAGACATGAAGAGCTTTTTATAATCTCTCTGGGTTTGTCATACCTACTACTGCTTCTCCAAACTTTAAATTTCTTCTATCCTAATGAACCTGCCACTTTTAGAGAAAAAAATTAATTCGCTGGATCTAGTTTCTCTCTATTATTGAGGAGTATTTATTAGTAATGAATGCAATACACAAGGCAATGCAATGTGCAAATCAGAAAGGAGTAGAGCTTTGGAGCTTATTTCCAGATACAGCAACAGCAGGTCTACAGACCCATGTGTATGTATGGTTCACCCCACAGCATATCTTTTTTTTTTTTTTTTTTTTTTTTTTTTGGTAATAAATGGATGCTGTGTTGCAAGTGTCTGTCTTAATTAGGCATAGAAATGGCTTCCTAAGCTCTTTCTACAGCAGCCGTCACACAGGGCCGTGGGGGAAAATCAACAAATGAGAAAGTAATGAAAGTGTGAGCTTGCCTTTTCTCTCTCAACCCAGGGATATAAGCACAATCACCCACACTGAGCTGCACTAGCAGCCAGCATGCAACAGTGCAAGAGTATTTACTTTAAAAAGCTTAATTAGGTCCAAACTCAACCAACCAGGACAGCAAAGCTAGTGCCAGGGGAATGTGGCATTCGCATATGTGATTCCATTGTGATCTAATGCACAAATCCATGCTCTCTATAGACAAGAGGTGAGAAGCTGAAGAAATTAGCATTCAAACCTCAGGCTCAACTACACATGTTATGCAACAAGTATGCACACAGGGTAGAGTTTGACTAAACAAAGGTGAGTTTCATTTACATGCAGTTCGTACCTTGGATTAATGCACAATTTTTTTGTGCACCACTATTTAACTATTTTATGTAATCACAATGTGTCATGCTGAAATTCATGTTGTGGGCTTTGTCAATGCAAAAATAAATAAACAAAATGAAAAACAGATGTGCTGGATCAAGTGCTATTTTATGAGCTGCTGAATAATGAGTGTCAAAGCCATATTGTTAAGTTAAACCAAATTTGTACAGTAGTTATTAATGTGATAATTACGACAAGGACGGTTCATGCAGCAATATACTGGCAATCTACTAGACTCCTATTAGATGTTTATTTCAATGCTGTCCATTTTCTTATTCATATACAGCATCAATATGTTTACCATTTTATTCTTCATTTTTGAATTGTCTCTTGCTTTAATATCACATCACGTTACATTTGACATGAATGGAGGAAAAAAACCTTTCTTTTTTAGCCTGCATTTTCTATCCCTGATTTTTCTGGGCTTCAAGGCAGGTCCTTGCATTTAACAGTGATGTCTAGTGGGTATTGAAAAACCCAGCCTTTTACAGACACGTCTACTAAAAAAAAAAAGCCATTGTCAGTGGTGTGAACTCTGAAAGTGTGAATGGGGTGTTGAGAAAATTGGCTTAAACATGTGCATAACTGAATATCAGTACCTTTTTGATGTAACTTCTGGACTCTGAATACACATTTGTTGTGCTATCACTGAGTACTAAAAAGAAAAACAACCTGTAAATACTGACATCCTTATTATGAGGTGTCAAAACCATGTAAGGCACTGAAAAAGAGCGAAATTTACTGTATTATTGCTTATGAAGATAACTAAAGAGAACAGCCACTATAGTAGCATTGTTGCCTCCTCAACCTCCCCCACCTTCTGAACCGAGGTAACATTCCATTAATCACATTTAGTTAGATCACTTCCCCAGAGCACTGCTAAATTCAAGGCCATTGAAGCACTAGAGCCAAGGTGCAGAGCCACTAGAAATCCTAAGTGAGTATAATTATGGTTTAATTATAGCATGTATTCAAAATAGCTGATTATTATAACCAGCATTTAAATGAAAATAGCGAGTATCTTTTTGCTAGAAACATATTTGTATTTTTTTTTTCTCAGAATGGAGTTGTTTGTTGATAACTTTCTTGGAATAAATTGTGCTTAAAGGCAAAGAGGCAACCCGAGACCTGTGAGTTATACATATCAAGGTAATTTGCAGGATGAAAGTAAAAATACAGGGCAGAGAGAAGGCTATTGCTCCTCCCTGAGCTCTGCTCATAGTGCGGATCAGGTGTTTGGCATCCTCTAGAGGTGCAACTCCATATGCTGCAAAATCTCTACGGTATACAGACAGACAGACACACACACACACACACACACACACACACACACACACACACTCACATATGCAAACACACAAAACCCTCAGACGCAAGCATTCAGAAAGTTCTCAAATGCTAACACAAAGCACAAAAATAGCTGAACGCAGAAACTCCCACATGCAATGTCTCACAAGCACATCACACAAAGCTCGGTGGGTAAGACTCGCCATTTGGATTGCTTCTAGTCAGAGAGAGGTTGGTACGGAAATGTCAGCATTCTCACTTCCCCCAGATAATGCAGCATGCCGAGATAATAGAAACTCCCTCCCTTCTCCTATCTGAACTGCTGCTACTTTCTCTCAGCTTCAAACAGCAGTGTGGCCCCCACGGAGGATACGTGTGGCCCCTGTATGTCTGTGCTGCTGAAGCTGTCTGTGCCCTGTTGGCCTGTCTAGCCCAGCCAGCACAACACTCTACATTGCATCACACTGTGCTTTTTCTGGAACACAGCATCACAACAGCCAAATACACCACCACGCCAGTTACTGAACAGCATGCCAGAGCGCTAATCCAAACCCTAGTAGGATGGGAGAGTTCATTTTTTCACACCATTTTTCTTTCTCTTGATTCCACGTGGCTCCGTCTCAAACTCCCTTCATTGTACATTGCCTCCTGCATTATTTAGGGTTTATAAAGTTAATGCCCACTTTGGACTGTCACATTAGTCAGGTCAAGCGCTCTATGGTTTGTTCTTGAAAAGAAGGAATAGAAGAAAGATTGAAATCTCTTATGGAAAAATCTCACACATGATCATATGTTGTTGTTGTTGTTTTTTTTACACGTGATTATATGAGTAATATGTGATGATGAGGAAAATATTGTATATCCACATGCCCTACATATGAAAAATGAACATGTGAAAACGTATGAATCCTGTGAAAATTAACACATTAAAAATGAATCATGTGAAAGAATAATGTGGGAAAATTAAAGCATATGTAGTACATATGAAAAATACACGTGAAAAATCTGTTAAACGTTACAGGCTAAAATACACACGTGTGAATCACATGATTATTCATGTGTGACTTTTCTGTAAGGGATATGCATTTCTGTGGTGTTTATTTTAGATTATTTCTGAGCAATTAGATGTTTGCTGCCACAGACATCATCCACAGGAGTCCATTTCACTTCATTTTCATTCACTTTTTTTTTTTTTTTTTTGGTCTATTATGTCCTGCAACCATGCTTAGCTGCAAAAGGCTGTGAAGACTTTTAATTGGGCTAGCATTACTCCTGTGCAAATGACAGGGGTAAAAAGATTAGCACAGGCAGCTTTTAGCTTTGCAGATAATTCATAAGAAAATGAAATGCTTAATGCAAGGAGCACAATTTGTTAAAGATAAATGCACATACTGCTCTATGCACTTTCACTCAGACCTAATACAGCTGACATGGCAAGAAAGAAAAGATTGAGACTGAAGAAGAGAGATAAATACCCTTTCCCGCTGGCCCTCATTTTGCTACACATGCACTGCTTCTCTTTCTGTAGACTGTAGCAGACTGCCAGGCTTTTTCAGAGTAGTGATAAAGTTAGCATAAAAACAATAAAGGCTAATTTAGCAAGTGGCAGATATTCAGCATGTTAGTAGTATACTTATTCAGCATTTTTGGCATGTGCACTGAATGTCGCAAAAAGACACTGTAAATATCTTTAGAATAGAGTGAATGATGATTTCCAGTACATCCATACATTTTCCATACCACTTATCCTACACAGGGTCACAGGGAGCCTGGAGCCTATCCCAGGGCACTCGGGGCACAAAGCGGGGGACACCCTGGACGGCTGGCACACACAGTCACACACTACGGACAATTTGGAAATGCCAATCACCCTACAACACATGTCTTTGGACTGGAGGAGGAAACCAGAGTGCACAGAGGAAACCCACGAAGCACAGGGAGAACATGCATACTCTTCGCACACAGGGTGGCGACAGGAATTGAACCCCCACCCCCCAACTCTGGAGGTGTGAGGCAAACGTGCTAACCACTATGCCACCATTATCCCACCTGACTTTTCTCAGAGCAGCCATTTTAAGAGTTCTTTCCCTTCAGTATCCATTGCAGTCTCTCTCTCTCTCTCTCTCTCTCTCTCTCTCTCTCTCTCTCTCTCTCTCTCTCTCTCTCTCTCTCTCTCTCTCTCTCTCTCTCTCTCTCTCTCTCTCATTAGAGTACTTGTGCTCTATGATTTTTGCCATCCGCATTGCTGCCGTGGCAACGTCTCAATAGCTCCGTTCCCCGATGATCAATGCCGTGTCAGAATGACTAACTGAATTAGCTGAGGAGGTATGCCATGTTAATCTGCATCAAAAGGTCACTTTGGGCACGAGCATAATGTGATCTTGGCGTCACAGAGTGATGGCTGAATCATGGCTCTTTCACTTGCTCCTTTATAGGAATACACCAGTGTTTTTCAACCTAATGTCTTTCCAATGTGTCTGTAGTGTACATGTGATTACCAAAAATTTCAACATATTTCCTTGTACTGAGAGGAAAAAAACAAAGAACCTGAACTCAAAACTCACATACACTCCAGTGGCAGTGACTCCTCTTCCGCTCTCTACCTCTTCCAGGGTAAAGGTGATGGACTGGCCAAGCATGTCTTCAGACCTAAACCCTATTGAGCATCTGTGGGGCATCCTCAAACAGAAGGTGGAGGAGCACAAGGTCTCTAACATTCACCAGCTCTGTGATGTCGTCATGGAGAAGTGGAAGAGGACTCCAGTGGCAACCTGTGAAGCTCTGGTGAACTCCATGTCCAACAGGGTTAAGGCAGTGCTGGAAAATAATGGTGGCCACACAAAATATTGACACTTTGGGCCCAATTTGGACATTTTCACTTAGGGGTGTACTCACTTTTGTTGCCAGCGGTTTAGACAATAATGGCTGTGTGTTGAGTTATTTTGAGGGGACAGCAAATTTACACTGTTATACAAGCTGTACACTCACTACTTTACATTGTAGCACAGTGTCATTTCGTGAGTGTTGTCCCATGAAAAGATATAATAAAATATTTACAAAAATGTGAGGGGTGTACTCACTTTTGTGAGATACTGTATATAGTGATACAGTAAAAAGTCATTCTTGTTACTTTCCTGAAGATGTTGTGGTCTCCATGCACCATTAAGCAGAAACTATCTTGGTAACACATAAGCACAAAATCTTTCATTCATTCATCTTCAGTAACTGCTTTATCCTGGTCAGGGTTGTGGGAACACTTGGCATGAGGTGGGAATACACCATGTATGAGACACCAGTGCATTGCAGGGTACTATGTACACACACATTCACATTTAGAGGCAATTTAGAGTAGCCAATCCACTTTTGGGGAGTAGGAGAAAAAAAGAAGAAGAAGAAGAAGAAGAAACCACAAATCTTTCCCTCTCAAAAAGGAGAATTCACAACAATAATGTTTAAATGTTTGCTGGCTGCCTTGACAACTCCCTTAGACTTTTGTTATGAGTGAGTTTTTAGTAAACAAAGTTTTCCATGCTATCATTATTATCGCTGATAATACGACATATGCTACTGATGTGGTTCACAGCCAACAGTCAACATTCCAAAGTCCCCAGTCACAGTCAAACACAGGCTCCCGAGTAGAGCAACAGAAAAATGCTCACCCAGTCATCAGGAGATTGCTAGTTGGAATTCAATGCCACAGCCATCCGTGGCTGGGAATCCAAGATAGCGAAATTGGCTGCGCTCTCTGCATGGAAGGGCTGGCACTACCCTCTCATCCTAGCCAACTGTAGGCATCTGAGAGCTCACGTATGCAGTAGATGGCAGTTAACACTTTCTTCTGAGTGTGTGAAGCATGTGCCGGCCCTCACCCTACACACTTGGTTATGTACATATAATGAGGGGTCTTGTCAGGTAGTACTGTAAGTAAACTGGCAGATTTTTAATGCCACACCCACTGTTGTTGCTCAACCCACAATTTTAACAACAAACATTGCAGTTGAGTAAGAACATTAGTTCTTGCTTGCCAGCAGAAACAACACAGAAATTGTTGTACGGTTGTAATCGTAGGCTGTATGTGTACTTCAGCAGCCAGCTGTACATATCCAACAAGGATCCTCCTGCTACAAAATGTGTAATACTTTCTGTGTTTCGCATGATTTGGGCATCATTTGTGTCCCACTGACAGTACATTTGCAAATATGTATGTAAAATAAAGGTATAATACATTTTAAACATTGCTAAAGTGTCCTTCACAACAACCTTCAGATAAATAACTTAAAACTGGAATAACTGCCTACATCATATAATAATTAAAATACTTCTTGTTTTGCATTAATGTCTTTATTCATTTAACATTTCATGCTTGAAACATCCATTTCCCTGATTCATCCATTACAGGTTATGAAAAATGTACATTTTACAATCCCTCAGAACAACACTCAACCCTTTTACCTAAACACATTCACTTCTATGAAATATTTAGAATATTCCACAAGTCACATCTAATTTCCTGAAGATTATGGGAAGAAAAAAAACTTCTCCCAGTATGAAGAAAATCTTATTAGTTTTTATTTATTTTCTATTATATTGACTGACAAGGTCACTTTTAATGTGCAAACCTGTTACCTGAATTATAAACTGAAAGTAAATTATTAATCTTTAATATATATATATATATATATATATATATATATATATATATATATATATATATATATATATATATATATATATATATATATATATTTGTTTATTTTTTTTTTTTTTTATAAATACTAAGCTCTTAATGCCCTCATACCATTATCATGGTTGCTGATTAACTACATTAGAAAAATGTAACTTGTAAAAAAATGTGATTATTGCCTAAAATGGGTGAACATATTTTTGAATGGTTACATGCATGTTTTCTAAAAAGTTAAGTTTAAAGGTTTAAAAGTTAAGTTTTTTCTTAAGCATATTTGCATATTTGTACTTTCTGTTACTGATAATTATCATAAACCTATAGAAAAGAAAAAAGCTTACAGCAAGGAACATGAGGAGTAAAGTGATTTAAGGTTCTACCATTTGGGGTGGAATTCTCAAGGGTACATTTTTTTTATAGCTTTAGTCTTTTGCAGAAATACAATTGTCCATTATTATGGTATATATTTGGAAATTAGTGACCACTGCTGTACCCATAGGTGTAGTTTTACAATGCTTGTACCTTTGGGAACAAATAGTGTACCAATACAGCACCTACCAGTGTGTGATTGAGGAATCTGTTATTGCTCTTGAAAGAATCATTCCTCTGATATTTCATTAGATCTTCGTATTCCTTTATGTACACATATATTATAGACCATTGAATATGACTGGCTCTTGGACAGATTGAATTTGATGTGTGTGTGTGTGTGTGTGTGTGTGTGTGTGTGTGTGTGTGTGTGTGTGTGTGTGTGTGTGTGTGTGTGTGTGTGTGTGTGTGTGTGTGTGTGTGTGTGTATTCAAAACTAATTTAATCAGTGAGAAGACTATTCTGAGACGTTACAGTAGAAATATATTTATGCATATGGTTAGAATAAACAATGGAGAAGTTTTTCTGCTTAACAGCAACTAAAAAATTGTGGTGTGTGGATTCCTAGGGAAACATAATTAAAAAGTGGAAATGATGCAATTTGTAAACAGTTTAAGAAAGTAGTGCTGGGTAGATTGAACTGAATCTGCACAAAGTGTACAGATGTCAATGATTAACATCTGCATTAATACAGTAGCTGATAAAAATCACACCTCTTCTACTGGTGAGTGTTATGCAACAAAGGATATTCGCATTCTCTCATGAAACTTTATTTTAATAATTAAGAAGAATGTGCTAAAAAAAAAAAAAAAACATTTAGCAGCATATGTCCTTGCAGACACTTTAGGAAATTAGATAATTTTCTGGGAGCACTTAGGCAGTTGGAGGGGAAGGGGGATTGGGTGGGGGCTTTCACACATTTCACACATAATGATACAAAGGAGGAAACAGGGAGCAGTCTATTTGTTTGAAGTTTCACCCGGTCCCCATGCTGTGCAAATGTGTATGTTAAGGAGAGAAAGATCCTGCTTGTGTTAAGCTGTAAATAGGAGACTCATGATTGTAATAAGGCGCAACATGCTTCATTAATTATAAACTAATTGTAATTTTTAGAGCCAACATCAACATATTCCATCATAATATACATGACAAGTTGCAATGATCTCCCTTTTCTTCATTCCTACTGTATGTGCAAAAAAAAAAAAGAACACAAAACAGTCTGTTCTCACTTTATTCACATTTTCATAGAATAGTTTACATACATACACACACAAACATAAAACTAGCATAAGGGATCTAGCATAAGGTACTTCTTTATGCAAACATACTGTAGATGATATTAAGTACACAGCAGTTGTGTTATATCAGGGGGTTATAAGCTCAGCTCAAGAGTTGTGTCCTGAGATTCAGTCTTCCTTAATAGACAGTCAGAGATTGAGTACAATAAGAGAAATCAGGAAGAGAAATATAGTGTCTATGTGCATGTATGGCAGAGAAATAAATAGAGAGAGAAACTCCTGAGTGCTGTTGATGGTACATTGGCAGGCGCAGCCTGTTGTGCTGTTTTCTCTTTCATGGTTTTTAATTAACACCTTGGGAATTTCCAAATTCCAAGGGAAAATATTTTGCATAAATGAACGATCCATGTGACAGCTCTTCTGTTATGCTTTGAAGTGAACAAGGTACGTTAGGAAGTGAACATATACTGTATATATTAGAGATGTAACCAAATTTGATACACTATTCAGAATGAACAAATGTGTTCTAAAAGGATACAAATATAAATATGAGACAATATAAATATGAAACATACTATTTTGTTTTAAGGTTCATAGGGCATCTGGTTGAAACTAGAGGTGCGCATCAGGACTGTTGCACCTGTAGAGCAAAAGGGAGCTTTGGCACAACAGACAGAGCATGGTGCAAAAAACAAAAAAACTTCAAGTGAGCAGCAGTTCTGCAGGATGAAACGTCTTGCTGTTGAGAGAGGTCAGAGGAGAATGGCCAGACTGGTTGAGGCAAATGGGCCACAATAGCAGAAAACCACATCAGGTTTCACACCTATCAGTCAATAACAAGAATCAGAGGCTACAGTGGCCTGTGCCCAATGTAGCCTCAGCTTCCTAAGATTATATTTCCCTTTTGTGTATATAAATTGCTTTAATTGACCATACTCTATATTAATGTGTAACTGCAAGAAATACAAAATAATGCCAACAAAGTCAAGCCTTACTGTGTGTCTCAGGCAGTCTCAGAAGCTGAGAGGACTCTTAGGTACTGCTCTTGTTGCCAGTTGTGTGGATAATAGAGCTGACAGTTTTGGTGTTGGTGTTGACAGCTTCCGTAATAGAGTTTATCCTTTCTGCGGTGGAGGCCAGAATAGCTGCAGCAAGTCATAAATACGACAACAAATAATGTGTGCTCATCACAAACAACAAACTGCTTTTACAGCATATTACAAAATATTATGATGTTTGCATTTGGTGATGATGTGGAATTTGCACAGCACTGAGCTGTGCTTTGCACAAATGTAAAATCTTGGTTAAAAATCACAAACCACAAACGCAGCACTATGAGTTTCAGCACTGATCAGGAATTGAAATACTGTATATGTGTGGGATTACAGTTAATATGGCTTGTCTTTGGAGTCTCATAAAGAGTCACCCAATCAACATGGAGTTATGTGTTAATGAGTGTTTTGCTTATAAGAATGCAATAATTAACTGGTATAGCGAATGCGTATCTAACATCCGTGTTAAATATATATGGACAGCTAAATATGCACCACATATTTTATATAATAGTCTGAAATGAAAGAAAATATATATGCCACTAACTGAATATGTACTGTACATTGTTCAGAAGCATAAATTATTGTTTTTTCTACTTCTTAATAGCAGTTTGCATAAGGCCTATTTCAAACATTCCACACACAAAAAAATAAGCATGCCATTTCAGACCAGCATTTGGCAAAATAAGAGCAAAGCTTTGGTCTGTAGCCAGAGAAGGGATTTTGACAAAATGCCTCATGCCAAGATCACTTACAACCACTAAATCAGAGATAAAAGCTTCTCCAGACAAACAAGGTGAAAGCAAACAAAAATGTTCAAATTAATAGGTTTGTACAAGAGGAAAACACAATCCAACACCAATGCCTTCTTTTCAAAGCAGTACATTATCTCTGCTTGTGTTCTCCAGACAAGAATATCAGTGTTAAAAACTTGTGTAAATTTAATCTACATAAGTGTGGACTGAGATGTTTCATCATATCAGCCTGTGTGGAGACAGTGTGCTCCTTTCATATGCCCAGTGTTCATAATTAATTATAATGTGAGATATTACACAGGTGATCAAACATAATGCATAATGCATTGTTAAATAAAGGAAAACATCAAAAACATCACTTTGCCCACTGGGTGAGCAAATGTCCCTCCCCTGAAGGCAATGAGAAAGAGGCCATGTTTTACATCCAACTTTAACCCTTAAATGCATAAATGTTCTGCCAATCATTATTACATATTCCGGTCATTAGTGAACCGGAGTATATACAGTACTGTGCAAAAGTTTTAGGCACATCCAAAGAAATGGATGTAGAGCAAAGATGCCTTCAAAATAATGAAATTAAATGTTAAAAAATACTGTAAAGAGCAGTAAACAGTAGTAAATGAAACAAAGTCAATATTTGGTGTCACAAAAAAATAAAAATAAAAATAATAATAGTAGTCTCCGGTACAATTAGTGCAGTTTTATAAGGAAATGAGCTGGTAAGTTTTATTGAGCATCTTGCAGAACTGGACACAGTTCTTCTGGAGACTTTGACTTTCACACTTTCTTCTTATTTTTGCAGCAAAACCCAGCAGCCTTCATTGTGTTTATTGTCTGAAAAGTGGTTGTAATATGCTGCTTTCTTTAATGACATACTTTTTTTTAATGACAAACATTTTTCTGTAACATTTAATTTTGTGCGAGAAAACTAATGTTTGGGAATCTAGAATGTTTTTTTGTACTGACTTGATAATGTAGAAGTTATAAAATAAAAAATCTAAAAGTTTGTACCAAAAAAAATAGGGTGCCTAAAACTTTTGCACAGTACTGTATATCTGACGCGGATGGATCTCTAAACTGCCCCAATAGTATAAAACTGTCCTAATATTTTATTAACAATTACAAAATAATAAAAACACAGCATATTTTGTTATATTTTTACATTTTATTTGTCATCAAACAAAATATACACTGTTAAAATTACACACTAATAATTCATGCGCTAAAGTAGTGAAAGTATTGTAGCATTTTCATTCAGTCATTTCAGTCATCATAACAAAATTAAAATCATTACAATATATAATATTTTCATACTTAAAGTCATTTTAAGGGTTAATAACTTCTTTATCCTGATCAGGGCTGCAGTGGACCCGGAGTCTATCCTAGGAACACTGGATGTGAAATGGGAATACAACCTGTATGGGACACAAGTCCATCATAGTAGACCATACACACCTAGGGAAAATTTAGTATAGCCAATCAACCTATCAGTAAGTTCTTTGAGATATTGGAGGAAACTGGAGAACCCAGATGAAGCCCACATGGACATGGGGAGAACATGAAAAACTCCACACAGACAGTAACTCCAGGCTCAGGATTGAATCAGGGACCCTGGAACTGTGAGGCAGCAATGGTACCTGAATATAAAGGAACAAATTTTAGGCTTATTAACTTTTCATCTAAACAAATGTAAATAAATGTATAATCACCCTTTAAAGATAATAGATAACACTAGATAGTGTCACCTCTACTTTTTCTTTCTTGTCCTGTCCTACATTCTTTATGTGAAGAAAATGTTGATACTAAAGAAGCACTAATTAACAGAAACTAGAAAATTTGGCTTACAGCGCAACATTTTTGTTTAATTTTGGCTTCTTTCCAGAAATACTGTCATGTTCATTGCACAAGTTTCCATCTTCAAAGATCCAATCTCCAAATGAAGCAACAAAAGCAATTAGTCAAACGGTAGTTATATTGTTGTCAAGATACCAATTATGTGCCTTGATCTACGTAATTTAAGACTTCAACACAAAAAACATAAAATTTATACCACCTAACATAAACTTGGCATTCCTTACCATAATACAAACCAACAAGCCAAATTAGTTAACTTTATTTTCTTTAAATTAAGTAATTAATTATTTTTTACAGTGTAACAGTGTAAAGTAGTGTTCCTTAGGCTACTCTCCAATGTGTTTCCATTTTATATATATATATATATATATATATATATATATATATATATATATATATATATATATATATATATATATATATATATATATACACACACACACACGCGCACACACACACACACACACACACACACACACACACACACACACACACACACACACACACACACACACACACACACAGTGGGTATAGAAAAGAATCACCCCCCAAGAATCACATATTGTTGATTTTCAGCCTGAAATGAAGACGGACACAGTTTTTGTTTTATCCAGCTGTATTTACTCAGTGCAACTTATAACATCCAAGTGAAAGATATAACACCAACATGTCAGAATTTTTTTATTTATTTATATATATATTTGGAAAAAACAATAGAATGTGAAAGCAGAGAGTACAAATAATACCATTAAAGAAATGAAAGATTTTTCCACAGTAAACTTATAAAATGTAACACAATATTGTACAGTAAGCATCTTGTGTTCTCTTCAAAATTGTATACAGCTTGTTAATAGTCTGTCACTTCTTTTTATAGAATAATAAGTATGATACTGTTATTACATTTTATTGATATACAGTGCCCTCCACTAATATTTGCACCCTTGGTAAATATGAGCAAAGAAGGCTGTGATAGGAAAGCTTTATTGTTTAACCTTTTGATCTTTTGTTCACAAAATTCACAAAAATACTCTGCTCTCATGGATATCAAACAATTGCAAACAAAACACAGGTTTATCAAAAAAAAAAAATTTGTTAAATATAGGTGTGCCAGAATTATTGGCACCCTTTTAGTCAATACTTTGTGCCACCTCCCTTTGCCAAAATAACAGCTCTGAGTCTTCTCCTATAATGCCTGATGAGGTTGGAGAATACATGACAAGGGATCTGAGACCATTCCTCCATACAGAATCTCTAAAGATCCTTCAAATTTCGAGGTCCATGCTAGTGGACTCTCCTCTTCAGTCCACCCCACAGGTTTTCTATGGATTTCAAGTCAGGGGACTGGGATGGCCATGGCAGGACCTTGATTTTGTGGTCAGTAAACCATTTTTGTGTTGATTTTGATGTATGTTTTGGATCATTGTCCTGCTGGAAGATCCAACCACGGCCCATTTTAAGCTTTCTGGCAGAGGCAGTCAGGTTTTTATTTGATATCTGTTGATATTTGATGCCATGTCCATGATCCATGTATCCTAACAAAATGTCCAGGTCCTCTGTCAGAAAAACAGCCCCAAAACATTAAAGAGCCACTGCCATATTTAACCGTGGGCATGAGGTACCTTTCCAATGAGGGTGGTGGTAGCTCAGTGGTTAAGAAGTTGGGCTACTGATCGGAAGGTTGTAAATTCAAATCCCAGCACTGCCAAGCTGCCACTGTTGGGCATTTGAGCAAGGCCCTTAACCCTCAACTGCTACCCGGGCACTGCGGCAAAAATGGCTTCCCACTGCTCTGGGCGTGTTCACGGTTTGTAGCGTGTGTGTGTTCACTACTCACAACTCCTAATGTGTGTGCACTAACTTGGATGGGTTAAATGCAGAGGACAAATTCCAAGTATGGATTACCATACATTGGCCTTCACATGTCACTTTCATATGGCTACCTCTCTGTGTGTGCCAAAACCACCTCTGGTGTTTATTGCCAAAAAGCTCTATTTTGGTTTTATCTGACCATAGAACCCGATCCCATTTGAAGTTCCAGTAGTGTCTGGCAAACTGAAGACGCTTGAGTTTGTTTTTGGATGAGAGTGGCCACTCGAACCATCCTCTTCACAGCGCATTGAGACAATATAGGCACACGCCTAATTCCAGGTTGATTCCTGACATTTCCAGTTGACTGGAACTTCTTAATTATTGCCCTGATGGTGTAATGGGCATTTTCAATGCTTGTGCTATTTTCTTATAGCCACTTCCCATTTTGTGAAGCTCAACAACCTTTTGCCACACATCACAGCTATATTCCTTGGTCTTACCTATTGTGATGAATGACTAAGGGAATTTGGCGTTTGGAGATTGTGTTACCTCATATTTATCCTGTTCCTTGTCACCCAGGTGTACTAAAAGAAATGTAAAATACCAATGAGAATATACTTCAAATATATTTTTTTCATATGAATTCATAGGGGTGCCAATAATTGTGGAACACATACAGTATATTTAACAAAGAATTTTTATTTGATAAACACTTTAAACATAAGGTTTTGTGTTTGCAATTGTTTGATATCCATGAGAGCAGAGTATTTTTGTGATTTTTTTAAACAAAATATCAAAAGGTTAAACAGTAAAGACAATTTTTCACAGCCTTCTTTGCTCATATTTACCAAGGGTGCCAATATTAGTGGAGGGCACTGTAGCTGTCAATTTACAGCAGGTTAAAAAATGTGCTGCCCCTTTTAAAGCAAGACATTTAAAAACATGTAAATAAAAAAACAGTGGTAAATGTGGGGCAGAACACGGCAATTACTCATTTCTTATCTCATACCTGTGCCTGAAAAGCACTTCAAGGCAGACTTCAAGTTGCCAAGCAAAGCATCAAATCTTTGCAAAAACAGCAGTATTGCAAAATATTAAAACAGCTCTCCTTTCCGTTTGGGTCATACTAATTAATGTTGTATCTAATGTATTAGATATCTCGTTAATTATTATTGTGAATATTTTAAAATAAGCTGACTGAATAAAGTTTTTGATAATAAACACACAAATCATCAAACGATTAATTACACTGACTTGATATACTTTACCAATCATAAAAAATCAAGGTGTGAGGAAAACCAAAACTAGAGGCACTTCTACAAACCCATACCAAAAATTAAATTAATTAATAAAGAATACATTTATTGCCATTATTTTAGCAAATTAATTTAATAAATGTACTGTAATTAGCAGCACAAATGTACTTTAGTTTATTTCTTTAGGTTGTCTATAGATTTCCCATCAGAGGGAAAATGAATAGTTCACCTAGTATTTCTGTTTGTATTTGGATCTGTTTACATTACCTATTCAATCCAAACAACATATTCATGTTTGGTTACATCCTCAGTGTACATGCTTCAGAAACAGTGTCAGGCAACTCTTGGAAGTTTTTCCAATCAAAATCATTTCCTCAACTTCCTCAGCTTCCAGCCCATGTCCTCACTGCTTACTGTCTATTACTGTATGTGATCTGTTCTGAAAACATTTGACATCAGTTCAAACACACAGCATGGTATATAGGGGTCACCTACAGTATGTACAGTACAAAGAGACATGTTGAAGGTTTTGAAGTGTTTCTATTTTTGGTGTATCACCACTGCGAATTTTGTCTTAAATTGGATTTAAATTAAATATTTAAAGGACTAAATTTAACTGCAGACATCCTGCACTAGACAAGCTGAATTTATCAGACCTTTGGTGCATATACTGTGGTATTTCTCTACTACTTCCACGTGAGTCATTCACTGTTGATATCTGTGGAAATGCTAACATTGTTCAGCTCTTGGTCGAACTATCCTTAGGTAAGTGTCGAGTCAATTCATATAACCACAGGAGCTCAGTGTATCTCGTTTAACTAAATTGCTGTTTGGTATATGGCCCATACCAAAACATACTGTCTTCTCTTCCATAAAAGTAATGTAATATTGGGGTTATAATGTGTGCAATGAAAGTGAAGAACAACACTTATCATATAGGTCAGAGTGAGGAAGTGGAGGTCTCAGTCTGCCTTCTCTTCCTGGAACAGAACTTACTAGAATAGCTATCTGCACTTATACTGTTAGATGGAGAGGGTCATCAAGGGGTAATGACAAAAGACTTCAGGATGGTGAACTACAAAAACAGGAATTCTAAATACAATTCTCTATGAGAGATTGAGAGACCCTCAGCAATTGACACCATCCATTTTCACTTTAGATGTAGATGTTAATGTTAAGATGTTAAGGGATAAAAATCATGAAATCATGCTTTCTGTAGAAGTGGGGTAGAGTGAGGCTTTAGAAGGCTTTAACCCAGATTAAACATACAGCTGCTAACTTAATGAGAAAGCACAAATTGCCCTATCCTTGATGGCATGGCGTGCCCATGAAATTATTACTCGTTATATGGATATAATGGCCCAAGCTATTATTAACAGCTCATTAATGCTGAAAAATTGTAAAGGTCTTTCAGTCTAGTAGCCTAAAAGCCAGTCGTAAGTCTTGGAAAACCCTTCTTGGAATTTTTATGTGTGTATATGTGTGAGACTCTGAGGTTATAAGCATGAGGCATATACAGAGAAACAGTAGCAAGTCAGTAAGCATAAGAGAGCTGGCCATAACCTAGAGGTTGAATAACTGAAACTACAGTATCCTTGCTAAACCCTGCTAAACATACTCAGTAGTAGGGATGGGCTAGGTTGTGAGAAGTGTGCAGGATATATTATTCACAATGCATGGAGGAACATCCTTGAAAATATGCTTGAAATGTGAAAAAGTATGGTTGTCTCAGGTCTACCAGGGATTCATTTGGACCATCTTTTATTAAACAGGTTAATATAAGTTGATTTTCCTCACCAGTTCTTGCAGCATTTACAAAATTAAGAAAATGTTTACTTTCATAATTCATGCAGCTTAATGGCAGGTTTTATTATTCAGCAATCTGGGCACTTAGCTGCCTCCAACTGTGACAGTGTGAGGATATTTAATGTTAATCTAAAATTACATCAGCATTAAATAGAGATCACTGAAATGACTAATAGATACTTGGTCTAAAATATATTACACTAACAAAAGAAATCCAGGGTTTTAACATGATGCATAATGCTGTAATGTCTGAATTGTTATTTCTGTACAGGGTTTTCCATCAACTCCATCATAAGCCAGTAAGATAGACTGCTAGGAATTTCACTACTTTAATATTATATGTAATATAATTCATTATAATATATGTAATTTATAATGGATCTATATAATTAATTAGCTCTGTATAATTAGTAATACTTCAGTATAGGTGGTCACATTTTATTTGATAACTAATAAGTGAGCAAATAAGTAGTCAGCAGCAACATGACAACATTAACAGCATTGTTTATTGCTCTTATTGTAGGTTTTACCTGTTTCTACTTAATAACTACTGTTAATAGAAATCTGCAGGTTAATTAATGAGTAGTAAAATGGTGTAAAATGATTCTAGCTATCAACTCACTGTCTCAATTCAAGAAAGAGATAACATATAAAGAGATAATACCTTATGAATGACTGTTCTTAATTGTATGTATTTAGGACACAGTTGTATATTGCATATATTTAGGACACAGTTTGTAACTCGAAAGTAGTGATTAGTGACTGTATGTCAAGTATGATAAATACCAAGATAGTTAAACAGCTGACTATTGATATCAAATAGATACATTAAGCTTCACATTTCCAGAAACAGAAGTCATTAAGGAGAAGCAGGAGATGCACCTACAATATAAGGTAAGAATCTGAAAACCATCATTTAAAAAAAGCATGAATAAGCTAACAATGTTGCCAAATACCAAATGTATTCTCTGCTTATATTGTATGTCTTCTTATTAGCTGTGATTTAAGTAAGGAATTAAACACAATAGGTGGTGTGATACTGCTCGATATGAAGCGGACAGCACATCAAGCAGGAGCGCCCGCAGGATTCTCATCCTTACAAAAAATGTAATCATAGGTCATATTTGGGCCACAACAGCTATTTGTTTATATTCAGCCATCCTAATTAAAATGTTTTAATGTAACTTTATTTAAACCAAATAATTAAATTAAATCTTCATTTAAATTTGTAAAAAAAATAAAATAAAATAATAATAATAATAATAATAATAATAATAGTAATAATAATAATAATAAAACTAAACTTACATTTAAACCCCTTGTATTGGCAGGGTTCGTTTACACCAGCATTTGTAATGTACAAGATCTTAGTCAATTATACTGTCATCACAATACCAACAAAGAAATGTGTCTTACATTTTTGAGTAGAGTAACAAACCAATGTCTACCATACAATGAAAAGGTCAACCTCCAAACTGTAGTTAGACTCATTTGCTTCAACAAATACATCTTTTGCCAAACAACCTTTACTCCATGTATAGTTTTATTTAATGTTGTGGAAATGTTTATCCAATTATAGTTACATTTAGTGTTGTGGAATATTTCATTGTAACATTTCATGTTTTTAATCTGTTTATTATTAAAACTTAGATTACCTGGTGCATCCACTATAAAAGCCCCTGTGAATTAGCCATTACTAATAGTGCATTAATATAAATCTGTGATTTGCCTTGCAGCCGGCACAGCACTACTGTAGGAAATTAATCAACACCTTCTAACCAATCAGATTCAAGGATTTCATTGCTGTGTAATAATGTCTAATAAGTGATCCCCTATAGAGATATGCTATAGTGCAATAGTGTTTAAAACAGGAAGACAGGAAGTGTTTTACACTGTATGATGTGTAGTAGGAATATTTGCTATTGTAAATGCATTTAATTAGCATTTGTAATCGAGCTTTAAAAAAACTGCTTAGGACACCAACCAGGTAAGTTTCAGTCATGTCTACTAATGAATGCCTACATTGAAAATGTCTTTGATTTAAGTACTGTGACTTCACTGTGAGAAATGGCATGCTGTGGTGAAATATTCAATACAAACCCAGTCACTGTGATGAGTGATCCAATCAGCAGCATGTCAGCAACATGGGAAATACAGATCTGGTTCAGGTACATAATTCATATTAGATCTAATCTAGAACATCAGGTCTACTCAATCCCTCAGCAAAGAACCCAGATTCAACCCTTAAACTGAATACATACGCCCACTAGCATCTTTCCTTTAATGAGAGTTAAATTGAATTTTACCTTCCAGCTTATTTCCCTAGGGATCTTATGCAATGTTAAAGCTACAACTGCAAGGTTTAGCACCAAAACAAATAACAAAAAAAAAAAAAACAGAATTTGCAGCGATTTCATCATGGTGTCAACATCTGTCCTGTAAATTACAGCAAAATTTTAATTACATTTTCCTGCTGTCTTAATGGGAACTATATCACAGAGAGCAATTAGTGGAGTTCAATATGTCCCGTAAGAACCAACACTCAGTCAATGCTGAAGAAATGTCATGCCTGCTTTCTTCTTGCCTTTTTTTTTTCTCAGTGTGAACATCTTGGATTGTGGGGAAACAGAGCTATAAATAATAGGTAGGGAAGGTGGCCTATTGTACACAAGTCCCTACAGTGCCTGTGGTGGTTTTTAACTGCTGCAGAAGCAGGATTTGATTCACACGACCGAATCCTTTAAGTAGAAGCTGCGAAGCTAAATCAAATATTTTATTTATCAGTCTCTTGAATGCAGCAGAATGGAGAGTCACAGGCAGGGTCAAGATATACAGGGTTTGTGTGCAGCACTGTGTCAACAAGAGCCAGTATGTCTCTCAGAGCAGCTAGAATATATGAGTACGAGCCATGACTCCTCACTGTAAAGCCATCGCAGGAACGAGTAGCACGACATTTTGTAAAGTGCTGTGCTGTATATAGCTTAGTGGTGAAAAGGAGTGGCTGAAAGGAAGCACTTCCTTATTTCTGCACTCCTCTCACCCATTTACTGTCTGGAAATATGAGTCGCCACCCAGGCAACACTGCAGACCCTTTCTCAGAGCTCTTATCAATTCATCAAAGGCTGAATATATATATAATGTGTGTGTGTGTGTGTGTGTGTGTGTGTGTGTGTGTGTGTGTGTGTGTGTGTGTGTGTGTGTGTGTGTATGTACAAAGGGGCAGATATAGAGGGTGACAAGACCTGTCTGGTTGGGAGGCACACCTGCCTGTGTGTGAGAGAGATCAAAGTTCTCGCTGTCTCTCTAACTCACCTCCCTGCTAATATTTTCAGCCCACATGTGTCATCCTCCACTGCTCATGCTCATGCAGAGGATACAAAAATAAAAGTGAATCACAAGTCCACACACATACAGGCCTACTTACATATGACATGGCAGGAACAATACAAGTGCTATTTCAGTAATACTTACTTTCCTCACTTAGAATGCTCTTTACAGTGAAGGCTGTTTATTGAACCACTGTGGTGTATTTCAGCAATGCGAGTCATTCATTATGACTGACTAGTGTGAATCACTAGTAAGTGTTTTAATCCTGAAAATAGTACATGGCACAGGATATTCATGCAGGTATACTTAGCCGTTTAGCATATTCTAAATAGAGCAATGAGGTAATGGCCATCTCCATAGAGAGTGTTGATTCTCTGCAGATTGAAAAGAGGCAGTGGAACACAGAAAAGCCTGGGGCTTGAGCCACACAACCCATGGCCCACCCCCAAACTTGACCTCAATTCAGCTGTAGAGTCACCGCCTCCTTACTGGGTCACCGCAGGTCTGATGACACATTTTCTCTTCATTCCGTTTCAGTAAATTGAATTTTAAAATACAATCATCCCCCCATTTGATAGTGAAGCAATGTGGGCTTTTTTTCCACAGGCCTACAGCATCATAGTGAGGGGTGCATGGAGGACAATTCAGGTACAATGTGCATTGTGCCTGTGTATGTTATATGGTTTATGCCTTTATGGTGAATTCTTCTTAACCTTTGCTGTTCCTGAGGTCAAGCTGTAAATTCACCTTCAAAAAGGCACTCCTATGGCAGGACCTTTGGGATTTCTGTCGGCCGAGCAGGCCAGACTCTATTTCATCCTGTGCAGGATGTCACTTCTAAGAGGCATTTTTTCCCCACCGAGCTGCTGCTGGCCAGAGTTATTTGTGGTTGTGTGATTGACTCATGAATCTGTGAGATGGGAACAGGCCATGCAGGCAGCTCCTCCTCTTACTCCATTAATCAGAGACAGCACAGGAACCTGAATCCCTGCACATTCACTGGGCTTTTACTTTAACATATACAAACACAGAGAGAAAACCTTAATGCAGCATGCCTGAGTAATAGTTATATTAATATGCATAATTAGGAAAATCATTAATATCAGAGGGTCATGGAAAATTGTGTGTGCACAACGCATCACTCCTGCTCATTTTTTGTTGTTGTTGTTGTTGTTGTTGTCTATTTGCTTCATTATCATTTCATGATTGGTTCAGACTAGGATAAAACAGAGACTTCTTCTCTGCATCACTCTGCTGAGTCGCCAGCTCTGCAGAAATCCTGGCGTCTGGTCATGCTGTCATTCGCCAGCTTCTTAAGAGCCCTGTTAATAGTGTGCTTTACAGGCACGCCTGTCTGCTGGGGAATAAATCTTTTATTGAAAATGGCCAAAAACAGTACTACACTTCTACATTAAAGGGCTTTACAGTCCAGCTGTGTCCCGTTAGTAACCAGAGTACTTAGTGTCTCTGAATAGACATTGCCTGAGAGGAGCCACAGACCAGATAACACTGCCTGCTAAAACACAATCCCTATTATAATCTGTATTAGCAGTTGCTTCAAAAGGAACTCAGCCTCACACCATTAAGCAGAATCAAATCAATGCCTATTAGCTATGTTACTAATTAATTCAGAAACAGAGATTTTAGCACATGTATAATGCTTTAAAAGCTTCCGTGCACTGCGCTCTGGTCTTCTATCATTGGCTTGTGTTTTTGTAGTTGAGCCACACCTGGACTTGAATGCCAATGTGTGTGCTGTGCAAGAGAGCCATGCACTGAATGAGAGGCATACAGATGAGCTTGCCTCTTAACAACCACTGATAATGATAAAGAATGGTCTGCTTCACAGGGTCATAAAAGCACAAGGAGCTTTAGAGCCACTGATAGCAGCTCCAGGCAGCCATTCTTTTCCCCGCTGCCCATTTCTCTTCCTTGCCATCATAATTTGCATGCAGGCTATAATGAGTCAACAGTGGAAATAGCTCTACATTTATTTTTAAAAAATGACTGGAGATGCAGACCATCTTGTGAATGCAAATTCATAAGAATTAAAACAATCAAACTTGTCTGAAATTCCAATAGAAGATGTAGGAGATCAATCTCATGAGGCAGGTCTTTAGACAGGGCCATATTATTGCAATTTATCATGAAGCTGCCTGTGTGAAACTGTCAAAGCATTGAGGATGTTTAGATTGGCTAGGATAATCCAGGGAAATTCTGATTTCCATTATATTTCCATTCCACTGAGGTAAAAGCAAACCTCGTTCCCTTAAATAAAGAACTACTGAAGCATTAGTCTTTCTAAATAGCAGTTTGCCGCACTCTCTTTATCATTTGTGTGTGTAATCTCTAGCGCACACACACACACACACACACACACACACACACACACACACACACACACACACACACACACACATACGCTTACCATTAATATATAAGCCCTGCCTGAATCTGGGTTTAATAAGTATTTGCCTGAATGTTTGTTTTTTATCCATGTCCCCTTTGTGTGTATGTGCTCTAGGGACTGAATCCACTCAGCTGAATGTGGACGTTCAGATGGAATCTACACAGCAAGCTCAAGGTCATCAAGAAGGAACTTTCCCTACATTATTAATATGAGTATAAAAGATACTGGGCATTTATTGAAATCAAGCCTTGGATGTCCTTAACCTTCAAGAAGTCTTTACGTTGTGATCAACTGGCAAACAGAGAGGTGGGGAAACGCAGCAAAGAATGAAATAAATGTTCAAGACCAGTATTCATCCTGAAGCAGCAGCACATTCATCACCCAGCTGATCTACCTCCCAGGCTTATGATTGCATTAATTAAATACTCGCAGCAAAAAGTCCTGATTTCATGCGTCAGGGTCGTTTTTGTCCCTTTTCATAATGTCATCTCATTACTGGAATTCCGTGTGAAAATTTGCATATAAATTATTACATTTGTAAGTCCTCCATTTTGCTTGCTTGACTTTACACACACAGGAGCACAAGCTTTCACAGATGCAAATTTATTTAGAGCCACTGAAATGGCACAAGCTGTGTGTGATTTTTGTTTATTTAGTTAGGCATTTTGTCCATTTTGTTAGAAACCCTTTCCTCAGCTTTCAGCATATGTGATAATATTCCAAGTTGTATCAATAGATAGAATATATATTTGCTTCAGTATATAACATATAGTCTGAGATCCAACAACCTGTACATTGCATTTTAAAGATCAGAAAAAAGCACACCATACAGTATTTTTATACAGTATATTGTCAACCAATAAACTATATATAGGAAATAAACCAATAGATTTTGTCCCATTTCCCATCTTTTTCCCCTGCTATTTATTTGTGATGAGAAACATCCAGTAATAAAGATAGATCATTTGCAATAGAATGTGGGGGATAAAATATTAGCTGGAATGAAGTTTTATAAAAGAAGTTCTTAAAATGCAGCATCCATTAGAAAAGAGAAAACCATTTAAAAAGAAATAAGTCTCAAAATATAAAAGTAACGTTTCTTCTGTTTCAACTAAAATCTCTTCTTTTTTCATTTTCATTAACTGCTCTGCGTTTTCTTTTCTAGACAGAGGCAACAGGACACCACGATCTGGTTCACTAGCAAAGTAGAATTCCCAAGCTTAATGGCCCTGTGTAAAGAACGGGCTGCCATTCAGGAGACAAGCCGAGCATCGGCGAAAGGAGGGGGGAGGATGCAGGAGATGGAAAAAAGAGAGATGCAGTTAGTACACATGGTACACCATGAGTGGAATACAGATTGTAGAAGGTTGGTAAAAGATCATTAAATGGTCAGTAACTCGGAAAAAAACTTTAGACAAACTTTAATGTCATAGATTATGTGGTTCATAGTCATAAAGTCATAACAATTCATAAAACTCGACATAAATGGCTAATTATTGTACTGTGTAGATTAGAGGCAATGCACAGAAGCTGCAGGGTGAAACTAACAGTGTATGCCACCTGGATATCTGATATTAGTCTTTACTAGTTCAGAGGGTTTAATATAGCAAAGACACTGCCATAGAGAGAGAGAGAGAGAGAGAGAGAGAGAGAGAGAGAGAGAGAGAGAGAGAGAGACAGAGATTGACATAAATAAACTGAATAAACAGGCCACAGCAGTATATATTGTATAATATTCCATATATGGAAGCTTCAGATAAGGTTTACAAAAGGCTGATATGCGGTAAGGCTGTTAAAGGCTGTATAATAGGTTGTATAATTTAATTACAGAATATATCATATATAAAACCACAGCCAAACCACATCCTTTTAGTTAGTTAACATTTTGGTCCATAAACTGACCTTAAAAATTAACAAAGTTGAGACATGCCTGTCTTATTATAAAACACTTATTGCTAAGTGACATATGTTGTAGTTAGTGTCAAACTATAACATGTTATAAACCAATAAGTGTAGAAAAGCATGAAGAGGGAAATGGTGATTTGGTACCACAGGAGTAAAAGGCCTTAGGGAAATCAATAGAAAACCACAGATACTATTGATGAGCTGCAGAAACCTTGCATCTTCACAAACAGAACTTTGCTCAGTTAAACAATTTATATCTTAAACAATTTCCCTAAACTCTGCATCATCAGACTGAGAGAACCATGTCATAAGCATGTCATGTCCAGTGATACAATATGAGTGTCCTAATTACCTTTAGTGGCATTTGTCATGATTCTGTAGCTGCCATAATGTTTAATGCAGTAACAGCAGAAGTAATTGCTTACATTTTACAAATTAGTGTATATTATGATGTAATTTATGATAAATACTTAATGAAAACTGTAATGATATACCGTAAGTAAGGAATAATACAAGACAGACAGTGCTGTTCTGTGAAAATAATCCAAGCCAGGGTGGTGTGATATGCCCCAACGCAAAACGTTGTAAATCTTTCTGGGTGATCATCAAAATACTGCAGTTTCATCAGAAATAAGATGACTGAATAATCAGGAGACAAAGAGCCAGGTTATAATAAAAGAGATGGTTTATTGCGTGCACGAAGACAACCTAGGCACTCTGTAGTCTAAACATAAGTCGGATACAGCCGGCTTTTATACTTATGTGTACGTGCAAAGGACACACTCAATACTATATAGATAATACTCAAGGTTAATAAGAAAAAAACATAAGGGAAAAACATAATCAAGGACAAAAACATCTTGACCCAAAAAAAAACAGATATGTGTACAGTGGTAGCTCAGTGGTTAAGACATTGGACCACTGATCGGAAGGTTGTGAGCTCAAATCCAAGCACTACCAATCTTCCACTGCTGGGCCCTTGAGCAGGGCCCTTGAGCAAGGCCCTTGAGCAAGGCCCTTAATCCTCAACTGCTCAGTTGTATAAATGTAAGTTGCTCTGGATAAGGGCGTCTGCCAAATGCCATAAATGTCAGTGTAATTATGAGTGAACAAAGGACAGATATGTATGTATCATGAGTAACAAAAACACAATTGAACTGATCTTAAATGATTAAATCATGTATCTTCCATCACATAATCATGGAAAAATTTGGATGACCCTAATAGAGTCCATTAAAGCAAGCTTAAAATTCATGTGCTATAATACATACCATAACCAATATCCAGGTGATTATCCACCTACATATCCAATAATAAGGATAGTTCTTACCCTTCTGCCTGCATACAAGGCATGAAGTAATAGAGTAATAATGTCATATTAAATGTAGGCATCAGGCCTAACAATAGGAGTCAACATAACTGTAGTTTCTGCTGCCTGAGCCTGTTTCAGGCTCTTAGAAACAGGAAATTGTCAACAATTAACATGTTTATTGGATTAATGAATGAAGTGTTGTAAAGGGGCATGGTGGCTTAGTGGTTAGCACATTTGCCTCGCACCTCCAGGGTTGGGGGTTCGATTTCTGCCTCCTCCCTGTGTGTGCAGAGTTTGCATGTTCTCCCTGTGCTTCGGGGGTTTCCTCCAGGTACTCATTTTTCCTCCCCGGTCCAAAAACATGCGTTGTAGGCACCCTGTCCAGGATGTCCCCCACCTTGTGCCCCAAGTCCCCTGGGATAGGCTCCAGGTTCTCCATGACCCTGTGTACTGTAGGATAAGCGGTATAGAAAATGGATGGATGGATGGATGAAATATTGTGCTTTTTAATGGATTCTAGTTACATTTAATGTTGTGGAGCAAAATGAGACAAAAAAAATACACACACAGCTTGTCATTTTACAGAGAAACCAGAAAGCTTAAACTCCTCTGTCCTGAAGATTTTCCATGCTGGGAAACTTTGCAAAGCATTGTAGCTGTTACAAAGCACTGACATCCAAGACTCCTTCTATAAATGTTACATAAACATCTTCTTAACAAAAAACCTCACCTCAATGATTATAGGTTTTTTGTTTGTGTTTTCTTCCCATTTTTTTAATAAGGCTTAGATTATGTGGCACATCCACCATACAAGTCCCTATGTATGAGCTGTTACTATAGAAACAATAGCGTATTAGAAGGAGCGCATTAATATAAACCTGTCATTCATGTCACAGCCCGAATTACTGTCTGAGCCGTGATGTTATAAAGAATATAAAATTAATTCACACCTTCTGCCCACTCCGATTAGAGAATTTGATCCCACTGTGGTAGATAATGACATTTTATGGTGTTGTTAAGATACTGTATACAAGCATAGATTGGTCAAACAGGTAACTAAATCAATGCTCCTGATTCTATGCAACAGTGTTGTCAAGTAACCATGGCAACATTCACAAATAATGGCCAAAATACTGTATATTTTCTGACAAATGTCTTCACAAGTCCTTTATGATATCATAGATTTAGCTCAAATACTGCATGTCATGATAGAACCTTCTTCTTGTGAGGTCGGAGTGGATGTGGAATTGATTTCATTTAGCATTATGACAAATGTCAGGAGATATGTGTCATAAGATCTGACAAACAAGATGTAATAAAACATGCCAACTAGAGCACACTTAGCAAAACCAGCCACTGTGACATAAAAGTGACGCAGCAGATGTCATAAGCTGTTATTAGGTATCATGTGAATTTATGTCTAGATGTATACCAGTGTCAATTATCAGTAATTGTTATTGTAGCTGCCAGAATGTTTGATGTCATCATACATGATGACAGCTAATGACATTACATGTTTAGAAAATGATTGTCATATTTTTAACCCAGATTTTATTGGTTTAGTAACTTTAGTCATTCTCTTTAAGAAGGGCCATGCCCCATGGTACATTTAGATATTTTTGACAGCATGATCGTGTTTCTTTAGGTCAGGGAGATTTTAATAAAACTGACATTCAATTAGCACAAGTACACATTTTCTGACTCAGAGGATGACATCAAAAGTAATTATCAAGTAGTGAAGAAAATGCATGGTCACAGCCCCAGAGCGAGAATGATTACATCACTTTTGTGTATGTATGTGTGTGTGTGTGTGTGTGTGTGTGTGTGTGTGTGTGTAATACAGCCATGCTTTTGCATCTTCTGGCCTTCTGAACAGTTATTCATGTTTGATACGCTTGTACATATCTCCTTGCAAACATAATCGAGATGTGTATCAGCTGCTATAGGTGCAGCTCTACAGCCTCTCACTTCAATCATCCAAAACTCAATAAAATTCTACATTTAGCAGGCTCTATCTGAAGATTTTGATGTGGTATTTGAGCTTGTCATAAACTGTCTGCTAAAGTTCTGTGTACTCAACTTTTGGATTATTTTATAAACTGTTCCTATAAACGACTCACAAAAACCATTTCTTACCAGCAGCATGAAGAGACAGAAATAGAGCTTGAGCAATCACAATACACTGACGCATTAACTGTTCCTAGTTTAATTTTGGACTCACCCACACTTCTCCACTAATATTTCTCCTGCTCCTTCATTTCAGTGCAATACGACATGCTCTCTTTGATAAGCCATTGTGTGTGTATACTGTATATACAAACATTGGGGAATGTTGGGGAAGGAGGGGGTTTGGTAGAGCTGGGGTTTATGGTTGAGTTCTCATATTTCATAACAAATCTTTGTTCACTGACACTGAAATCATATTTTAAAATTGTCTAATCTTAAACCGTCTATGTAAACCTTTTGTGGGAAAGCAAATTAAATAGACAAAATTAAAACAACACTTCATTTTTTTCAAACAGTAAAACATGTACTTACATACAGTTGTGTCCATAAGTATTTGGACAGTAACAGAGTTTTCGTATGTTTGCCTCTGTACACGACCACAATGGATTTGAAATTAATTGACTGCAAAGGATTTGGATCCAAGTATTAAAAATAATCCTTATATTTATAATTATGTTAGTTTGTCCAATTACTTTTGAGACTGTGAAATGAAAACGGTTAATGCAGTATTTTTAGTTAAACCCTTTTCTATGGGTTTCAAGTCAGGGGACTGGGATGGCCATGGCAGGACTTTGATTTTGTGGTCAATAAACCATTTTTGTGTTGATTTTGATGTATGTTTTGGATCATTGTCCTGCTGGAGGATCCAACCACGGCCCATTTTAAGTTTTCTAGCAGAGGCAGTCAGGTTTTCATTTAATATCTGTTGATATTTGATAGAGTCCATGATGCTATGTATCCTAACAAAATGTCCAGGTCCTCTGTCAGAAAAACAGCCCCAAAACATTAAAGAGCCACCACCATATTTAACCGTGGGCATGAGGTACCTTTCCATATGGCTACCTCACTGTGTGCACCAAAACCACCTCTGGTGTTTATTGCCAAAAAGCTCTATTTTGGTTTTATCTGATCATAGAACCCGATCCCGTTTGAAGTTCCAGTAGTGTCTGGCAAACTGAAGACGCTTGAGTTTGTTTTTGGATGAGAGTAGAGGCTTTTTTTCTTGAAACCCTTCCAAACAACTTGTGGTGATGTAGGTGACTTCAGATTGTAGTTTTGGAGACTTTCTGACCCCAAGATGCAACTAACTTCTGCAATTCTCCAGCTGTGATCCTTGGAGATTTTTTGGCCACTCGAACCATCCTCTTCACAGTGCGTTGAGACAATATAGACACATGTCCAATTCCAGGTTGATTCCTAACATTTCCAGTTGACTGGAACTTCTTAATTATTGCCCTGATGGTGGAAATGCGCATTTTCAATGCTTGTGCTATTTTCTTATAGCCACTTCCCATTTTGTGAAGCTCAACAACCTTTTGCCGCATATCACAATTGGTCTTACCCAATGTTATGAATGACTAAGAGAATATGGCCTATGTGTTGCCTCATATTTATACCCCTGTGAAAAAAGGAAGTCATGGTTGAACAATTTCCTGTATATTGTTTGTTTGTCTATTTTTTAAATAGAGTGCGAAAGTGTATTTGTACTTTGAAGTCAGTGTATTATTGTAGAAATTAGAGAAATTCTTTACTGTGCAGACTGGTAGAAAGAAAGCACATGGCAGATGGCATCTTGTCTTTTTGGCCTATGTTCCAAATTAGCCTATTGATATTTTTTGTCACTGCCAAAGCAAAAAGACAGCTTTATCCAGATTTGAACACGTAGGAGGTTTTTGTGGATGACTAAGCTGTTATTTTTAAGACATCCCAAATAAAATATTTGCATATCTCTTCCTTGATAAAACTCTGACATTCAGAAGGTAAATTAATTCAGGACATGTACGTTTCTGAAAGGAGAAGGTTATTGCCAGTCTAAGGGAAGGACAGGTTACCTCTAGCTCCAACTATGAAATAGACATTAAAAAAAAAAAAAAACTAAAAAAACATTACTTACCAATAAGATACAATGACTAGCATGCTAGAACAGCATTTATTTTAGCAGCAGGCTGGCCAATAAACAACTAGCAGGAATATTGAATATCATTTTGCTAGTTGACAAAACTAATTTTCATGCTAACACAGATAATATAATCACCATGCACACTCTTTTAAGCCACTGTAGGCGAAGATCATACTTAATAACCTGTCTGAAGAGCTATATGTGCACTCCTGCTGCCCGGTGCAATGCTAGTGCCAGAGTCTGGCACACTTCTACTGCTGTGGCTCCTCTCATCCTCCAGACCTGCCTGATTCATTCTGATCCTCTTCTCCTATTCTGTTCAACCTGCATCTTCATCTAAAGCTTTCTGCACCTGTGACTCACCTCCTGTAGCAATATCCATTGCAATCTCACCTGGATGCTCTGGATATGCAAAGACTTGCTCTTTCAAAAAACTTGCTCTTTTCCAAAAACAGACTTACCTTTCAGTTTAATGGACTTTTTCACCTGGATCCTGTAGACTTGCACCATTTAAGAATCATAAAGACTGCTGTATTTCGTCTACACGTTTAGTCCTGTTTGCCTTTTCTCTATATCATGGTACACTGTAATAATTAATTATTAAATAAGTCCCACCATGCGCTGTCACCCAGAGATGGATGGGATTCCTTTTGTGTCTTGTCCCGCTTAGGTTTTTCCTCTGGCTTCCAGATACATTCAGTTTTCTGTAAAGCTGCTTTGTAACCTTTTTTTTTTTTTTTTTTTTTTTTAAAGTGCTATACAAATAAATTCGAGTTGAATACTAGCAGCATATTTTTTAGATCCAGTACTCTAGGTGGACAATTAATAACTGTGTTCTTGTTAACACTGCATCAACACTGATCAATAAATTAACTGATGTTGTTGCCTTCAATCTCATTAGCCTTGCAAGATAATTAAGTTCAAAATGGACATGTTTTCGTTAGATGTGATTTTACATTTTATTAACTATTTTTTCATTTAAGACGCATTTTACTGAGGTTGTTAGCAAACTGAAAGAAACCATGCATAAGACCTATTCTGAAAGACTCATTATAGATAAGGCTGATATAGGTACCATTCTTAGTTGTCATATATTTTGGGGGAGAAAATAAACAACCCATTTGTTTCTATTTGCTATTGATTTCAAATATATTTCTTTAAAAAAAAAAATAATAAAATTTTTTTTAAAATGTTTAAAAAAAACATGTAGCCCAATACTTTGAATGGGTTGGTATCATTGTCAATGAAATTTCACCACTCCGATGTAATAGCTGATTTGCAATTCAGATTAGTCCATCTAGGCTGCTGCAACATAAATAAAATTATCTTAGCTATAGAGTACTCCATATGAAGCTTAAGGTTAGACTAATCCCAATAAGACAGTCCGTCAGCTCTACAGCATGTTTGTGAAATTGCTTTAACTGAGTGCTACTTGAGGATAAATAAACAGCAGTGGTGCATTAGACAGGCGACCAGGAGTTGTAAGCAGATGTGTGGCTTGACCAGGCGTAGCTGATTTTTCTCATAATTAGTGAGCCCTAACATAACACTGTTCAAGAGACTTCACTCCCCTCCCCACACCTGAGCAAACAAAGCCCTGTAGCTTTACTCATAATGTAGCAACAGTAGTAATTCATGTGCAGTTTCCTTTTTCAAATGCCACCACTGCACATTCACTCATGATAATGCAATACTGAAATAGCTATTACATTATCTGACCTCCCCACAGATTCCCACCTACTCTCTATACTCACAAAAGAGAGAAGTCCCAGGTAAGCTATTTTTTGTGGAATATCATTTACCTTTGGGTAGATCTCTTGATAGATGATCCATAAAGAATGAACAGTTACTCCAGACTAACAGTGTGGCTTATAATCTAACACAGTATTTCTAAATGTTATGCAACAATATGTTATGATCACAATAGAACTGCAGTATTTTCAAAAACTATTTGAAATGTAGGGTGTGGCCAGTTTAAAAGGCATGTACAACAATTTTTTAAAAAGATTTTATCTCACATGTACAACTTCTACAGAAAAATAAATAAATACGAGGTTTTGTAAGTTTCCTAATGTAAACAAAGCTCATACAGTTCGGGGAATAGTATACCATTACACACTTGCACTGGTTAAATAGCTTAAGCTTAGTTTGTCTAGATTAGTGGTTTGCACTTTTGCCTCGCACCTCCAGGGTCGGGGGTTCGAATCCTGCCTGTGTATGGAGTTTGCATGTTTTCCCCGTGCTTTGAGGGTCTCCTCCATGTACTCTAGTTTCCTCCCCCAGTCCAAAGACATGAGTTGTAGATTTATTGGCATTTCCAAATTGTCCATAGTGTGTGAATGTGTGTGAGTTTGTGCCCTGCAATGTGTTTGTTCCCCGCCTCGTGCCCCGAGTCCCCTGAGCTCCAGGCTCCCCACAACCCTGTGTAGGATAAGCAGTGCAGACAATGGATGGATGGTGCATGTTAAATGAAAATAGCAAAACAAGATAAAATAATAAAATAGATTAAATCCAAGCTCATCCTCAGAGTTATATAATAATGTGAGCATATGTTTAGTAAAATGTGAGACAAAGCCCCACTGCAGGAGTCCTTCATGTCAGCACTGACTGACTCTCCCCACTGCACAACTGGGCCATCTTTCCATCTGCATTTCATGCTCCTACACCCTTGCTTTATGTAATCTCCTTTATTTAATTTTGGCTCTAATTTGTCATCGCTGCTTCATTACTGCTTGCTCTGCTGCTTTGGCAGAATTTTTTTTCTTGCTTTGGTCGATAGAAAATGAGAATGACTTTTGGAGGCAGCCTGACATTAGCATCATTCAATATTCACCAAAGGTCTCACTCCACAGGAGGGAGGGAACTGACTGAGAACATTACTAACAAATTTCAGTCTTTACAATTGCTTTCTTCCCTTATTTCTCTTTTCATGCCACACTGGCACAAAACAGTGAGGAGCTTTAACCCTTTTTTGCCTGTCAACGGGGATGCAATTCTGATTTTCATGCCAAATTGATGGATTGATACTAAAATTGTTGCAGAAAGTCAAAGGCAAATTTTTCTTCCTTACATATATTTATGCAGGGTATGACACATTCTTATCTTTAACAACATGCTTTCATGTTTTTTAAGCACCTGTTTTGATTTTGTCCCAATATTACCTGGTTTCCTCCCTGAAATGCAACTGAATGCAAAAACCCAACCTCAAGTCAAGTCAAGTGGGTGTTGTAAACTCATCCATAGGACCATGGTGCATCATACAGCATTATACCACAGCGCAATGCATACTGTAGGACTACAAAACCGCAATAGTGTAAGACTTGATACACGTCTACTGCTGTAGCTCCTCTCACCCTCTAGACCTGCCTGATTCTTCCCGATGCTCCACTTCTGCTTGGAGCTTTTGTATTTGTCAGTCACCATATGCTGCTGTGGATGGTCCCACAGTGAACACCCTAATGACTGCACTTCCCAAAATGAGTTTATGTCCAAGTCTCACATTTACTTCAGTAGATAATCTCACCTGGATACTATACATTTGGGCCTAAGAATTAATGCTGTAATCCTGCACTCATCCTAGGACTCCTATTCACAATATGCTTAGACTGAACATCGACTGGACATCTTTTCAACACACTTAGTACTGTTTAACCTTATAAAATACAGTTGTAGAAGAGTAATTATTTATAATCCCATTATCTGGTGTCACCCAGAAGAGGGTGGGTACCCTTTTGAGTTTGGTTCCTCTCAAGGTTTCTGCAGAACACTTAAAAGTTCTACATTATCAACGAGCATACACATTATCTATACAGGAGGACAGAAGCATCAGCATAGCCACTGTAAGGATATGATTCCTTATGTGTTTGCTTTAGTTTATTCACTTCAGTTTAGGAAATTAAGACACTGCTGGGCTTTTTTGGTGAGGCAGGTGGCATTGAGGATTCAGACAAGCGCTTTTAATCTGCACATACCAAGAATCATGGACCCTTTTGATGGTTTCCATGGTGGCACTGTTGACGTACAATAGTAGTATTAAATGTGGTGTTGCTGACCATGACATAGCAGTAAGGTGAATGCTAACTTGTATCCTTCTTTCATGCTTTTTTTTTTTTTTTCAACAACACATTGGTTCGTGAGGAGAGAGAATTTGGGCTTAAATGCATGGAATTAAATTTATGCCAAAAGTATTAAATGTAACTTTTCAAGAAATGACCAAAAAGATACAATGAGAAAGAAGAAAAAACACTCTGAAACTGAAAACAGTCAGTGGCAAAAATTTGGTCTTCAAATAAACAGCATTCTTTGTTTTCATCTATGCTTTCAAAGTTTCATTTATGTTCCACAAGTTTATGTTCACCATTCTGACACAAATCTCACATGTAGGCAGGTTTAACAGTGATTTATTCTCACTGGCTAGTGAGATTTGGATCAACAGCTCCCTGACCAGGCAGTACACTTCACATAAGCCAACTATTATGAAAATGTTTCACTGTGATAATTCACTGCGTTGCCATAGTAGGACAACTTTCATTTACTGCTAAGACAGACGTCAAGTAGCTTTAGAAATTCTTGACCTCCACAGAGTTACCTTCTTGTTGTTGCTTTGCTTTGATCAAATCTAATCAATAATCAATGGTCAGGAGCTTAACTGAACAGACACAGGAGGTTAGGTCAAGTCATTGAAATTTGCTGTAAATCAGTATTTAAAGCTGTGGCTCTTGACATCTAAGAAAATGGAGCTGTTATCAATTAGAAGAGAAGCCTGATCACACAAATAAACTTTAATTAAACTATAAATAAAAAAAATAAACTACAAATACAAATAAACTATGATTTCTTTGTTGAGTTTTAATTTTTTTTAAATCATAGTTTCCCTCATAGCAGACGTAGTTGTTAAATTGAGGCATATTCAGTAATAATTAGTAGCCCTTATTTTCACAATTGAGTAGTGCAATTTTAATATATGGGTTGAGTTAGAATCAAAAAAATAATCTCCTTTAAAACACAAATGCAAACAGTGCAGTGCAGCAATTTTACCATGATATTTTTGTGTTAGTGTCACAAAGTGATAACTTTTTATTTTGAAAGCTAATAGTCCAAAAGCCACAAGTGTAAAATTGAGCACAGAATAAGAAATTATACCTCGATCAATTAAATGGAAAAACAAATTAAAAGACTCCTCTAACTTGTAAACAATATATAGCTAAAATGTGTCTTATAGCAGCTACTGAAGTTATTTGAGTGAACTGTCCAAACTGGACAGCTGAAGATTACGAGAAAAAAAAATGGTCTTATTCCAGTCTTCAACTGCCCTGTTTCGGTTTATCTGTGCCCATGATAGCCTCAGATTCTTGTTCTTCACTGATAGGAGTTGAATCTGATGTGAATTTCTGCTTTGCCAATCCACCTAGGTTTTCCTAGGTGTGAGACTCACTTGTGGTAGCACATGGGTCTTCATTGAAATTTTTTGCATTAAAAAAATAGTTCCATAAAAAATGTGTATAATGTAAGACAGCTAATGACTAAATTTAAGTGCATATTCACTTTACATTCAGCAGTGCTACGGCACAGTGATTTGGGATAAGTGGTGAGAATGGTTACTCTTACACAAGTAATGGCAGATGGCATTAATGGCAGTAATGGGCAGATAATTTGTTTTCATTCATTTTTATATCTCAAGAAGAGTTTTATGGTTCTTTGAGATTTATTCTTCCAGGAATATGGGGCAATGAATGCCGTCTTACCCAGGTCAGAATGAACCTGAGGTGTACAGAGCGTGAGTGACTCTGTTGTTCAAATAATGTAGGCACTGACCTTCCAGTGTAATAAAGGCATGATATATGAAAGTAGTTATAAAGAATGACTTGATAAATAAACAGGTAGCAGTGGTAGTCCCTTCTAACACTGAGGGAAGACCGTCCTTGTGTTATATAGAAATCTCAATGGAATTATATAGGTACTGTAGATTTAGGAGGCTATAGTAATATATTTATCACCAGTAAAAAAGCAAGACTGAATCAGTGGCTTTGCACAGAGAAGGCAACATCCCTGTAAATCTCCATAGTTATGATGTGGAAGGATGTATAGGCCAAAGAACAATAAGCTAACTGCATCAACCGGTTCACAGTATAAAACAACAGTGTTAACAATTTTGCTAACATTTTCCATGAAGTTTGTGTTTATAATGAGCCTTGAACACATCCAAAACCATGTAATAAAGTATACATTTAATTACTACATAATCATTCATGAAAAATGCATTACACTTTATAGCTAGCTTTATAATGTAGTGCTGTTGCTGGGGTTTTTTTCTTTTACAAGTGAATTATTTGAAAGAGATTATCTAGAAAACACCCTACAAAACTTTACAAAGTCTAAAAAGCTCTGAAAACTTGTCAGTGTGATTATGACTATTCAAGTAAACAGAGCTGAAATTTCTTTGGTATTGGCGATATAATGTGTTATAAACTCTGCTTATAATGCATTCTGTTATAAGTTTATTAATGCATTATAAACATTGCTATAAACTGTAATGCCTTTTCATAAATAATTATTACAATGCATTATAACAAGTTATGAATGTGTCATCCATACAGTACGGTGTTCAAGTGTTACCACCATCATTTTAACTTAATTAGCACTGAATTTAAGTCAGACTATGTTTGATTAATCAGATTACACTGTTACAATGGCTTATGAAAATGCATTACATTTTATAGCAATGGTTATAATGCATTGTGAATAGTTAACAGAATTCATTATAAATAGTGTTCGTAACATATTATATTGCCAAGAAACCCATAGTGCATTGTTAGACAGACCTGCCTGATTGTTTTAAGTGACTGAATGCATATATTTCATTTATGAGTGTAGATTAGTGATAAATACAGCATAATATATATTATCCTAATTGTCAAAGCTTATAAGTTGTATAATTGTCATATATATATATATATATATATATATATATATATATATATATATATATATATATATATATATATATATATATATATATATATATATATATATATATATATATATATATATATATATATATATATATATATATATGACGTAATATGCTATGCTAAGTGGGGATTGCTTGGTGTTGGTGATATGGTTAGTTACAAAGTGCAGGTTGTTTGTAGTTAGCTATAATGTTTAGCGCATGTTCCTGATTAATTATAAAATATGTATAACACCTTATGAGATGTGACCTTCAATAAAAAGTGTTGCCAAAAATATAATTTTTCAAAATTAAATGTGAACATGTTGGTTCCTTACAGTAAGATAAAGCGTAATTCACTGGAATAATGCATTGCTAATAGGGTTGGACGTAAGCCAGAATTTATCCATTTGTGCTCAGTTGCTATTTTCGTGGGGCAGGAATGAACACACCTGTGCTGACAAGGATGGAACAGTGCAACAGGGGGTGTGACATTTGAAATCTGCCAGCACAGATGATCCTTTCCAGCCCACTTGGTCCAAAACCGAGACCCCCTGTTAGCGCAAACACAGTGCCAAATCAGTATTTTCCTGACTTCAATCAAAAGCTTTAAAGTCATGTTCCACTTCTTACAACCTTATTTTGTTGATCTACACTTTTGCTGTCATCCCACTTCAACATGAATAGACAGAAAATGTATTTCTTGTAAGTTGTGTCAGCCAACCAGTTATTTCTACCTCTCATGGCCCTGTCCATGATCCATGTCACACTACCCTTTATAACAGTGCTCACAGGATTAGCTCCAGATTCACCACAAAGATCCATCTATCCATTTTCTGTACTGGTTATCCTATATAGGGTCACGGGGAGTCTGGAGCCTATCCCAGGGGACTCGGGGCATGAGGCGGGGGACACCCCAGATGGCGTTCACCACGAAGATAAATGATTGAACTAATATATTTGAAATGTTTTATTTTGTACAGGAATCACTACTTAGGCAGTAATCTAACTCTTCATACATGTCTTAGAGACAAATTGTAAGTATATCCCTTTATAAAATAAGTGTGAGGTGTGTCCAATCTTCTGACTCGTACTGTATATAAGGAAAGTTGTAACAACACACGTGACCTGATGTTAAAGAGGCCGCTGTCTTCTGAAACATCGCATGCCATTATCACAGAGGAATGCTTGTTTAATGGCCTCATAAATGATGTCAGGGACGAGCATTGTCATTTTTCACAGCTGTCGAGTTGGAATGAGTCCACATTGACACATTGGCTCTTAGCACGCATCTGCTGCACAACTGAGTCATCACGGCAACATGCAGCTAGAGGTCATGCAAAAAAAAAGTATATTCCTCATTGGGACAAGCCAAATGGTCTCCACCAAAATACAAAAACATGCCCCCCCCACACCCAAACAACAAACACATACACACACTTAACAGTGTCATTAACAGTTCCTTCTTGAACTGACAGACTGGAGTACTTTATGATAAGACCCCATGTTGTATCCTAATGCAATGTTACACACTTTTTATTTTTAGCTGATAGTTCCACATGCTTGGAAAATCTGTGATGTTTTGTGGTCTCGAGTCAGGCATCCACTGTAATTACTGACATTCACACTTCTTTCCTCTTATCTCTCCTGCATGGAAAAAAAAGTTCCTCATTTCACACTTACTGACCTCTCATCAAAAGCACCTAAAATTGTTTAACAAATTAGGTTCTTCTTGGTGGCACAGATGAAGTATGACACCAAAATCTCCTGCATGAAGCCTCTCCGAATATATTTATCTAACTTGTGAAAGATCTCACATACAGATCTCTTTAGTTTGAGAGTGTTTGCACCATAAAGCGCCTGTGCACCAACCTGAAGAAGAATTAGATACTGTCTAGCACTGGCCTGGGGGTATTATTTTGTGATCGTGATGTTTTGCTTACTGTAAATAGTAAGGTATAAATGGAAGGAGTTCTGTGGCAACCTAGTCAGGCTCTGACACCCCTTCAGTTCCCAAGCACAGCTCCCTTTTTCCTCTCTTCAAGGCAACTGAAAGGTCAAGGGTGATGTATCATGTGACTATCCTAGTGATATTTTCAGAGCTTTTGTTCATGCAAGGCTAGGATCACTGCAAGGAAACATTGGTTTAAACTGCTTACACATTTTTTTTAAATAGCAACAAAAGGACGAAGATCTGTTCTGAATCCTTCTACAAATTCTATTACTTATTAAATGGTTAGCATTACATGTGAAATGTAATATATACCACTACATACTGAAAAACTCCACTCTCCTCTATATTATTCAATTCAATTCAATTCAATTTTTTTTGTATAGCGCTTTTAACAATAGACATCATCACAAAGCAGCTTTACAGAGATGCATAAATTTTGGATCTAAATTTTAAATCGATAAATTTATCGAGTAATAGAATTTGTAGAAGAATTCAGAACAGATCATCCTTTTTATTATACACATTATATATATATATATATATATATATATATATATATATATATATATATATATATATATATATATATATATATATATATATATATATATATATATATATATTTTGTTTGTTTTTGTTTTGTTTTTTTGTTTTTTTTTACAAAGTTAACATATTAACATCAGCTGTAAAACACTGTACTTTTGGAAAGTAATAATTTATAAATCCATGTGGTTTTCTTTGGAAAAATCAAAGGTCTGGGTTAGAACACTGTCTCTAACTTAAAAGATAAATACCCATCTTCTGCTGATAAATAGATTAATACTTTTCTTTTTTTAAATAAAAATAAAAAACTTGAAAAAGTTTTAATATTTGAAATAAAATATAAGAATACAATTCTAATTTGCTGAGTGCACTTAACTCAGTATATCACAATACTCTAGCCCTAAAATAGTCTGCAGATATTTTCCCCCTAATAACATAATTTTCTAATGGACCGGGAAACCAGAGGAATCTTTGGGGTGGGGAAATGTAAATCTAGCACCCTAAAAGATTCCCATAAAAGATTTTGTCCAAACATTCGATGTAATCATCTGCAAGCCTCATGCGTGTACAATCAGTGATAAACAATAAATTATTTTATATTAGATAGACCCACTTCCAGTTCCACCCCCACCATTCATTACTCTTTGTGGGTTATCTTAATTGTACAGTAACACAATGAGTTCAAATTGAATTCAGTGTTTTATGGCACACACCTGGATGTTTTTCTGCTAACAGAAGCATGGATGGATGTTTTTTTCATGTTTACACTGTTGCTTCTGTCTTCAAATAAGTCATTTAATGATATAACCATACATAAAACAAACCTGAAATAGTTATGATGTTGCAGGTATGGATTATCGCGTCTGCCACATGCTGTAAATGTAAAAATATAACATACATATGATATAATTCCATGATGATATATAACATCCATTCATATCCATTCACTTAATGGTTTTGACCTTTTCATTATTGATGAAGTTCAAGTGTCATTGACTTGATTTAAACAGACTCTGTACATTGTTTTAATCAGTCTCTGTACATTGCATTTCTGTATTTTTTTTCTTCTATAGTTCTTCAGTGTGTTTAAGCAAGGACAAATTTGGTTGTATGCTCTTACTTGGGGTGTAATGCAATGCCACTATCTGTATCTGTTTAGTGCTCTAAATATCTGGAAAGGGTTGTTGTTGTTGTTGTTGTTGTTGTTGTTTTATGAATCCAGCCACTCTTCAATGGAAAACACTTGGAAAATACCCAGAGGTAGAAATTCCACCACTGTCAACATGGTCTGTGAATTCTGTCTCTGACACACCTCAGCTATATCACTTGAGTTCTTAATTGGTCTCAACTAGAGATGTGCATAGGACTTTTGTGCATATGACTCACACAGTTATTATTTGTACCTGTCTGTGATATATTCTAACAAGTTTAGTTTGTTCTGTTTCCCAAAATATAAACAAACCAGTAGAATACTTGAAACCACTGCAACCCTGACCAGGGAGTTACTAAGGAGGAGTGAATGAATGCTGTATATTCATGTTAATGAATGGGGCCTTTGATTGTCCCATGAGCTTCATTCATTTGTTCATTTGTTTGTTTGTTCATTTGTTCATTCATTTGCATGGTCAATTTAACATTGTTCTAATACCCAAGGTTGCTTAATATTGCATATCTGATATGCTTTTTGACAATCTTCCTTCCCTCCCTCATATCCTGCTGCTTAGCTGCTGAGCAGACAGTAGCTGTAGTGGGAGGAAAGAGAGCAGCACATTGACAGGGAACCCTAGGGAGCTGCCTATATCACCTATGCCAGGAACCGCCACAGATTAGTCAAGTTAGCCTCTAATCAGAGACCCTCCACAATCCAGTGGCTCATCACTGCTTTCACACACTCTGCTGGAGAGTCTACTGTTATTCTGTGAACAGACAAGTGGGTTTCTGTACAGGCGGTAAACTGGGGGAGTTTATGATTTCATTTGGCAAAAGAATTAAGGCTGACAAGTTAATAAGGTTTGATGCATTCTTATTCATATGTGTAGGTTTATGTGGGATTCATTGACTCATCTGTGATATATTTAAAATAGACACAAACTTTTTTTTCCCCTTTTATAATTTGTTGTAAATTCAACAATTTTCAAGAGTGGTACAGCGTGTGGACCCAGGTAACAACAATATATTAGCAACACACACTTGTAGTATCACTATTTTAACAAAATTTGTGTCATATTTTGGAACTACACAGGTAACCAGATCATTAGGTGTTAAATCATCACCCAATCATATGGCATAACCCTTACACCTAAAATACTGCTTTTTGACAGTTTAGGTGAATATTATATTATACACATTTGTGTATAATTTAAACACATTTAAACACATTTGATTTGGAGGATGTCCAACTATGGTACAAAATCCCTATTATGGATAAGAATTTTTAGAAAATATATACATTTTAAATGTAAAATAAACAATAAAAAATAAAATTAAAAGTAAATGAATTTAATAATTACATTATTGCATTATTATAAAAAAAAAATAATAAAAAATTGCAAAGTGCTGACACTGGAGACTCCTTTCAAAAATGCTAAATAAACACCTCATAGAACACCTCACCATATCAATTAATTAACACATTCTTATTCCATTTATTATTAGATTATGTTGATAATGATAATGCATTGGACCAAGTGCTTTAAAATAAACCTGTGATTTGCCCTGCAGCTGGAACTAGTATCAATAGTATCAATTTCTGTAATAGAAAATCACCTTCTGACTGATTGGACTTAAAAAATTCAACAGTGCATTTATTATTATTATTATTATTATTATTATTATTATTATTATTATTATTATTATTATTATTATTATTATTATGTATTTGTAGGACCTTTCATTTTCACATGATCAGGCTCTTGGAAGTGGACATACCTTCATTTTTAATTTCATTGATCATGCTCTACAAATGGACTCCCTGCAGCAGTACAGTGAGCTTTTATTGTTTTCATTGAGAAGGCACTCAGGCATACTCACACACTTGATTGAACAGGCATTTGGCCAGGTCATTTAGAGTGGCCAGTGGGCTGAGGGGAAGATCGAACTCAGAGCCAAGTGGTGAACAAAGGAAGGCTAATGATGGCTCAGGACAACTAGCTCTGAAACAAACACGCACAGTTAATCATCATTTCACACATATGCTCTTAAAATATACACTGTTTCCTTGCTTGCCACAGTTTTGGTGGATCCTGAGATTACCTACTCAGCAGAGCCTGGCTGATGAGCTATATCGCAAAACCTTTCAGCACACATCCGACAGCTCAAACAGAGGAGAAGAGCACACCTTTGCTTTCCCACTCCTATGACGAGGTGCTGTTGCCATGGCAACAGCCTCCCTATACCCCATGGAGAGGTTCCCACGGCTGCCTCTCTCGCAGTAACCATAATAAAAGGCACATATTTGTTCAGTCAAATTCAAGCCCGATGACCACAAGGCTGATCCCCAGTGGTCACCAAGCACAGACACTCGACATCCTAGGAAAGGCTGTGAGAGGGATGTTTCAGGCTTTCAGAGATGGTTGCTTTAAACTTTTGTCTTTGTGCAAGCATTACATAAATCTGTCCCTAGCCTGTCGAGCCATTCTGTAAAGATCAGTGATGACACACTATGACTTGATAGGGCATGGCATTCACTTTCACATTTGCATATTTTCAGGGGAGCAATGAAGACATCAAATGTCAGATAAATGTCAAAATGCTATAAAATATTCAGCCTTTAAATCATTCATTTGAAGATGAATGAGGAGCACTGGCTCTGTTAGCTCAACTCCTGCAGTAGAATAGCATTACCCATAAAGCATTCATCAGTATTTTTAACAATTGAAACATGAAAACATGGGCCTACATTTTGCAAACACAATAGCTCTACAAGCTGGGAAATGTTGCTTGGTACAGACGGCCTGACTTGTTAAAGAAGAACAGATGCAAGAGCTAAAAATAAATTTCTTGCATGTAAGAGACAGGTTATGGAATGTAACAATTATTATTATTATTTATTATTCCAAACGTTTTCTACAGCACATCACATCACACCCTGTATTTCTTTAAGCTCTGAAAGTCCTGTGGTGTGATTTTCACGCTCATGTGTGTACACAGCAGGGCAGCATGGTATGGGGTAGAGCAAAGCATTTGGGAGCTTTTCCACTGAGTCATCCCCTTGAGAGAAGCTCACAAGTTTGTCTCCATGAGGCTTTAGAGATCCATGGCTGATGGTAAGAACTATGTTTGGTGGTAAATCTGTATGATGATCAAACTGTTCCACAGAGCATCTTCTCTACGTACTTTGCCAAGTCTTTAATAATTACAAACACAAACATCTGGGGAATGAATAAAAGTGGGGGAAAACATGCACTTTATGTGTGTAAGATATTATATTTGTAAAAGAAAAATAATAATTATTATTATTATTAGTTAACTAAAAAAATAAAAATAAAAACCTTGAAGGTTGCACTACTATAGAAAATTCAGCAACCTTAACCTCTTAGGACCTATTCAAATTGGAATAGTTTTACATGGGGGATTTGGGTGTTATGTAATTATTACTGCAGTATTTCTGGGGATTTTAGGCCCGTCCGAATCCATAACATCAGTAATTTTTTACAGTCTGTGCATTCACACATCTGGACAAATTCCACCATCTATAAAGTGATCAGTAGAAATAAGCCTAGCCATATATATATATATATATACATATACTGTCCAAATTGACATATTGGTAAAGATTCCATTACATCCTGTGGGAAAAGAGGATTTGCACTTTTTCCTTATACTCTTTTCTCCCACCAAAATCCAAACATATTGTAAGCATTGACTGAGTTTAAAACACAGAGTGATATTGAGCCTACATACAGTATCTCACAAAAGGGAGTACACCCCTCACATTTTTGTAAATATTTTATTATATCTTTTCATGGGACAACACTTTTTACGAAGGACACAGGGGAGCTGGATGCATGCGCTGGGGAAAAGTCAGTTTATTAGGAAGTAACCAAAAGTATTTGCACAGGGAAAAAGGGACACACAGGCAGGGTCAAAAACAAACGATAATCCACAAAATTAAGCGGGGCTATAATCCACAAAAGAGCAAAGTAAGAAATCCACAAAACAGCAAAACAGAAAGTCACAAAATAGTATGGGAATAATCCACAAGGTATATAATCCACAAGGATATCGAGGCAAGAGTCCACAGTCCAGGAGATGTGAGGTGAGTGCAGCGCAACGAACATAGACTTCACTTAAATCATTCACAAAGTAATACTCCGCGTCGAAGCAGGGAAACTAAGCAGTTTAAATAATCAGCATGAAACACAAAACACTTGAAGCTCATAATGACAATAAACGCAGAGAACCAATGAATAAACAGAGGCGGAGACATGACATGAACCAAAAGCAAAGGACCAATAAACACACAGGGGCGGAGACATGACGCAAACCAAAACAAAGAAGCACATGGTGACAAAAACAAAACCAGAGTCTATGAATGGAAGGAGGGGAATGCGGAAATGCGCTACTCGGCAATTATCACGAGTCGCGCTGAGAGGGCGACTCTAACAACACTGAAGAAATGACACTTTGCTACAATGTAAAGTAGTGAGTGTACAGCTTGTATAACAGTGTAAATTTGCTGTCCCCTCAAAATAACTCAAAACACAGCCATTAATGTCTAAACCGCTGGCAACAAAAGTGAGTACACCCAACATGAGTGAAACATATTTTCAACATAAGTGCCCAAAGTGTCAATATTTTGTGTGACCATCATTATGGAGTCCTCTTCCACTCCTCCATGACGACATTACAGAGCTGGTGGATGTTAGAGACCTTGTGCTCCTCCACCTTCCATTTGAGGATGTCCCACAGATGCTCAATAGGGTTTAGGTCTGGAGACATGCTTGGCCAGTCCATCAACTTTACCCTCAGCTTCTTTAGCACGGCAGTGGTCGTCTTTGAGGTGTGTTTGGGGTCGTTATCATGTTGGAATACTGCCCTGCGGCCCAGTTTCCGAAGGCAGGGGATCATGCTCTGCTTCAGTATGTCACAGTACATGTTGGCATTCATGGTTCCCTCAATGAACTGTAGCTCCCCAGTGCCGGCAGCACTCATGCAGCCCCAAACCATGACCCTCCCACCACCATTGTCTTTGTACTCCTCGCCTGGTTGCCGCCACACATGCTTGACACCATCTGAACCAAATAAGTTTATCTTGGTCTCATCAGACCACAGGACATGGTTCCAGTAATCCATTTCCTTAGTCTGCTTGTCTTCAGCAAACTGTTTGCGGGCTTTCTTGTGCATCATCTTTAGAAGAGGCTTCCTCCTGGGACGACAGCCATGCAGAACAATTTGATGCAGTGTGCAGCGTATGGTCTGAGCACTGACAGGCTGACCCACTCATGGGTCAGTGCTGGCGCACTCATACGTCTATTCTGAAAAGCCAACCTCTGGATATGATGCTGAGCACATGCACTCAACTTCTCTGGTCGACCATGGCGAGGCCTGTTCTAAGTGGAACCTGTCCTGTTAAACCGCTGTATGGTCTTGGCCACCGTGCTGCAGCTCAGTTTCAGGTTGTTGGCAATCTTCTTATAGCATAGGCCATTTTTATGTAGAGCAACAATTCTTTTTTAAAGATCCTCAGAGAGTTCTTTGCCATGAGGTGCCATGTTGAACTTCCAGTAACCAGTATGAGAGAGTGTGAGAGCGATAACACCAAACTTAACACACCTGCTCCCCATTCACACCTGAGACCTTGTAACACTAATGAGTCACATGACACCGGGGAGGGAAAATGGCTAATTGGGCCCAATTTGGACATTTTCACTTAGGGGTGTACTCACTTTTGTTGCCAGCGGTTTAGATATTAATGGCTGTTTGTTGAGTTATTTTGAGGGGACAGCAAATTTACACTGTTATACAAGCTGTACACTCACTACTTTACATTGTAGCAAAGTGTCATTTTGTCAGTGTTGTCCCATGAAAAGATATAATAAAATATTCACAAAAATATGAGGGGTGTACTCACTTTTGTGAGATACTGTACATATGGTCATGTGACTTATCAATCTTAACTTGTGTGACTATACACATTACATTTACATTAATGGCATGTGGCAGACACCCTTATCCAGAGTGACTTGAGCAGTTGAGGGTTAAGGGCCTTGTGCAAAGGCCCAGCAGTGGCAGATTGGCGGTGCTGGGATTTGAACTCACAACTTTCTGATCAGAAGGCCAATGTCTTAACCACTGCTAAACTACAACTAGCCGTTATTATAAAGGTCAAAACAAATCATTTGCATTAAAATTAGATGTATGTAGTAAGCAGGCTTTGGGAGTAACGGATTACATGTAACAGCGTTATGTAATCAGGATACAAAAAACTGGTAACTGTAATCCGTTACAGTTACGTCAAAAAACAAAGTAATCAAATTACAGGTACATTTTGTAAAAAATGGGAATACTATCAGAATTACTTTTGCAGGGCTCCAGACTGCGCCTGAAAAGGTCGGATTTGCGACCAAAAATATTAATTTGCGAATGATATTTTTGCTGAGATCACCACTAGCGACAATATAAATTTACACGTTTTGATTTAAAAATTGCATGTACTGTCTTTTTAATTGCGTTCTGTGAGGAGGAGCCTGTCACATAATTTGTTGTGTTGACGTAATAAAATGAGACGCTGCGCATGAAGTCCAAATTCATCCAGAGTGCTGGATGTCTCAGCTTTCTGCCTTAGAAAGACATGTCTAAACAAAAAATATCAGACTTTTTCAAACAATCCTCATCTATGTCAAGCACCAATGCTGATGGCACACCTGCTAATAAAAAAGCAGGCTCCAGTTGTGCCAGCATGAGAGAGAGAGAAAACGACAGAGACACAGAAGATCATCTTTCCGTGTCAATCAATGAATACCCAAGTAAAAGTGCAGAAAGGCATTTTAAGACTTCTAGGATTCAAGAGTTTGCATGGCTCAGGTATGATCATCATGACAAATCCAGTATCTCAAAAATATTAGAAAAAAGAATTTATAATACAGCAAGGTCGACCTGAGAACAGCTCTAATCAGCTAATTAACTCAAAACACCTTTTTACTCAAAACACCGTTGCTCAGTGGTCCAAACTTCTCTTTTCAGATCAAAGTAAATTTTGCATTTCATTTGCAAATGAAGGTCCCAGAGTCTAGAGGAAGAGTGGAGAGGCACAGAATCCAAGTTGCTTGAAGTCCAGTGTGAAGTTTCCACAGTCAGTGATGATTTGGGATGCCCCAAATGCTGGTGTTGGTCCACTGTGTTTTCTCAAGTCGAGAGTCAATGCAGCGTCTACCAGGAGATTTTAGAGACTTCATGCTTCCATCTGCTGACAAGCTTTATGGAGATGCTGATTTCCTTGTCCAGCAGGACTTGGCACCTGCCCACAGTGCCAAAACTACTAGTAACTGGTTTGCTGACCATGGTATTACTGTGCTTGATTGGCCAGCCAACCTGACCTGAATTTTGTCAAGAGGAAGATGAGAGACACCAGACCCAACAAAGACCCAACTGAAGGCTGCCATCAAAGCAACCTGGGCTTCCATAACACCTCAGCAGTGCCACAGGCTGATTGCCTCCATGCCACGCCGCATTGATGCAGTAATTCGTGCAAAAGGAGCCCTGACCAAGTATTGAGTGCATAAATTAACATACTTCTCAGAAGGTCGACATTTATGTATTATAAATTCTTTATTCTAATATATTGAGATACTGGATTTTTGATTTCCATGAGCTGTAGGCCGTAATCATCAAGATTAAAACAAAAAAGGCTTGAAATATTTCACTTTATGTGTAATGAATCTATAATATATGAAAGTTCCACTATTTGAATTAAATTACGGAAAAAAATGATGATATCCATGATATTCAGATTTTTTTAGATGCACCTGTATGTATAATTATACAGTATTTTTGTCACTGATAATATTTCACCTATGTAATCTTCAGTATGTAAAATACCTGAACATAACTGAACAATAATGCTTTAATTAACCTACCTCATATCATGCTTTTCACATTTAATGTTCTCTGTTCGTTCTGCAATACCTTATTTCCCACAAATTCTGGTCATTTTTGCTTTTCACTTTGATGTGTTGGAATGTAATTATAACTCTGGCCTGATCACTGACAGGTGTTTAAAGAAAATGAGTGCAAGCAGTCGAAAGACTGCAGAATGGACAGCCTCAAATCTTGGCAAGGTGAAGGGCTGTAATTTAATGGAGGATGACAGCCTATTGTGTGCGCCTGAACATCAGGTGAGGTGATTTTAATGAGCCCTGATTACAGAGCCTGCTTTCCTCAGCTCTCTCTCCTAATCTGTCCTCCTGAGCTGAACATGCCTGTCTCAAGCACATGGCCTCAGGCATACGCTTTACAGTAACCTTTATCACCACAGTGGAGCGAGCTCTAAGCATGGAATAATATCTTGCATGAATGAGGTCTAATCTCCTCATGTTGCATATTACAGTGCAATCTTTTTTTTTTTTCATTCTTTTTTTAATATCTATACACTCGGAAGGCTCTTAGCAGTTTGTGACAGAGGGTGTAAGCAACCACATTTTCCATAAGGCAATGCATCAAAGATGGGCAAAATGGGCCATAGTTTACCCTGTTCTGCTGCTGCAGGATGAAAGCAGCTGCTTCAAAGCCATTTGTATGGAGGAGCGGAGCTTTATTTCTGGAGGGGGAAAGAAACGCAACACCATCACCATGGCAACTAGCCCAAGATGAAGACATTTTGAAACGGTGATAAAACATTAAACACAGAATTCAGCAAATACAATTATCAAGATGGTAACTGTGACAGTGGAGGCTAGTGAAAGGATCGTTCTCAATATTCTCAAGTATTTAGCAGAGTCAGATGTTTTGCTCACAGATGGCATTTTCCTGGTCTAATGTCTCCTCGAAGTATCCTGCTTTCATTATAGCCTCGCTCTGGAGTTCTGAACGGCATACAACAAATGAAGCTGATTGCCTTTGTCTTCAGAAGACCTTGAGAAGGAGGCAGCTGCACTTCAGCAGAGATTTTTCTTTTGTGGCTGGCCTCAATCATCCAAAGCTCCATGTAGTCCCCTGAAACAGCCCTGTGAATTACCATGCATCTCCAGGACTCGCCAGGAATCACACTAAGCACAGACAAAAGGAAGACAAGATAATTCACACAATTCCCTCATGTGACACAACAACCTCAGTGGAGAGCATGGAGAGAGAATGGCTATGCATAAAAAATGAAACAGGCAAAAGACTTGGTTCACTACAGGAGAATATATCATCAATCAATAATAATGATGTCTCAGGCACTAGATATACTTGAAAATGCTAGAATACTTTTTTTTTTTACTTTGATACACAAAGTAAAGGATAAGAACTGCTAATTCTATCCATTTGAGAAATTCTGATTCATAGAAATTCTGTCCAGGCCTTATTTTGGCCACATTTTTGTATCACATCACTTGTATACTTATTGCTTTAGGTAAAACCATAATTCTTTTCACCAGACCAGATTTATATGACGGGTTAGACATGCATGGGGGACTAAACTGAGATGGAAAAGTTTTTAATTTTTTTTATAAATGTTTGTGAACTTCTTGTTTCATAAACAACAACATTTTATTTAATGTTTTACTTAACATATATAACTGCTGTTTGGGTTTTAGATTGTTCAGTGACTAATATGAACTAGATACCATAATTGCTATGTAAACTGGACGGAGAGTCAGGATGCATTCGCAGGGGAAACGTCAGTTTATTAGGAACATAACATTCAAAAATAAAGGAACAACAAAAAACAACAAACCATAATCCACTGAACGAAAAGGCAGTAATCCAAAAGAATGTAATCCATCACAAATGAAGTAATCCACATGTTAGAAATTCAAAAAGGGAAAAACGCTTGAAAAACGAAAACAAAAAGGAGCAAACACACGATGCTAGGAAAGTGGTATGGGAACCACGAACACCGAGCTACGGATATCGAACTACGAACAACTTTCTATGGTCTGGGAACCATGAACTACGAGCGAGAGAACACAAGAAAGCAATCAGCTTAGCGCACATACTCCTTCTTAATCTAAACTAATACTCCGCAAGGAAGCGGAAACAAAGGGGGTTTTAATACACACACAAATCAGAGACACCTGAAACCAATGACCAATCAATAAACAAGAACCAATGACAGAACGGGGACAGAGACATGACGCAAACCAAAGAACCAATAAACATAAGGAGGCGGAGACATGACGTGAACGAAAACAATTGTACATGGCAAAGAAAACAAACGTGAGTTCATGAATGAAACAGTCCAGAGCTTTTTATGAATAGCGCTGGCATGCGCTCAGTGGAATGCGGAAGTATGCTACTCCGCTAGCGGAGGCTAGCTGCGTAGCGAGAGAGAGGGAACCTAACAATAATGTTATCAGCAATATCAAGATTCAGTAATCCAGAGCCCTAACACAGAGCCCAAACTTTCTGAACTGTTGGCTGGTTGTTTAAAAAAAATTACAAAATAATAAATTAATAATTTTTTTTTTAAAAAGTGATAATGTGGGATGATACTAAGGAGTTTTTTTAGCACCTGGGGTTTCTCACTGAAATTTAATACATAACTTTTCAATATTTCAGCCCGACAGCTGCATCTGAATCATACAGATGATGTAGATAAATCATATAGATGACATAGATACATAAATAATGTAGCTAAATATCATTAACTACAATCCTATATGTAATTCAGATAGATTATTAAATAATGATTGTAAATTCTTAACATCACTACATAAAATCCCATTCATGTAAATTAGGTTTACTGTTAGGAACTGTTCTCCAGTAAGACAACCATCCATCCATCCATTTTTCATACTGCTTATCCTACACAGGGTCACAGGGAGCCTGGAGCCTATCCCAGGGAACTTGGGGCACAAGTCGAGGGACACCCTGGACAGGGTGCCAACCCATCGCAGGGCACAATCACACACACAGTCACACACCATGGACAATTTGAAAATGCCGATCAGCCAACAACACATGTCTTTGGCCTGGGGAGGAAACTGGAGCACCAGAAGGAAACCCCAGAAGCACGAGGAGAACATGCAAGCTCCATGCACACAGGGCGGAAGCGGGATTCGAAACCCCAACCCCAGAGGTATTAACCACTAAGCCACCATTCCCCACCCCCCTCACGAGTAAGAGAACCATTAACTGAATTACTGATATTTAATTTCATTAAAAAATATAGAATAACAAAACAGCCATCAATTTATTTATTTGTTTAATCATCTGTAAACATTTAACTGCAGGTAATTGACCATAATCTTTTATAATCCCTACTAAATGTGTTTAAATGCCTACCTAAATAGTGAAAAGGTGAACTTGTGAGCTTATATTATGTGCTCAGTTAAGTAAATTATCAGCACAGTTTCCCATCCATCCATTTTCTGTACTGCTTATCCTACACAGGGTCATGGGGAGCCTGGAGCCTATCCCAGAGGACTCAGGGCACAAGGCAGGGGACACCCTGGACAGGGTGCCAACCCACTGCAGAAGGACAGTCTTATAACCCAGAATTCTGACTTTTGCTAGAGAGTCTGTTCCTTTTTTCTAACTAGATATGGTTATGAACTGCTTACTTTCACAGAAAGAGGCATGACTGACATTGCATATGACCAAAAATAGACCTTTTCCCAGTAGCCTGTTGTTGATCAACACTTGTTTTGTCTTGTTTCCTCACGACTAACTAATTCAAATAATTTTTTATGACAGGATGCCAAGAGTATAATGGTTTGCTCTCAAAAGTTTAGTGTTATAGTGTTCAAAAATTTGGAACTCAGCACACAGAATTGTGGACAGCCAATCAGATTCCAATCTTCAAAATGCCGAAGCTCATAACCAGAAAAGTGTGGTTAGAGCATCTAAGGCTGAGAATTAATCAGTGACAATGAAACGATATGATGATATGATACGATCATATAGCAAAGTTAAACTACTGATGTTGTGGAAAGGAAGAACTGTTTATTAAATAATGGAACACTGTTATGCAGAATTTTAACCTTACATAATCCAGACAACTTGAAAAAAATGGGGATTGAAGTCCAAACCTCCAGCAGAGCCTATAATAGAGATTCTCAAACAGCAGTGTGATGACATATGTCAACAAACCGAGAGAAGAATGAGGCAGTGTTGGAGTTCACTAATAGCATAGCACATGTATTAACAGTGCAGCCTTGTAGTGTGATTGAGAACCTTATTGGAGCTTTAGTTGTTGGTGGAATTAGTTCTGTTATGGGGGCTGCATTCATCACCGCTCTCACTCAACCTCACAGGTAAACAAAGACTGCATGGTAATCACTCTATTCCTGTTTCCCATCGATCCAGCTAGATGATCAATAATCATATTAGGAGATAGAAATTGTGGTAGTATGGGTTCCATAATGCCCACGGCAGCTCAATGAGGCATACCACAAACATATTAAGACTTAAGAAAGATTAATAAATTCTGTTTATTTCATTTGTTGTTGCCCATCAAAAGGAAGCTCGGCTTTTTCTTTCCGCTCTCATTTATTGAAATGAAATGAACCAGTGCTTTCCTTTGAGGTGGCATTTCAATTGATGTGTTTTCTGTTAATCCACTCAGTGACATATATCAAGTTATATCAAGGTATATCAAGGAAAGTTCTCAGAGAGCAGGTCCTGTTTTTTGAGAACATTAGCACAGTTCATTGCGCTTGGGAGTTTAAGAAACAATGAAAATGAATGCTTTTGTGCACGCAATTGAGCGAGAATATTTCAGTAAGTATAAGGACATGCTGTTATAGTGTAGGAAAATAAGTGATTGGATGTCATCATTGTTGTTACTATAAAGTTGATTGTTTTCCAATAACAGCACATTCCTGTGTGTTTTATACCTCTTATACCACAGCATTTGTACACAGTGCTACAATTACAAATTTTAATTTATTAATGAAAAACTATTCATGAATGACCATTTATATTTCCATTTAATGTTGTGGAACATCTGCCAAACAAGTTAGTTACTGTTATTACTTGTGTTATAGCAGCTATAAAAATCATTCCCTCGACAGCCTTTCAGCTATTTCTCTCTCTTCAAGTTAATAACGGAGTTATTAACAGGAAACTGGTGCTCTGTCCTGAAGGCTCTCCCATGGCAGAAAACTTGCTGATATTGCTTCCATAAATGTTAAATAAATGTCTCTTTACAGAATACTTCACCATTGATATATTTTCCTTTGTTAAACATCTACCTATCCATCCATTTTCTGTATTACTTATCCTACACAGGGTCACGGGGAGCCTGGATCCCAGGGAACTTGGGGCACTAGGCAGGGTGCCAACCCATCACAGGGCACAATCACACACACACACACACACACACACACACACACACACACACACACACACACACACACACACACACACACACACACACACACACACACACACACACACACACGCACACACACACACCCATTCACACACTATGTACAATTTGGAAATGCCAATCAGCACAGGGAGAACATGCAAATTCCACACACAAAGGACAGAGGTGGGAATCAAGCCCCCAACCCCGGAGGTGCTACTCATAAAGCCACCATGACCCCCTTTGTTAAACAGCAACACATATATTTTTAATATCCATTTATTAATCTTTCATCAGTCTTTGTGAAGCACAATCCAAGTCCCTGTGAGTTACTGTAGCTGTTACTGAAGAAATGATAATGTCTTAGAATGAGCACATTAATATAAACCTGCGATTTGAATTACAGCTGGAACTACCATCAGAGCTGCTGTTATAAAACTAGTCAACACTTTCTGACCAATCAAATTTGAGAATTCAACAGCACTGTGGTATAACAAAATTTAAGAATGAAAAAACCTCCTGTAAGGCATATAGAATGTCTGGAGCTCCTGATAGGATATCAGCAAGATTCAAAAAGTTCTTCCACAGAATCATTTTGCTCCCTTAACTGCTCAAAAAAAGGACTTCCTCTCCCAAAGGAACATTCCTCCACAAGATGTTATTTTTGTTCCAATTTCAAAGGCTTGCAGTTAAAGTTTATGAGGGGTTGAAAATGGATAATTAGCATTTAAATGATCTGACACTTCTCTTTTTCCCCTAATCCAGCTGCCACTGTAACCTTCTCTTTGACATTCTTACATCAGATAGTGCTCTGTTCTGTTTAAGCCAGGGAAGATAAGTCAGATATTTAAGTTTTCTGTTGGGAAAGGAGGGGGGATGCACGGGGTCATGATTATGGACTTAACACTGAAGGTATGCAATGGTGTGAAATAAACATTGATAAGAAACTCAGACTGTTCAAACAACGAGTTCAAATATGAGGTTAAATCCGCTGCTGGGCTTTGGGAGAAAGAGCAAATGAATATCATCTGAGGTAGGTCACTGTCAAAGTCGTATGACTGTGGACAGAAATTCTCATATGCAAACACTGTGTTGTACAAATTGTCTTGTACAACATGATGTATTCCTAGTAACATGGCAGAAGATTGCATTTTAAAAGCTGAAGACGCCATGAGTATGGAATACAGTCTGGAGTTTACCACTCTCATCTAATACTCCAGAGAGCGTGAAGAAAATTGGTCCAATTTTCATTAGATGCTTCCTTTGGCGCTTTTTGGAAAGACTAATGCAGATACTAAAAAGGAGCAGCACAAAAACGAGGGGATAGTTGGATGGAGGAAAAAATTGCTTTCAGGTCTAGGTTGTAATTGCAGGCACTGCTCTGGCGACCTTTTTGGTGCAATCTCTTCCATCTCCTCCATCCTGCCTGGCTCTGTGCTGCAGTGATTAACACAATGTCCAGGTGATTGACTGCAGTCATTATTTACAGGGACAGTTACCTCACCAGGGTGTTACAGATTTCTCTCAATCAGCAACTTCTTCACATATTCAGCAACTAGTCTGCACCTGGAACCCATATGTGAGACGAGTATCAACCCAAACCAATTATTTGTGCTAATCTACTATTGTGAGTAATGAACATCAGAGCTCAGCTAACACTGTACTGAATTAACAAAATATTTAAGTCATATAGACAGATTGCATGAATAATTTATAATATTTGGAGAGTTCTAATTTTCTGTTATCTGCATACAAAGGAAAATTGCACTGGCTAATGTCCTACATTCTTGGAAGAAAAAAAAAAGAAAAAAAAAAAGTACTTTTTTCTTATATACTTATATACAGTTGTGGTCATAATTTTACATACACCTTGCAGAATCTGCAAAATGTTAATCATTTAAAAATATATATATATATATATTTTAAAAATAATAGGCATCATAAAAATTCTTAATACTGTGTGTTGTTACCTGGATGATCAACGACTGTTTTTATGTTTTGTGATAGTTGTTCGTGATGTCACGTAACGGGAGTGCAGGTGGATGCAAGTGCAGTTAAAGGCTTTTATTTAAAGGCAGGCAGACAAATCCAAATTGAATATCAAAAACCTGGTCAGAAACAGGCACAGGGTCAGACGATCAACAAACAGACTAAACGAGGTAAAGCAAACACAAGAAACAGGCAAGAAGTCACAAAACTGGCACAAGAGACACTAGACAAAAGGGCTTGGTAATGATCAGGCGGCAAACACTGAAACAATACTTTGCAATGTACAAAGACACACGAGGGGTTTAAATACACAAAGTAATCAAAAGGGGTCACAAGGAACAGCTGAGACTGATTAGGACACGTCAGGGAAACAACCAATAACAAGACAGGGGAGGAGACAGGACATGAATTAAAACAAAAGCACACATGGTAACGTAAACAAGACTAAAGAATACAGGGCGAGGGGGAAATCCCTGACACATGAGTCCCTTGTTTGTCCTGAGCAGTTAAACTGTCCACTGTTCTTCAGAAAATCCTCCAGGTCCTGCACATATTTTGCTTTTCCAGCATCTTCTGCATATTTGACCCCTTTCCAACAGCGGCTATATGATGTTGAGATCCATCTTTTCACACTGAGGACAACTGAGGGACTCGTACACAACTATTACAAAAGGTGCAAACATTCACTGAGGCTCAATAAGGTAACACGATACATTAAGAGCCAGGAGGGTGTGAATTTTTGAACAGGATGATCAGTGTAAATTAAAGATTTAAGGTTTAAAGATTTTTTTTTTATTTAGTACTGCCCTTCAGAAGCTACATAAATAATTTATATGTTTCTGAGAAGACAAAATAATAACAATTTACAGTGATCACCCCGTTCAAAATTAAGGTTTAAAAAGTTATTTTAAAAAGAGCTACTATGGTGGGGGGGGGGGGGGGGGGGTTATTCATCGATTCAGTTTAAGTTACTGACATATCCAAACTCACAGACCTACTTGGTTTTGTAAGGTTCTGTCTGCTAGCCAATTATAACGTGGGTTGAATATGCAACATAGGCAGCCATGATCAATCAATATCCATGTTCTATTTACACACTTACAGAAGAGAGCAGACGTGAAGCCACAGTATAGCGAGATGGATGAGAAAAAAGTTTTAGATGTTTTATGCATACTGTGTACAAAAGAGGATTGGTCTGAACTTACAATGTGTAAACATTTTGATATATTACAAATTCAGCACAGAGAAAAACTCATATTTTATCTAATGTTAGATAACAATAGCATTACATATTACCAACATTAATCCACTAATGTTACATGCAATGTGCATAATAAACTCAACCTTCCAGTATACCAGGGACTGAAGGTCAGCTAGCACATTTTATGAGAATTTATAAATGTGTGTGTGTGTGTGTGTGTGTGTGTGTGTGTGTGTGTGTGTGTGTGTGTGTGTGTGTGTGTGTGTGTTTGCTCATAAACATGCATTGTGTGTTATGTTCTAATGTATTTTAATATGACTCCCATTTTCTAAAAGTTTTACAATGGAATTTTACTATAAAATATCATGTTTACACACAACATCATAATTTGAAAGTGAAAAATAAATTGTATTGAAAAACATTTATGATCATAATTTGGTCTTAATGAGCTTAAACATGTTTTTTTTTTTTTCTTTTGAGTTATGTAATTGAGGCTAAGGGATTGCGTAATGAGAACCAACCAGATAGAACCTGATAAAAACTAACAGTATTTGTGTTTACAGAATTAAAATCCATTTTATAGTTTCAGAATTGTGTAAGTTTAACATAACCTTGAAGTGTAGGCTCCGTTGAGATATACATGTAGATTACAATTTTATAAAGTGTCAAAACATATTTCTCAAAACAACTCTTCACCCAGATCTCAATATGGTGAAGCCTCATCTGGGGAGAAAACAGCACTGAGCCTCTTCCTGTAATGTCGAACCTCACACTGTGTGTGATGACATTATGTTCATGCAAGTAATTTATAATACAGACTTTTTATGTTTTGTTTTTTTCACATTATGCCCTGATTGAACACAATGGTATTTTATTCAATTTCTGCCATCAAACCTTTTTAGACAACATTTTCCTACTAAAGTACTTGAACAGAGACTATGGAATCCATGCTACATTATGCTTCATTAAAATGGCTCATTTCTCCTGGTTAGTTCACACTCAAACAAGCACATAATGGCCTGTTTGAAAGGTACCACTGAGCAAACTCAATGACTGAGGAAACTCAAGACATGAGACATGGAATCACACAGTGATGTGCAAAAGCACATTAGCCTGGCAGTCAGCAGGAGTCACAAAAGACTGTGCTACTTCCATGCATTCTGTGGAAGTAATAAATCCACTTTAAGTGAGGAGATCGAAGCAAGTACATTTACTCATGTGAGGGAACTACACTTAAATATAGTATGCAAACAAAAATATATCACAGTGATGAAGATATTTGTGATGACCAATGTTTGTGCGATGCCTCTGATTGCTTTTCCCTCTTTTCTCAGCTTCAAAATGGCTTGCTTTTCTCCCATAGACAGCTCTCTGATCTTCATGTTGGCTTATCCTTTTTAACAACAAATGCAGTCTTCGCAGGAGAAACTGAAGGCGAAAACCAAGAGTAGATGTTCAGAGCTATTTATTGTTTAAACAGTCAATCTAACAGGACACACCTGGGTAACAAGAAACACCTGTATTTTTGTTTTCCTACAGATTGGGTGGTCTGATACAAAATGTGCTATGTTCTATGTTGTTTAACACATCTACATATAAATACCAGGAAATAAAAGCTGAAATTATAAACTCTCTTCTCATGTTCATATTTCGAGCTCAAACCCAAATGTCTTCAGTCTACAGCAAAAACAATTAATTGGCCTTGCCATTCCAATGGTTTTGGAGGGGACTGTATCTCACCTGTTCAGAGGCCACAGCACTAGTCAAAAGTGGCAACATGACGCACCACTACAAAGCAAAATATAACCGATTTGAATTGATTCACTTGTGTTATTGATAGCTATAAACTAATCAATAATAGTTACACATTAAAAGGCAACTGTTATCACCATTCAGTCAGGTTAGCTGCTTATCTGAACCTTTGTAAACAAGGAATTTTATGTTACTGGACCTTTAGTTGATTTACACTACTAGCTCTAAAGGTAAGGTTTAGTCTGGCTGTACTTAACATCTGTAGTGCTTTATATGTTGCCACAATGCAATTCTTTTTGAGAGTTTCTCGGATCATGAGTATAGTAGATAGTGCTCTACAGATAAAACATCAGGCAGCAACCCATCAATAAATTGAGAAAAGGAAGCCTCAAGACTAAAGACTAAAGCCCTAAGCCCTGCGGTCCTCCTTCATGTCTCCCTCGAGTCCTCAGTGGTACATGGGGGTAATAACAGAGCAATCGGGACACAGTGTCAATGTTATTACTCATAAAAGTAAAACTTTTGTCATTTTATGATTAAAAATAAATTAAGCTGTCATTTTGTCAGTCTTTTTACCGCAACAGAAACTGCACAAAATCACACCCGCTAATATGACTGACCTTAGTGAAATCAGCCACGTAAAGGTTACACAAGAGTTCCATATCAAATCCTTTAAGCTGTAGATGAAATTATATATTGTCCTCAGTTTAATCAGACCACGAAAGTGGAACCCAAATGCTGTTCAATAACAAGTTTGAATTTGTTATAAATATGCACCATTTAGACACAAGCCATGATGAATAACACTTTTAATTATTTCACAGTGATATTATAAGTGTTATTTGGCATGTCCTGCATTCTTGGCCAGGGTTTGCTTGTAAAAGAGATTTTTGTGACTACTGTGGTTAAATAAATACACTGCTTGGCAAAAAAAAAAGCCCAAAACGGCAAAATATTAAGCTTTTAATGGTCTTAACAACAAATCATTGGTCAGAAAATTAGCAAGAATGAAACAAATGCACTCCTGAGACCTCCCGTGCCACCATTTGCTCGTTTACTATTGCTGCAGTGAAGTGTTTGGGGAGAAAAGCTAGAAACAGGGAAATCCACTTATATAGTCTTCTTGTACACAAAGGTAAAATCATGATAATGATTAAAATGTTTGATGTAAAATTCAAACTAACACATATCAGGTGTTCAACATGAAAATAAAGTTTTAAAAAAATAAAATAAAATAAATAAAATCCATCTATCCATTTTCTGTACGGTTTGTCCTACACATGGTCATGGAGGTCACAATCGCACACACATTCACACACTATGGTCAATTTGGAAACTCCAATCGGCCTACAACGTATGTTGTTGGAGTGGGGAAGAAAGCCGGAGTACCCGGAGGAAGCCTCCTAAGCACGGGGAGAACATGCAAACTCCACGCACACAGGGCGAAGGCCGGATTCGAACTCCCAACTCCGGATTTGCGAACAAACATGCTAACCACTAAGCCCCCGTGCCCCCCAAATAAATAAAATAGATTAAATTGTAAAAAATTTTAAAAACCAAATAAAAAGCTGTCCGCACGTTTAAGAAATCAAAGGAAAAAGCTATCCCATACTAACTTATTTGATCTATTCGTTTAATTCTTGCTAATTTCCTGACCAATGATTTGTTGTTAAGACCACTAGAAGCTTAATATTTTGCCATTTTGGGCTTGGCCCGTTTTTTCCTGCCCAGGAGTGTAGATGTTGTTATGTCTTGCTCTGTATTCTCATTCAGTTTGCTCTGATTAATGCTAGCCAATATTGCATCTTTAGTAAAAGATTGGCTTCTGTTAAGATCTGTGTCAGTTTTGTGTTTGTCAACACGAGCACAACTTTGAACCCCCAAACGAGACATGGGAGGTCCTATAGCTTTGCAACACGCAACCACAAGACTGCAAAAATGCTATTTGGGACATGACGGTTGAAAGGAACTCCACTACAGTAGACGGGGTTAGTGCTGTGCAACCTGCCAAGAAAGACAGATAAGTAAGCTTTACAATGGACTTTATTTGCTAAGGCTGCTACAATTATATTAATTAATTATTAATTATTAATTATAAAACTATAAAGTAATACTATTTCAGTACTGAAGACAGTAGCATGCTGACTTTGTCTGTCTAACTTTGAAAATGTTCTAAACATTCCAGCTGTTGATTACTGGTGTAAACTGCCTGTCATGAGAATGATATTGATGGTGATGACTTATTATTATAAATCTAGCTTGAGGCATGTTCTGCTTTGTCTGGTATGAAAGCATCTATTTTCACTGTTCACGAAACATTAGCTGTTAGCAAGCAGCCAGCTAGCCGGAAGGGATAACAGTAGGCACTAAGGAATTTGGATACAGAAAATGGCTGCGGATTTCCTAAAATAGGAAGATACCCTTAGATGTTGATGCTTGCTAGAAATATGTTGTGCAGTTGATGGTGGTTCACAGAATGCAGCTTGCAGAGTCTTGCCACACAAGTGAAATCTAAACCGTTTCGTTTACTTGTTACAGCATCTTCATATGTCAGTGGTGTTCCTGCTGCTGCAGTGCACAACACAATCGTATTGAAGATACAAGTCAGAGAAACACTGGCAAACAAAGTTTTCCACCTCAAGTAAATCATTTATATAGAGAGGATATATTCCCATCAGCAGGTCGCCAGGCAACAGTGTCCTAGTGATCCAGATCCATGGTGATAAAAGGATAATGAGCCGATAAGGGCACAGCATGGCTTTGAGAAACAGCCCGGCTTCTTACTGAAAAGGAAAATAAAACACCGCCCATACAGCATCCAGTCAAATAAGCACGTTTTCTAAAATCAGATATGTGACCAAACAAAAACCATTTCCTCTTAAAAGCCGACACTAAACAGGCCCAGCAAAGCACTAAATCTGTGCGAGCCAGTGTTAAATCTGAAAGCGGAGCTGAAACGTGCACACATCATCTTGGGGTTTTGGGTTTTTTTTTCTTTTAGCACCAAGGAAACAGTGCTGGCTTCATAGCACAGTGTGTAATGATACTGCCTACAAGCACAAATCTCTATACCTCAAAATTATCTTCTTCCATGTAGTCTTCAAAATCCTTCTGCATTCTCCTGTACTCAATGTGTTCCACAGTGTGAGTCGTGTTGATCATTAAGCAAAATCAGAGCCAGCAGTTAAACAAGGTGAAGAAGCTCTGGGCTGCGTGATGGTGTGTCTTTTTATATAACTCCTGCACTGCATCAAAAATGGATACGTTGTACATTAGGGGAGATCAATTATGTAGGTTTATTCTATGCACACTTCTCTGTATCACTTAGGGACAAAACAAGGAGTCTTCACTCGGGTTATATATGGTTGAAGTGCCAGATTTTTTCACCAGTGATTTTCAGTGATCATGATAATCAGTGCGAGGGCTGAGAAAAATTATATTACTTATCAGTAACTGTTATGAAAATTATTATGTTTGGGATTAATAGGATGGGGTCTTATCATGGACAAAAAATTATACACATAGGAACACTTTCATTGAAAGACAACACCATTCTTGATTGCTATTTTTAAGTCAAGTGTTTCAAGCCTACAATCATGCAGTGTCTCTTCCGAGTAGCAAACATGATAAACAGAAAAGCTGCGCTTGCCTTTACACAGCACTTTCATTCATAAAACCACATAAAACTTGCATCTCTTCAAGTAATTTGCATTTTGACTTCATACCATTCTGTGTCTTTTTGTATAACCGGTGGTGGTTCTGCTGCTCTTGGTTCCACAAAAGTTAATAAAGAATCCAATCTAAGCCAGTACGATGATGTGGATGCCAAAATTTAAGCCCTATTTTTAGGTATTTTCCTTCAAAGAGAGGGAGGCCTTATCCCTGTGGATCAGGTGGTAGAGCAGGTTGTCCACTAATCGCAGGGTTGGTGGTTGGATCCCCCACCCACATGCCTCCACATGCCAAAGTGTCCTTGGGCAAGACACTGAACCCCAAGTTGCTCCCGATGGCAGGCTAGTGCCTTGCATGGCAGCTCTGCTGCCATTGGTGTGTGAGCGTGTGTATGAATGGGTGAATAAGAAACAGTGTAAAGCGCTTTGTAGAACCGCTAAGGTTAAAAGGCACTATATAAGTGCAGACCATTTACCATTTACCATCCCTGCTAGCCCATTTATTTATCAGCTGCTCCTGGTGCTTTTACATCAAGGGCAGCATCTTCCTATGGCCTATTAAGCAAAATGTGATGAACTTGAACAATGTATTTCTTCAATATATAATCCTTCATTAAATGCAGACATTGTGTGCGAGAGAAGAATTTTTCGATTGCAGTTAAAATTGCCTGATTGCAAATCAAAGCCTTAACTGCTGGAATAAAGCTTACCAGCAGTACAAGCAGGACCTTAATGCCCATGATTGCTGATACCTGGCAGTCTTAGCGTCTCCCACAGAGAAGCGGCCTGATTGTCTAGAACAAGGCACCGAGTTCCTGAGACCCAGCCTCCACTTTGCTCAGAATTCAGAAAAGCAGGAGGTGAGAGCTTAAATGGCTCCGCTTTTTGGAGTGATGAGATGCTTAACAGAGCAATAGTTCCCCCTGCTGTTGGCTGATGGTATTACAATCGACTGTCAATACATTCCCTGTATTCTAAATACATAGCTAGCCTTTCTAGAGTTGAGTAATCAGCAAATACTGGTTTGAATTCGTTACAATTGATTATTAATATAACACTTTAGAATGTAACATGTTGGGGAAAAATACAGTTCCAAATCAGAATCATCCATATGGCAAGTAACCTATACAGTCAATATCTGATACAGGGCTAAATCCGGGCTTTGACTAGGCCATTCCATAACCCTCCATTTCTTCTTTTTGAGCCATTCCTTGGTGGATTTGCTAGTGTGCTTAGGATCACTATCATGTTGAAAGGTCCAGTTTCAGTTCAACGTCAGCTTTTGGACAGATGGCCTCACATTATCTTCAAGCACTCTTTGATATGATGCAGAATTCATAGTTGAATCAATGAATGCAAGCTGTCCAGTCCCTGAAGCACCGAAGCAACCCCAAACCATAACATTTCCACCACCGTGCTTCACAGTTGGTATGAGGTGCTTCTCCTGAAAGCTGTCTTTGGTCAGTGCCAAACATGTCTACTGTTACTGTGGCCAAACAACTCTATCTTTGATTCGTCTGTCCAGAGCACATTATTCCAAAAGGCCTGCTCTTTGCCTATATGCTCATTGGCAAACTGCAGTCTTTAATGTTCTTTTTAGACAGCAAAGGCCTTTTCCTGGCACGCCTCCCATGCAGGTCAGATTTGTGCAATCTCTTTCTGATTGTAGAAGCATGCACTTTGACACCAACAGTTGCGAGACTTACTAGCAGATACTGTGATGAAATTTTGGGGTTCTTGGAGACTTATTTTTGCATCAGACGGTCTGCTCTTGGGCTGAATTTGCTGGGACAGCCAGTCCTGGACAAATTGGCGGTCGTTTGAAATCTGCGCCATTTGTAGATTATTTTCCTTACAGTGGAATGATGTGTTTCAAATGACAGACTCATAGGCATCCACAATCTTTTTTCTGAAGGCCTTACAGAACTCTTTAGCTCTTGGCATGATGACACCACACACCTCAATAACAAAGGGAACACCAGACACTAGATATGAGAGGGGTATGAATAAGACACTCCCTAAGCAGATTCTAATCATTGGCACCCAATCTTGAACACCTGATTCAAATTATATGGATTTGAAGGTGTGATAAATGTAAGGGTGTACTTACTTTTTCCCTGTGACTGATCTGTTGTTTCTTTTTATTAATTTAAATTTTGAAATTTACTACGAAATGTCAATTTTATGTCATTTGATAGTGTAACACCTTTATTAATAGGAACTGTTTCAAAGAGGATCAAATGTTTGCTTGTCCAAATATGTTAAAAAGAATAAAAATTTTAAAAAGTAAAAAATTCCATGGAGTGTGCTTATTTTTTCGCATGACTTTTATTCATTCAATCATCTTCAGTAACCACTTCATCCTCGCCAGGGTAGTAGTACAGCCGAAGCCTATATCAGGAACACTGGGCACAAGGCAGGAATACACTCTGAATGGGACACCAGTCCATCACAGGGTACCATGTGCACCCACTCATTCACACCAAAGCTCTTTAGAGTACTGGAGAACCTGAAACCTACCTGGAAATGGGGAGAACATGCAAAGAGGTAACCCAAGCTCAGGATCTAACCCTGGAGTTGTGAGGCAGCAACACTACCTGGTGCACCATCGTGCCGCCCATAATCTATATGAATGAAAGGAATACACAGTTGTTTTTCAACCTAATCTCCATCTGGCACAATTGCATCGTGTGTGTTTAGTGCAGACAATAATTTCCACACATTTCCCTATACAAAAAAAAAAAAATTATCCCTATAAAAATGTATAATGGCAGTCTAAGAATAGTTGTTAGGGGAGTTACGCATTAAGTATTAATGCAAAACACATTTTTGTAACTTTCATGAACATCTCAGTCAAAAGTGTTTGTAAATTAAATCTTAAATCTATAAAATCTTTCCTTTCAGATGTGGGGCTACTTTTTCAGGGGGAAGAATTGTTTGTTAGCAACAGGGTTGTTGACTTTCCATCGTAATGCTCATGGACACAACAAAACCATAGGAAAGCCTAAGGACCAGCATTAGGATTTACTATACTGTTGGATAAAATGACGAAAGAACAGCTTTGATAAGACATTCTCACATACTTTGTTTCACCATAAGCACTATCGCCAGAGTTGTGATATTGAATTTGCACTGTATGAGAGTGTGTGTGTGTGTGTGTGTGTGTGTGTGTGTGTGTGTGTGTGTGTGTGTGTGTGTGTGTGTGTGTGTGTGTGTGTGTGTGTGTGTGTGTGTGTGAGTGAGTGAGTGAGTGAGTGAGTGAGTGTGTGTGTGTGTGTGTGTGTGTGTGTGTGTGTGTGTGTGTGTGTGTGTGTGTGTGTGTGTGTGTCCGTCCGTCCTGTGATGGACTGGCATCCAATACATGCTGTATTCTGCCTCATGCCCAGGATCCATCACAACCCTCTCCACAATAAAGCAGTTCAAAAGAATTAATGAATTAGTCACATATTAAAATGTTTATTTACGGAATTTACCACTTGCCCTTAGATATCAATTATAACAGAGTCTCGATAAACAGGTAATTTTTTAATACAGGGAAACATGTTAAGATTCGTGTCAGTGCTAACGGCGCATGCCACAAGAGGAAGTATAAAATACTTTAAATTCTGTGCACCAACATATGGACAAAGAAATATTTAAGATGTTCCACACATCTACACTGTAGAGTAAAAAGATCAGCATGCAGCACCCTTCCATAAAACATAAGAAGATAGTGTATAATAAAAAAAATATATATATGATGACAAAGAAAAGATATGCCTCCAACCCGAACAGATGTGCCGGAGTTCATAATTAGCATTGGAAGAGAGTATGCGTCTTGTGCCTGTGTGACCTTGGAGACAGATAGCGAGAAGAGAAGCTGAGAAGGAGAAGGGAGATAACGAGGAGACCAAAGACACGGAGCAGAGGTGAATTTCAACTCCAGCTTTGTCTGAAGGCCTGCTGTGTAAGAGGAAAATGAAGATTAAAAAGGAAAGGAACACGTGAAGCAAGTCTAATTTCAGTAGTGTTCAACGGTTTTATTAACATATATACAAAATACTGCGAGCGGAACATGTGAGATCACTTAATTAGCCGACTCTCGGTTAGCTGAGGCCGTGAAGGTGTAAGCACTCGAGATGTCATTGAACTGGAGGTAGTCTTGCAGAAGTGTGGGAACAGGCAGCTGCCGAACAAAGGAGGGTTTAGACAAAGCAGTGCTGCCCACTGAAGCTCTTACAGCGAGTCTACACAGATGAGTCAGATCAGGAACACTCTCTGGAACACGGAGAAAGGAAAGATAGTTACAACACATAATGTACAATGGTGATATATAGAGCCATTTTACTGGAGAGATGAGAAGCAGTAATATTAACTCTGTCAATGTAGTTTGCTTGTGCCTTCTTAATGATCTTTACCAAAATGCTTATGCGGCATCCAAGTGCCCTCAGCTCTGCGCTGAGACAGGATGTGAAGCAATGTTGAGGGCAGAGTCTTCCAATTAATAAACTCCAGCAAGAAATTAAGTACTCTGGATTCAGCCTCTTCTAGCCTGCATATGATTAAAACATCACATGGGAAATAATATACTGTACATGGAGGAGGCGGAGAGCAACACCACTCATTTTTCCCCACAAATGTTACATATTTAAAAAAGTGTAATCAGGATCAGTGATGATTAAATATAAATCGACATGGAAAAAACGGTTAGACCTTGCCATTTGTTTCTTACATTTTCTGCTGAAGGAGAAGCAGAGGGTCTAGTCCTGCTTTGAGAAGCAGTGGAAGCCAAAATGAAGCATGGGCCACTTTATTGAGTGCTGCCTGAACTAGTGCCTCCAGCTGCTCACCCTTAGGCAGGCCAGAATATTCCAGGATGAGCGACAGATGTTCAGGTACATGGCCCTGCAATGTCAATATGTATGTAGGCAGACTGACACAAGCTCCATCAGCCAGCAACATCTTTGTGATCTCTCGGCTCTGGTGGAATTCACTGCCCGCACTGAAAGGATAGGGAGATGCACTATAAACACTGTGTAATACTGTATAAAAAATGTAAAAGTGTGTTTTCATACTTCCAAGAGTTACACCAGAGAGCCATGTCCAGCGGGCAGCAATATCCAAACTCCCTGCAGCTCTGAGCATCTGGACTGTAGCCTTCTCTGAGCAGAGGCCGGAGGCTTTCCGCTTGACCACTAAGCACTGCCAGATACACTGGACTGACTTTTCCCTCACCCCGGTCACACGCCCGGTCCGTCACCGGGATCAATTTTTCTAGAATACTGTAGAAGGTTACAAGTAATAAGAGTATGGATTAGCAGGACAATAAAAAAACAAAACACAGTTGATTACTAAGTTTCATAAACTCCCCGGTTGTAAAGCCAGATGAAAATCTGATTTCTTTATTGCATGTAATACACATATCAACTCATAACACCTTACAACCTACTTCCTGTGCTGCTCCTCATTTTTATGTTGTCCTGTGCATGCGTCAGTTGCTGCATCAAAAGTCAGTATTTTGTACAAATGTTTATGCAGTATGTATATATTTTAATTAGCACTTCATCCAATCATAATAATTCATTTTAATAATTAAGTGTATGAAGGTGATCACCATCCAAAAAAGAAGGTAAAAGAACAAAAAATTTTACAAAGGAAGAGAAAACACCATCATTCATCCGATTTACTTTTGAAGCATAGAAAAAGCAGAGTGAATTTTCATTGGCTCATTCAAGAGCTTAAACTTTAAAACCTACTGTTAGATATGATATATATGATATGATATATAATATTTTACATAGAACTTCCTGAGATATCATAGGTATTGTGATATCTTTTTATAAAGTTTAAATGTTTTTTTAATAACAATTACAAACACTGGAAGCAGACTTCATAGTTTTCTAACGTCTAAATCTCTAAAAGAGGAAGATTTTGAACAAGATCTGTATATATTGTGTTAGATATCATATATCATATCATGTCTTGAAATATCAGGATATGACTTTTGGCTACTACTGTAGAACCCCTAGTTGCAGATATAATAAGTACAGCAATTTAAAAAAATTTAGCCTCTCACATCAGTAAACAATGCATGAACTACACAGAACCTACAGTATAAACCCCATTTTCAACTGAACATCACGTGATTATGATTTGTTTTTAAATGTCCAGTTAGTTTTTAATGCAACCAAAAAAAAATAAAAAAATCAAACTTAATTTTGACTGTAAAACTGGTGTACTGTCGGCAAAATGGTTCCCACAGAATAGCACGTTTATAAACCTCGGTGTGCATTTTTTTAATATACCAATTACACAACGTACGTCTTTATTATGAGCAGTGGTGTTTTTCCATAGGGCTAATACTCAATTTGTTTCTTGTCTAGACCAACTTTCAGTCTCTTCCGTGATTACTGTGTGGTAGACATAGAAGTCATGGACCACATGCATGATCATGTATCCGGAAAGCCTTTTTATTAGTTACCTGTAGCTTTTGGGACAATACACTGTGCATGTAAGTATGACATTTGCATGCTGCATACACAATATACTGTAATTAACCATTAAACATACAGAATTTTCAGCTTACCTGATGCGACTGAACTGGGCTGCAGCGTGGATGGGAAGCTGCCACTGGTCTTCATTGCAGTAGAGGTTTGGATCTGCCTTATGGGCCAGAAGCAGCTCCATGCATGATAAATGGCCTTCCTGAGCTGCGATGAGCAGCGGGGTGGCCATGTCCTTCGCCTGGCAGTTCACATTTGCACCTAAAGCATTTACAGATAAAAATCAGTCATGCTTGCACATGCTGTTACATCTGCAATTATAATTCTGTAGCCCTCTCTTTTAATTCCCACTTGCTCTGCATTTCACTGCTGATCAATACAGCAACTCAATATAAGAATAAACACTAGTGTCATGCAGTGCGATATGGTAATGCTGTAATAAAAAGTAACAATAAACACTGCCCAGTAAACAGTACAATAATCATAAGCAGCTGAGGGAAATCAGTGAATAACAACCTCACCAGCATTAGCAAGGATCTCTAGACACTGGTGATGTCCATACTGTGCAGCAACGAACAAAGGTGTGATCCCGTAGTCATCCACAGCCTCAAGAGAACACACGCTTACCAGACGTTTTACAATCTCTGTGTGGCCCTGGAAGAGAAGAAAAAAGCATGTATTTGACTTGGCATCTGACATCTAGGCCCAAGGCTTCATTCCATGACTAATGACAAAAGAATATCTTAGTTTTAGTCTAAAGGTGGCACCATACATCATTTTAAAATTACAGTCTAAAACACTAGGCCCGAGGGCTTGAATGCTGGTGCAAGAGGGGAAGCTTTCTAAACTGATGCAGCATGATGGGAAAGTAAGTTGACATACTGTCTTGTACTGATTGGTTGAATTTTAATTAGAGGTCGACCGATTGATCGCTTTTGCCGATTAATCAGCACCAATAACCAATTGTGGAAATATCGGCAAAAAATCCACACTGATAGTTTTTCCCAGTTGCGTCTGTTGCAGGAGCTGCTGAGAAGGGTCCGCTGTCATTATACAGTATAAGAGCGGCCTCCAGAGGCGAAATTAAAACTATCACTGACAAATTTTGTTTTTTTAATTCATTTTGGATGTCTCTATTTTTATTTGTTATTTGGGGTGTTATATACACTTGGCACATGCAAAGAAATGCTGTAGAGCAAAGATACCTTCAAAATAATGAAATTATATATATATATATATATATATATATATATATATATATATATATATATATATATATATATATATATATATATATATATATATATATATATAATGAAATTATATATATATATATATATATATAATTTCATTAATAAATGTGAGCCAAAATCATCACAATTAAAAGAACCAGACTTAAACTACTTCAGTCTGTGTGCACTGAATTTATTTAATACACGAGTTTCACAATTTGAGTTGAATTACTGAAATAAATGAACTTTTCCATGACATTCTAATTTATTGAGATGCACCTGTGTGTATGTATATATATATATATATATAATTTTTTTTAAAGTACAGTACATTTTCATGGTACAGTCAGTACTGTTCATTTTTGTAATAAGGTTCAGCGATATTTTACTTGGAGTGTTGTGTTCATTTTAAAAACTATCAGTTGATTAATCGGTTATCGGCAGGTACTACCAAACTTAGTAATCGACATCTGTAAAAGCCACTATCGGTTGACCTCTAATTTGAATGATTCACAGACTCTTGTTCACAAAACCTCAGCTGCCCCACAGAGACTGTATTTTATTGACAGCTGTCGGACTATAAGAAAAACTTCTCCGCACTGTATGTCCTGTGATCATTTGAGCCACTGATTGTGCATGTCCTCAGAAATTACCATTTGCAAGATACAGTACCTATAGTACTTATATCACAGCACTGATAAATGCTCAGGGAAAAACAATAGGTGAACAACAATAGGTGTTTTAACGTAAGTGATAAGAGGATTTAACTTCTGGATGTTGTGGATGTTCTACAATATTAAATGTAAATATAAAACTGTACATCCACTCTAAAAAATTATCACATTTTGTTTTTTAATAAATTAAAAAATATAATAATCATTGTGGTGTAAAAAGAAATTAAACATATTGGAATGTTCTCTTATATGGAAAAAAGAATTGGGTGTGGTAAGTGCTTCGTGCCGAGCTGCGACACACCATCCCATCACTGATTATTTTCCTATAACAGTACCAGTCATGTTTTATTCCTTAAACAATGGGGAGAGGCTTTGATGTGACATTAGCAGCAGACTGAAGAAACCATGATAACAGCCAAGACAATAGTGGAAAGCTGAAGAGAAGCGAACTATACTTAACCATTTACCAGTAACTATGTTTGCTATTATAGTTGGGATGAAATCTGTTAAAATGTCAGTCAGGGCTGTTTCAGTCCCGGTCTGCCCACTAATAGACAGGGTTCCAGAGCACATGTTCCCAACCCTGGTCCTGGAACCCATGCTACAGAAGGATTAAATATACACAGTTAAAGTACAACTCTGGCTGAAGAGTACCTTGTAAACAGCCTGATGAAGACAGGACCAGCCCGAGATGAAGTGTGTTCCATTAACCTCTGCACTTTTACTGACCAGCAGCTCCACGATTTCTTTATGGCCACTATCCACAGCTTTCAACACAACAGAAAATAAATACAGCAGGACAGTACATTATGTAAAAATTAATCATGCATGTAAATATGTGAAGTTTTTTGTCTTACCGGCAAACAGTGGGCTGGAGAGGTCATTGGACATCTTATTGAGATCTGCCCCAGCCCTTATGAGGCGCCTTGCTGCCCGGAAGTGGCCGTTCTTCGCCGCAAAATACAAAGGGGTTTCAGAGTTGTGAGTCAGTGAGTTCACATAGTCTTCACAGCTATCTGGAGAGATCAACAAAGGTTATGGTGGAGAGAGAGGGGAGAAAAGATTAAATTAGTTCACGCATTATAGATGTGGCATTTAAACTTGTATTTACATACAGTAGGACAGTGTGGAAATTGGGTCATGTGACCTTCCAGGGAGAATATGGAATTAAAATGCACAGAATCATGTGCACACACATACAGGTGCATCTCAATAAATTAGAATGTCGTGGAAAAGTTCATTTATTTCACTAATTCAACTCAAATTGTGAAACTCGTGTATTAAATAAATTCAATGCCACAGACTGAAGTAGTTTAAGTCTTTGGTTCTTTTAATTGTGATGATTTTGGCTCACATTTAACAAAAACCCACCAATTCACTATCTCAACAAATTAGAATATGGTGACATGCTAATCAGCTAATCAACTCAAAACACCTGCAAAGGTTTCCTGAGCCTTCAAAATGGTCTCTCAGTTTGGTTCACTAGGTAAGCCACAAACATTCATTGCCAAAGAAGCTGGCTGTTCACAGAGTGCTGTATCCAAGCATGTTAACAGAAAGTTGAGTGGAAGGAAAAATTGTGGAAGAAAAAGATGCACAACCAACCGAGAGAACCGCAGCCTTATGAGGATCGTCAAGCAAAATCGATTCAAGAATTTGAGTGAACTTCACAAGCAATGGACTGAGGCTGGGGTCAAGGCATCAAGAGCCACCACACACAGACGTGCCAAGGAATTTGGCTACAGTTGTCGTATTCCTCTTGTTAAGCCACTCCTGAACCACAGACAACGTCAGAGGCGTCTTACCTGGGCTAAGGAGAAGAAGAACTGGACTGTTGACCAGTGGTCCAAAGTCCTCTTTTCAGATGAGAGCAAGTTTTGTATTTCATTTGGAAACCAAGGTCCTAGAGTCTGGAGGAAGGGTGGAGAAGCTCATAGCCCAAGTTGCTTGAAGTCCAGTGTTCAGTTTCCACAGTCTGTGATGATTTGGGGTGCAATGTCATCTGCTGGTGTTGGTCCATTGTGTTTTTTGAAAACCAAAGTCACTGCACCCGTTTACCAAGAAATTTTGGAGCACTTCATGCTTCCTTCAGCTGACCAGCATTTTGAAGATGCTGATTTCATTTTCCAGCAGGATTTGGCACCTGCCCACACTGCCAAAAGCACCAAAAGTTGGTTAAATGACCATGGTGTTGGTGTGCTTGACTGGCCAGCAAACTCACCAGACCTGAACCCCATAGAGAATCTATGGGGTATTGTCAAGAGGAAAATGAGAAACAAGAGACCAAAAAATGCAGATGAGCTGAAGGCCACTGTCAAAGAAACCTGGGCTTCCATACCACCTCAGCAGTGCCACAAACTGATCACCTCCATGCCACGCCGAATTGAGGCAGGAATTAAAGCAAAAGGAGCCCCTACCAAGTATTGAGTACATGTACAGTAAATGAACATACTTTCCAGAAGGCCAACAATTCACTAAAAATGTTTTTTTTATTGGTCTTATGAAGTATTCTAATTTGTTGAGATAGTGAATTGGTGGGTTTTTGTTAAATGTGAACCAAAATCATCACAATTAAAAGAACTAAAGACTTAAACTACTTCAGTCTGTGGCATTGAATTTATTTAATACACGAGTTTCACAATTTGAGTTGAATTACTGAAATAAACGAACTTTTCCACGACATTCTAATTTACTGAGATGCACCTGTATATAGTGGTTTATTAACCTTATAAATGTGCCAATGTCAAAATTTCATTTCACAATAATTGCCTAATATTTTCACTGTTTTCTTTATCATCACAATGTTGTATATTCGTAATTTTTTCCCCTCCCAAACTGTCACGGATCACTTGTCAGGTGAACAGAACTGTGGAATTGCTTTGTCTAACAGGGTGATCATCAAAGAATTATGATTTAATTCGGATCAAATTGGATTCTTTTTTTTTCCCCATTTGTTTCATGGCTTTCGTTTTGGAACGTAAACATTTAGGTCTGAAATTATTGTGAGATTTATTATAGAGACTTATTTATATAAAAACTCTTAAAATATTAAGTGTTCATTTCGAAAAATATAAACCATTTCTTTCATTACTGAATCCAAAACTAATTTCAGTCCATGTTGTTTGGTATTTATCTGAATGGGATATTTCAATTTATTTATTTTTTTTAGCCAGAGAATGATGGATGCTCCGGAAAGATCCTTAAAAATGTCGCTGCTACAGTATGTGTCTTCACTGATACAAAGAAAACGGAGCAATTTCACGGGCTCATTAAATGAGCTCACTTTATACTCGCATATGTCACAATAATATCGCTTAATAATTTCACGAGGCAATGATGTGATCATACCAGCATGCAGGCGTTACACAAATATCAGTCATAGGATAATGAACTTTGCTAAGCACAATTAATTCCCAGGGCACAAATTTAGAATTTAATAAAGCATGTCCCCATTAATTTTTTATTTTTTTTCTGCAGCTGTTAAATCGCCTGTTGTGGTAATGATAATTAATACTGTTCTATATAGAATCTTGCACAAGGACAACAATTAACATTTAATTGTAAAGGTATGAAACAATGTACACACTACGTAGCCATTTTGAAGGGTAAGACTGTGGTGATGAGTCATTCAAAAATAAAAGCAGCTTTAAAGTAACCTTGTTGGCAATAACAGTGTAGAGGTAGGGAACATCTATTATGACCAAAGGGTTTTTCTTCTATTATTTAATTATTAATACAAGTATAACATTTTCTTCATCTTTAGAATGTATAGCAAAGCCTAATTATATACAATTATACACACTTTTATACTGTGTATACAATATATGTACAGTACTGTGCAAAAGTCTTACCTTATTCTGCATTACTGAGTCAGTACAAAAACATTTTAGAGTTCCAAAAAATAATGTTACAAAAAAATATTTGTATGTCAGTAAAGAAAAACAACATATTACGTAAGAGACCACTTTTCAGACAAAAAATATAATGTATGTTCCTGGGTTTAAAAGAAAATTTGCTGTGAAAAAGTATTTGCCTGATTTCTTCTGTTTTTTGTGTAGCTCATACTAAATAGTTGTAGATCTTCAAACGAAATACAACATAAAATAAAGGCAACCTGAGTAAACACACAATACAGTTTTTATTATTTATTTTTTTATTGAAGCAAAAAAAAGTTATCCAACGCCATCACCCATGTGAACAACGAACTGCCCCCTTAAACTTAAAATCTGGTTGTGCCACCTTTAGCAGCAATAACTGCAACCAAACGCTCCCGATAACTGGAGATCAGTGTTTCACAGCACTGTGGTGGAATTTTGGCCCACTCTTCATTGCAGAACTGCTTTAGTTCAGCCACACTGGAGGGTTTTCAAGCATGAACTGCCCGTTTAAGGTCCTGCCACAGCATCTCAATTGGTTCAAGTCTTTAAGTTTTTGACTAGACCACTCCAAAACTTTAATTTTGCTTTTTTTTGTACCATTCAGAGGTGGACTTACTCCTATGCTTTGGATCATTGTCTTCTTGCATAATCGAGTTACGCTTGAGTTTCAACTTACGGACTGAAGACCGGGCATTCTCCTTTAGGATTTTCTGGTAGAGAGGAGAATTCATGTTTCCTCAAATATTGCAAGTTGCCCAGGCCCTGAAGCAATAAAGCATCCCCACACCATCACACTTCCACCACCATGCTTGACCATGATGTACTTTTTGTGGAATTCTGTGTTTGGTTTACACCAGATGTAACGGGACCCCTGTCTTCCAAACAGTTCCACTTTCGACTCATCAGTACACAGAACATTTTCCCAAAAGGTTTGAGGATCATCAAGGTGTGTTGTGGCAAAATTCAGACGAGCCTTAATGTTGTTCTGGGTTAGCAGTGGTTTTCGCCTCACCACTCTTCCATGGATGCCATTTTTGCCCAGTATCTTTCTGATAGTGGAGTCATGGACAGTTACTTTTATTGATGCAAGAGAGGCCTGTAGTTCCTTTGATGTTGTTCTTGGTTCTTTTGTGACTTGCTGGATGAGTAGTTGCTGTGCTCTTAGAGGGATTTTTGAAGGTTGGCCACTTCTGGAAAGGTTCACTACTGTGCCGAGTTTTTCCATTTGGAGATAATGGCTCTCACTGTTGTTTTTTGGTGTCCCAGAGCCTTTGATACAGCTTTGTAAGCCTTCCCGGACTGATGCATTTCAATCACCTTCTTCCTCTTCATTTCTGGAATTTCTTTCAATTTTGGCATAGTGTGTTACTGGGTAAGATCTTTTAACCAACTTCATGCTGTTGAAAAAGTTCTATTAAAAAATGTTGATTTGATTGAACAGGGTTTGCAGTAATCAGGTCTGGTTGCGTCTAGTCCAGCTGAACCCCATTATGAATGCAGTTTCATAGGTTTGGGGGATTAGTAACTACGGGGGCAAATACATTTTCACACAGGCCCAGTTGGTATTGGTATAACTTTTTTGCTTCAATAAATAACATTATCATTTAAAAACTGTATTTTGTGTTTACGCAGGTTGCCTTTGTTTTATCTTAGATTTTGTTTTATTTTCTGAACAAATAAAATTTATACAGCACTGTATGTGCAACAGTCAAAGTCTCCAGCAGAACTGTGGCAGATTTTCCAAGATGCTCAGTAAAACTTACCAGCTAATTTCCTTATAAAACTGAACAAATTGTACCTGGGACTACTATTTAAGGGGGAAAAAAGCAAAGGGTCGTCACACCAAGTGTACCGAATTTGTTTAGTTTATTACTGTTTACTGCATGTTGTAGTATTTTTCTTTTAAGTAGAAAGATTTCATTTCATTATTTTTGAAGTCATCTTTACTTTACAGCATTTCTTTGCATGTGCCTAAGACTTTTGCACAGTACTGTATATTGGGATGTGTTGTGAGAATAAGAATTGTAAATAGGGATGGGTGATATGGACTTAAAACAATATCACGATATTTTCTGGTATTTATTGCGATAACGATATCAGTGACGCTATAAATATAGTACCATTCACCACTGTTTTTGGCTACAAGTGATAGCTGCATGCAGTCTTGAGAGCCTCAGAAACACAAACATTGATCTAAAAGTAAAACTTACCCATCATCAGATAGTTTCCTAAAATATACCAATTACATAAAAGAATTTAGCGATAAACTCGTCCTCAGATTCACGTCCGCCTTCCGCCATACTTGTTTTCACCCTGCACGTGAGCTGTGAATGGGTCTCAGACCGCCGCACACAGAAATACGCCATCAACTAGGCTTTATCGTTATTATCGCGTGAAGACTGATTCTTATTGTGGGGAGAATTTCTACCGGTATATCGCAAACGATAAAATATCGCCAATCCCTAATTTTATAACAGTAAACTGATTGGGACAGACAAAATAATGCTCTTTAGGCCTTTAATTTCTTGTTACATTTCACTCTTACATGTCACATTTTGCCATGGTTGGAGTGGAAGAACTCAAGAGTCCTGCACAGATCCCTGACCTCAATCCCACCTTCAGGATGAACTGGAACACCAACTACGTGCCAGGCCTCCTCACCTGACATCAGTGCCTGACCTCCTCACCTGACATCAGTGCCAGGCCTCCTCACCTGACATCAGTGCCTGACCTCCTCACCTGACATCAGTGCCAGGCCTCCTCACCTGACATCAGTGCCTGACCTCCTCACCTGACATCAGTGCCAGGCCTCCTCACCTGACATCAGTGCCAAGCCTCCTCACCTGACATCAGTGCCAAGCCTCCTCACCTGACATCAGTGCCTGACCTCACTAATGCTCTTGTGGATGAATGGCACAAATCCCCACAACCACACTCCAAAATCTAGTGGAAAGCAAAGCAGGGACTAAATCCATAATGGGCTGTGATGGTCAGGTGTCAAGAACTGCCAAACAAGTCCCTGTGAAAGAGCTGTCACTATGAAAACAGCGAGCGCGTTAATATAAACCTGTGATTTGCATTACAGCTGGCACTACTGTCAGAGCTGCTGTTACAGACAATTAATCAACAACTTCTGACCAAAATCACAGTGAGGAATTCAATAGAATTGTGGTATAGGAAGGATGAAAACGTAAATCTGTCACAGACTAAAGATGCGGTTAAGTGTTGACAATGTAGAAAAAAAAAATTAAGATATTTTAGTGCTTGAAACCTTTCTAGACTGTAAAATTGCTCACAACACACTAAACCACAGGCACTGAATAAGATAAAGTGACTGAAAGACAAGATAAAGAAACAGTGTTTGTGTGACATTATCGTAAGTGTGACAGGTTGTGTGTGTAACTGACCGGAAGCAGTTAGCAGGAGGCGCACACACTGCGCATGTCCTCCAGCAGCAGCTTCATGTAAAGCGTTCCAGCCGCGGTTATCTTTCACATCCACCGAGTGGCCTTTCCTCAGGAGTCTCTGTACCAGCCTGCAGTCTCCTCTCCTCACTGCCAGCGCCACCGCCGAACAAGTGTCCTGATAACACTCCGTGAACATCATCACTCCTCTTTTAACATGTCCGGTCACATAAAAGATATTAAGCACGACGGGAAAACTCGAACAGACTAGAGACTGATGTTTTCACTGAAGTGCAGCTCTAACCGATGTGGATAAAAATGAACACTAAACAACACCAGTAGTGTTAAAGTGCTAACTACACAGGAAACTCTTAGAGGAGATAAAACTCTTATTATAACACGCTACATCCTTATGTGAAGCAAAGGGGATAACTAGACAGCGAACTGCAAAATTAATGTAGCCATACAGCTACTGGTTCAAACTAACTGCTAACTAGCTGGTGACTCGCTAAGTAACCATGAGCGTAAAATTTATTGTTTTGGGGTTTTTTTTCAACGCGGTGTCGTCAATTTCTAGCGAAAGAACTGAAGGTGTTCCTATACCGAAAACAAGCGACAGGAAGATGTTTCTGAAGGAAAATTACATCCTTTGTCAAAATAAAAGTCTCCAGTCTCCTGCACCTCAGGCAGCAATGTTACTTTCTGACAATGCGAAATAAATTATCACAAACAACTAAAACCCAGGCTTGTGGCACAGATGCATTACATAGATCTGGTTGATGTTCATGCTGTCGAAGAGAACAAGAGTCCATGAATTGTGCCTGTTTGTGGGTTAAATTGCATCCTATTGCAAATTTCTAACAGTGCACATCAGGACTAATTTTACCAGAACAATCTAGTCACATATTAGTCTTTTATCTATATCTATAACGTGTTTATACCCTCCATGTATGTCTGACTTTAATAAAGCACTCATTTAGAGTCACATTAGGATCTGAGAGCGATCAGTTACATGAGAGTCGTACATTTTAATATACTGTACAAATGAGAATTTACCACCTGTGAGACCAAATCATTCTAACTCGGGTGATCTAAGGTTGCATCCATTGTGCTATATACACTACTACAGTGAAATCCAGTAGGTGTAATGTATAGTGTATTTTCATATATTAACCTTTAGTATTACCATTTTCATGTATCAACCAATTAAGGAATTTTGATGTAATCAACCACTGGATAAAATTAATCAGGAGATGAAACCTTGAAACCTTTAGTATAAGGTAAAAAGCAGCCCAGGTTAGTACATGATCTCAGTGTGAAACTCACTATCTGCATAGTTGAAACCAATTAAGGCCTTGAAACTTTTGGCCGTCGAAACCAATTAAGGCCTTGAGACTTTTTGGCCGTCAAGACCAATTAAGACCTTGAGACGTCTAGCCTTGAAACTTTTTTAAAAATACACTGATGAACCTCGCACCACGGTTGTTTATGAGATCCATAGAAAGACACATAATTGTGGCAAGCTGCCAGAGGTGTGATTAAAGAAAAAGTGGGGAAACCCCACCTGAATGAGATCATTGCATTAGAAATGTATAAAAACTGATGTATTGACTGTATTAGTCAGATGGTCTGCAGTCATCTCGGCTTTATGGTGTTTCAATAAAGTCTGATTTTTGACATCTTAAACCCCGGACTCTCGAATACTTTTTTTTATAGAATAAACAGGACATTTTCCACAATAAATGATATAAATATACACTGTGCTATGCATTCTTGCGGGATTCACTGAGGAATGCTCAGCATCCAAGGAGACTGTGAGGGTAGTACTATTTAAGGTACTTAGATGCACATGATTAATGAAAGAGATGCGTTCTATGCTTCACTGGCCAGCCTGACAAGCAGAAGGCAGACCCTTAATGGTAAAATGAAGTCTATCATGCGACTGTAAAATTATAGATCAGATGCCAGGGAGGTTTAGGTAAAGAAAAGTCCCTTTGTGAAGAAATGGCCTCAGGTTGGATCAGTAGTTATATATGTAGAGCCAAGAGTTTGGTCATCTATTATTTAGTGTTGCTTTGTTCTGTAATACGCTCAGGGTAAACACTTTGCTGATATCTGACTCCACCCCCTAAAGGGTTTAGACCTAACACATTACATGGACACAGAAAAACTAATGATGTGAGGAGAACAAATGTACCAGAATGTAGGATGTGACTATTGATTCTGTTGTAGCTCTGTAGAATAGGACCAGTAGCTTCTGTGACAGCTTAAATTTCTTTAGTGCAAGTGTTGCAGGGCCTTCTTAATGATTGTGTTGGTCCTGCTGGATGATGGTACCCAGAAATTTGTGACTTACAGTGCTAAGTGTGTTCTTCAATATAAGCACCAGGGTCATTTTTGATTTAAGTAGAGTTTTAGCTTTAAGTCCAGGTGAAGTTATCCAATGTATAATGAATGAGATTTAGCAAGTGCAATCATTAGGCTGTCCAAGTGAGAATATCCACAGTCATCTTTCGGGAATCCATGTGGTACCATCCACATCAACCTTACAGCAAATTACATAAGTCACTTAAATGAATGTAAAGTCAGATTAAATTAATGTAAAGATCACTTTCACACTTTAAAGGATTCTGCTTTATGATGGTTTTATTACTCATTTTCCATGTAATTACAGAGAAAGTACATTTATCAGAAGTTTCTTTGGGCCTGCTCAGGTGCACTATTGGAATTTCCAGCATGTCTGCCTTTCTGTCTCTGTCTCTCATATGTCGCCACCTTTTTCACTCCTTCAGCACTGCCTCTCACCTTTCCAGAGTCTGTTCACCAGCTGTCAATATGAATGGGGTGTATAAGTGTGTGGGTTACCATGCAAACATGAATTATTCACAAGACCCTAGTGTTTGCACTCGTCTGTTTTGGAGGCACTACAGAGTTGTTGGTATAGCAAAGCACATTTCTGGTGGTGATTTCCTGTGATACCAGCAACCCAGGAAAGACAAAGATGCTTAGAAGACCCTCAACATGCCTCCAGTGCATCAAACGAGACAAGTAAGTAATATCGTACTGCATTGATGTAGTGGTCCAATGTTTTTTTATATGTAATAAACTGGATCTGATGATTAAGTCTCAAAGCATATGTAAAAAATATATATATATATTGAGTAATAATATGCTGTATACATATACAGTACATGCACAACAGCAGGCCTTTGTATTTTGGTATATTATGTTACATAGGGACATGCATTATGGATGTAATCTCAGTATTTCAGAATTCTTCATTAGCTGTGATCAGAATGGAGCCCAAAGTTAGGTAATATAAAGGATTAAGCTTTTTTTTTTTTCATAAATGGGTCTAGCTTTTCACCCAAACCATATTACATGCAAGATCATGCAAGCTCAATAACTGAAACCCAGTCTTAATGATATCCATTAATTCAGGTGCACTGTTCGCTTTAGCTGACAGACATGACATATGATCTTGTCCCCTGCTAGTATGGGTCTCTTTACTGTTTCAGTTTACTACTGCAACACAAAAATGAAAGTAGTAAAGTACAATTTATAGACAAATGTTAAAACAGTTGTACACAACTTGAAGACTGTCTGACTTAAATGTATTTGTCAATGATTGTAATAACACATGCAGTTAATCTGTAGGTTATAAGTGAAATATCCTAACATCTGGAAAACTGGGAAGAAGTCAACCAGGCAAATGTAATTCTACATCATGTCTCCTGCCAAATCAGCAAACAAGGCAAGAGGGAGGAAACAGAAAGTCGAGAAAAGCAAGAAGGAAAAGGAGGAACCAATTAAAACAAGAAAAGGGAGAAAGACGGGTTCTGATATTTCCCCTAACACTAATGAGAATGGCACAGGAAAAAGGAATGACAAAGGAAAAAGTACTGAAGTACAAAGCAAAAAAAGAAATATATTCAGTAAAGGGAAGTCCAAAAAAGATGAGGAGAAAAACGGAAAGACGGACCAAGCTGAGAAGTCACAAGATGAAGAAACTGAATCACCTAAAAGAAAGAGAAAAGGGAGGCAACAAAATGGCAAACCCTTAGCTTCTAAGGCTATTAGTAATGGAGTCACAGGCAAAGTAAGCAAAGGGAAAGAATCCAATCCTGTTTTAAAACCCTGTGCAGTCAAAACAGCCAGCAAAACACACGAAATTCGCATTAAAAGGCGTGGCCATAGGATAGTGGACTCAGAGGAAGATGAAACTGAGAGTGAAAAAGAGAAATCTGAACATTCTGAGGAAATGAGTGAAGAAGAGGAAGAGTCCGAAGGTGTGGAGGAAACTGCTGAGATAGAAGCAAATAAAGTGAGTAGCGAGGAAGACGCATCAGACACAGATGTCAAAGTAATGGAAGAGGTGAATGATGAATCAAAAGAAGAAACGGAGGAAGGAGAGGAGGATGCAAATGAAGCCTTAAAAAGTGAAATTACAGTGGAGTCTGAAGAGAAATCCGCCAGCAGTGAGGAAGAAGTAGAATCTGAAGAGCAGCTCAGTGATAAAGCTGATGGCAAGCAGGAGGAACCTGCTCTTTCATCCAAGAAGCCACAACCACTCAAACTGGCTTCACACCTCCAAGGCCAGAAAGTCTTGCTGAAAACTAAGATGCTATGTAAAAAAGATCCTATTACAGTGGAGAAGCCCAGTGAAAAGGCTCCAGCTTCAGAAGAAGCTAAGATAAACAGGATGGCCCTCAGTAAGACTGATGTAGTGAAAGGGAAGTCCCAGATCCTAAAACTGGCAAGTAAATCAAAGATAGCCAACAAGACAGAATCAATTCAGAAGGAAGAGGAAGCCGTGAGTCCATTAAAAGGATCAAAAGTTTTGATTAATAAACAGCCCCTGATGTTGTTTACAATGAAAGGGAAGGGCAAAGATGATAAAAATAAAAATGCAACCAAGGTAGATCAGTCAGTGGATGAAATAAATGTAGAAACTACACAGAAACCAAAAACAGAAAATGTAAGATTGGGTTTAGGAATGGCAAGGATTGCCTCTCTAAGATACCAGGCAAAGAAGAAGAAAATGAATGAACAAACAGCAATGGAAACAAGTGAGACTGGAGACGCAGTGTCCTCAAAGTCAACAGAACGTTTGATAGCACAGAAGAAAGGAGTGACTACCTTGCATCATGTCTCTGGCTGGTTACAAAAGAAGATTCCCCGGAGGGTCAGTGTTCGGCGAAAATTCACTGCCGTCACGCAAGCAATTGGAATTTCAAGGTGGCTGCCTAGCCTGGTTTTGAAGAAGAAGAATAGTCCCACAAAGTGCAAAAAGACCCTCCTCCGCCATAAGATGGCCTTGAAAATGGCTGGCAATTCCATGAAGACTAATAAAAGGGTACCAATCCCAGAAAACACAAAGACAGAATTGAGAACAGATACACAGGGAAAGTTTTCTGAAGACCCAGGAGAATCATATGATGAAGCTTGTTCATCACCACAAGATCTAGAAGAAAAGGCCAACTCGGGAGATGCGAAATATGCAATTGTATTTCCTAGAATGAACAAAATTGGCAAAGGTGAAGACACTGGGGCTACTGCTAGCACTAGCACAGGCGATGGCCTTGCTCCAGAGCGTAAACCTCCAAAACCTGGTGCTCGCCTGGTGCTTCCAGTGAAGCCAGATCTCAACCTACTCAAATCTGTTAAAAGGAGGAATGCTACAAGTCAACCTGAGAGAAACTCTGATGAACAAGTGTTAGAAAGTAGAAAAGAAACAAAAATTGACAATACAATACCAGCACTAGACAATAAAGATAGTGCCAGTGCCTTGCAAACAGCAAAAGGAAAACTTGTGGGCTCACAGATTAATCTTACTAAACTAACCTTGTCAAGGCCTCTTCTGGCAGGAGGCAGAAGAATTGTGCAAAGCTTGGCTGGTGAACAGAGGGATAAGAATCTGGGCCAGGCAGTTCCGTCTGCCAAGGCTGAACCATGGATAGATGGTTTGGGGACAACGTTTTATGAAGAGGAAGAAGATAGAGAAGTGGCTGAACTGATGGGTGATGGCCTTCTCCCATCAGCAATAGAACTCCACTGGGCTCAGCATCACCAAATGTGTAGTGATCCTCAGGATTGGCTGCGCAGTGAAAACCTGCCACCACATCAAACCAGAGAGAAGCTCACTAAGTGGACTGTCTATCAAGATGACAAACATGCCCAAACGATACCTATACATGATGGTAGAGGACCATGGGTGTCAGAGGACCCAGCTCAGAATATGTTGGAGAGCAGGCTCAACAGCATTCAGGTATAAAAAGTACATGTATCTTGTATTGTTTGCTGATGAAATCTACCTGTTAATGATAAATGATAATACATTTATCTGTGACGTTATGTGTGATGTTATTTCAACAGCTTATGTTTCATCTATTGAAGTTAGAGAATTCCCCTTTTGCATGTTAATACACTGTGCTCCTGATTCTGTACTACTAACACAAGGCCACTATCTGTATCTGTATTGTTGATGATTTTTTTTATCTCCAAGTATTACTATCTGTATTCAGATTTAAACTCAAAGTGGGCATGGCATAATATGGAAGATACTTGAAAAAACCCAGAGGTAGAAATGCCAGCACTTTAGAATGTTCTGTGAATTCTGGCTCTGACAGTTCCTCAACCTCAGCTACATCACTCAAGCTCTTAATTGGCTTCAACTAGAGATTTTCCGCTCAAGCAGTTGTTGTTTTCATTTGTACCTGCCCATGATGTATTCAAATGAATTTAGTTGGCTATACTTCTCAAAATATAAACAAACTAGCAGCTGATTTTAAATCACAGTGGGCCTGACCAGGCAGTTACTAAGGATGCTGTATGTTTATTAACATGTAGTCTTTGTTTGTCCCACAAGCTTCATGTCTGTCCATTCACACATGCCCAAATTTTTGTTGAGTCGAAACCAAAAAAATAATATTGTGCATCTGTACATTATCTGTTCAAACTGAATAATGTATTCATATTTGCTTACATTCCTATATACTTCATCATGTGTGTAATGTACCTGCTGTGACCATTCACTGTTCAGCTGTTGTGGCGTTATGGGGAGTGTGAGGCTGACATTAATCTCTACCTCAGGTATTCATGCCAGGAAGGAGCCAAGCTGTGGAAGTGGATGAAGTGGAGGACCTGTCACAACTTGAGTGAGTGTCAACATGCATTGTATTTCATACTACTGTTTCACAGGTAAGTTTGAAACGCCTGTTCTCTGGCTGGAAAAGATGGCCTTTCACTCTCCCCTTTTGATTAGAGTGGCATTGGCCTATCACATGTGTTCTATTTCACCCTTCATAACCTCCAGCAGTGGTGATAATCGAATTGATATCTTCTTGTGGTTGTATGTATGTGTGTATGCTGAGACCTTCTAACAAAGTCATGAAATGATGAATGAGGTAGTATTTGCATTCAATACCACTGTCACACAGTCATCTTTCACGCCTTCTGGAAGAAACTGGGGGGTTTTGCATACACTACGTAAATGGAATTCAGTTTCACTGCATATAACCACCAGGGCCGGTCAGAATCAACTGAATAACATATGCCACAATGTGATGACGAACCACAACAAAGTAGGACTAACTAGAAAGGTGTTTGTAGATGGGAGTGGCACTGTTAACTTTGTAGAATCTGGAGAAAGTGTATGGTGACAATCAGATAGCAGACTTCCTGGAGCACTTCACAGAGCCAAAGCTACATACCTTTTTTAGGCTCATATATATGGAAGAGAACTCTCCTCTAAGTATTGTCAGCTGCTCTACAATGTTGCATGATCAGCAGTTCGATAAGATAGGGTGTACAGTTTTTACATCACGCACAAAGCTTCTGTCAGCTCTCGCTGTCATAGATCAGTAGCTGAACATGTGTGGTTCTACTTTTCTAAACCTTTTCTGAAAGGGAAATCTTGTGTTATAGGGTTCTGCATGGAAACGTTAAGGGCTCCTGCAGAGAGACAAGCCAAATAACTTTTTAGTGTGTTAGATGAAGCCCTTTTTGAGAAATGAATACTTGTATTCTTTGGCAATTAAAATATCTGACATGATGCAGTTACAATGCACATTATATTTGCTTTACATGTATGTTTGCAGAGAGGTGTGTGAAAGTTCAGTGTTGCTGAATTTGAAGAAGCGGTTTCACCGGGACTCAATTTATGTACGTATTATTTATTCTCATCAATGGGTTGTACAAATTCCCGTAGCTGTAGCTTATCAACAATATTCTCTATTGTACCTCTGTATCAAAACTGAATAAATGGCCTCTGCATCAAAACTTTTCATCAAAACACACTTTGCAGGCTTGTGTTTTAATTTAGTTCATTTTCATTTGTAACAGACATATATCAGTGATATGCTGATATCAATCAACCCCTTTAAGCCCCTCAGTATCTACACAGAGGAGTTGAGACAGCAGTACCAAGGCAAGGAGAAGCACAGTAATCCACCGTAAGTATGGAGGCTGTCCTTTTTCTATCCACTTTACTGCAGGGATGCACCAATGCCACTTTTTCATTTTTAAACGATACTAATGTTAGACCTCTGAGTATCATTCAATAGCTGACACTGATGTAATATATCTTCTTAATAACCACATTCTATAAACTTCTGTTCAGATTAGATTAGCTTACATTAGATTACATTTTGCAAGATTATGCAATGCATCTGCTGTTTGATGGGCAGTGGTAGCAGTGGTTAAGACATTGGGCTACTGATTGGAAGGTCGTGAGTTCAAACCCCAGCACTGCCAAGCCGCCACTGTTGGGCCCTTGAGCAAGGCCCTCAACTGCTCAGATGTATAGATGAAATAAAATGGAAGTCGCTCTGGATAAGGGCATCTGCCAAATGCCGTAAATGATGGCCAGGCTTGGGGACTAACGGATTACATGTAATGGCGTAACGTAATCAGGATACAAAAAACTGGTAACTGTTACAGTTACGTCAAAAAACAAAGTAATCAGATTACAGGTGCATTTTGTAAAAAATGGGAATACTATCAGGATTACTTTTGCAGGGCTCCAGACTGCGTCTAAAAAGGTCGGATTTGCGACCAAAAATATTAATTTGCGAATGATATTTTTGATCCATTCCACTGGCGACAGTATAAATTTACACATTAGGATTTAAAAATTGCATTTACTGTCTTTTAATTGCGTTCTGTGAGGAGGAGTCTGTCGCATAATTTGTTGTGTTGACGTAATAAAATGAGGTCCTGCGCATGAAGTTCAAATTCATCCAGAGCGCCAAAATCCTCATCTCTGTTGACCACCAATGCTGATGCATTGGTGGCACACCTGCTAATAAAAAGCAGGCTCCAGTTGTGCCAGCATGACCGAGATAGAAAACAACGGAGATACAGAGGATCATCTTTCCGTGTCAATCAATGAACGCCCAAGTAAAAGTGCAGAAAGGCATTTTGGATTCTTGGATTCAAGATTTTGCATAGCTCAGGTATGATCATCGCACACAGAAAATGTTTTGTGACTTTTGTTCCAAAGCGGGCAGAGAAATAGCGGAAAACGGATTTCATTACTGGAACGAACCATTTCAAGAAAGAGACTGTGAGAAAACAGGGCGATAGTCAAAAGCATAAAAAACTGCTCGTGACTGTGTAATCACAGAGAGCTCCACAAAAACACCGTCATCACAAGCAGTGTCTCATGCATGTGAACTACATGACGAGACCGAATGGAAAGAGCTAAAAAATAAGATTCAACACCGACTATATGATTGCATGTGAAGAGCTGCCTTTCACCAAATTTACCTCTCAGATATTACTAATGAAGAAAAATTGACTGGATGTGTGCAAGATGTATGACAACAACACAGCATGTGCTTTGAGCAGAATGCACCTAGTTGAGATATTGCTTGTCTTACCAATATTGGCTGCTCAGAGTGAACGTGACTTGTCAGCTCAAGACAGGATAAAATCAAAAGTACACAATTCAACCTTGGAAGACTTGATCAGGATCAGCACAGAGGCCCATCACTTGACCAGTTTGATCCTGAACCATGTGTCAAACGCTGGCTTTCTGCAACACAGACGAGGCCAAACTCCACTCACTGGCCAAGTGATGCTGACATAATGATGGTCAGTGACACTGGCTCAGATTCTGTGTGAAGAACAATTCTTTGTGACTGTATATAGTTCTCAAGTTGGAAAAGACATTCAGTTCCCACTTTAAGTGAACTTGGATGAAAATGTTGATGCTGTAAAAGGAGTCGAGACGTATGACAGGATGACTGAAAGTAAGTGTTTTAAAATTTTCAAATGTAAGTTCTTTCTTATGTGGCACTTTTAATAAAATCATTTGGCGCCTGTTTTTTTTTCTTATAGGAGCCAATGGCTCCTTAATAGATTTGTTTGTCTGGAGCCCTGCTTTTGCCATAACACAATACAGACAGCTGCATGATTATAGTTCTGGCTCTCTCTTGCCAATTGTGACTCGCATGAGCAACAAATTTATTTATTTTATTAAAACAAATCCAAACACTGAACATAATTTTGAGCTCTAAAATAAGCTCTAAATAAAAAGTATTTTAGATCACATTGCTTTTCTCTTGACTTTATTTACATATGTGACCTTGAAGTAATCCAAAAGTAGTCAGATTAAATTCCTTTCATACTGTGATACTTGGATTAAGTTACTGATTACATTTTTTATGAAGTCATTTGTAACTGTAATGGATTACATTTTTAAAGTAACCCTCTCAACCTTGTTGGTGGCATGCCTTAAGACAGTTTGTATCCTGTGTTCAAATATGCATGAAATAAATCTGTGATTCAGATTTTAAAAATCTGTTCATTGCAATTATATAGTGGTCAGTTTCAGACCAGTATCTACCATGATAATGATTCTCAGTATCAGATTAGTGCATCTCTACTTTAAGGAGTTGTTCGACAGATCAAGTGATATTGTGTTTGTCTCTAGTCATGTTTATGCCATTGCGGATGCTGCATTTTACCAATCTCAAAATACCACACAAGAGCAATGCATCATAATAAGGTGAGAATTATTATTTCCTTTTCTCTTTAGCCAGCATTTGTCTCTAGTCATTACGGTTGTAACACAATGCCACTACCTGTATCCATACCTGCATATGTTTAGTGATCCAATTTATCAATATCTGTATCTGTATTTGGATTTAAACCCAAAGTGGGCATGGTCGAAACTGGAAAAGCTCTGGTCTGAAAGTTCCTCATCACTTGAGCTGATAAATTGGTTTCGTTAAAAAAATGAATAGGGCGCTCCTACCCATATATGTATTTGTATCAAATAATGTCTTTGTATTCGGTTACATCCATACTGACCATGAATAAAAATGAGTGTGTTTGTCCTGTAAATCATCTCTACAGTGGGCAGAGTGGATCTGGGAAGACTGAAGCAGCAAAACTTATTGTTCACTATCTGAGCTCTATGTATCAGGGTAGAAATGACAACCTGCGTCAGGTACTGGGAATAATAAACATACACTGCCACAGCATCATATTTCTGTTGAGAAGAAATGGACCAGAGCATGTTTTATAAAGTCTTTCTTGCTTCCATAGCCAATGGATGTTTTGCCCATATTAGAAAGCTTTGGTAATGCCAAGACAATACTCAACAACAATTCTAGTCGTTTTGGCAAATACCTACACATACATATAAGGAGGTATGTATAGTCCCTGTTAATGTGTGTATCTTATATGTATTATTTCTTATGTTAATATGTCTGGTTTGTGCTCTTCTATGAACGATGGAAATGCAATGATGTATTTAAACAGCTCGCTGATACAGATGTGTGAAATTTGTTGTCAGTGGTGTTGTTGTCGGGACTTCACTGTCGAAATACCTCCTAGAGAAATCACGAATTGTGTTCCAGGTACATTTTGCTTTGTATTTGTATCTTTTTATTGCTTTTTATTTCTACATTTGAAAAATGTAGTGAGTTGAAGTTTAAGCAGTTTTTTTTATAGCCTTGATGGTCAGCAAGAGTATTTTTCTGTCTTTTAGGCCAAAGAGGAAAGGAACTATCATGTGTTTTATGAGTTGTTGGCTGGGATGAATCAATGGGACAAGCAAGATTTCTACCTGCAGGGAGCCGAGACTTACTACTACCTCAACCAGGTGGGAATGCGGTCTTATGAAGTGCAGTAATCTGAAGATACAGTACCTGCAAACCTGATCCTCTACTACATACCCTTGCATCCAATTATATATAGTAGAAATACTTTGTTTTGCATTATTGGTAATGCAGGGTGGAGCCTGTGAGCTGCAAGGAAAGAATGACCAGCAGGACTTCCTGCTTCTTGTACGATGTTTGGAGACAATTGGCTTACGTGCTGATCAGATAAGCACAATTTGGTCCATTCTGTCATCCATTTTACAGCTAGGCAACATCTGCTTCAGCTCTTATGAGGTGTGTTCAAAGTTACTGTAATACGTAAAATGCTTATACTACGTAAAATTTTTATACAGTGTGTGTGTGTGTGGGTGTGTGTGTGTGTGTGTTTGTTTGATACATCCAGAGTGAGTCATTTGAGGTGGCAAGGATCTTTAGTGAGGCTGAAGCTCGCAGAGTGGGTAACCTATTACAGGTGTCAGCTGAAGCCCTGCAGACTGTTATTACGCACAGAGTTACAGTGAGCACCATCCATCTGCTAACACTGAAATATTCACTTACACACTTACACACTTTCGGATATCCTGTTCTGATATATTATCAACCTCTCCTTATTCCTTGCTGGCAACACAACATGGATGTCAAAAAGAGACATTATTGCCATTATCTCACCTCTGTGCACAGGAAACCACTTATGATAGGATCTACTGCCCCCTGTCTGTGGAATGTGCCATTGAATCCAGGTGGGGAATGACACTGATGTTTTAAAATACACTTGTAGAAAATTTATTATCACTTTTTAACTTTTTAAATGGAGATTTCTCTCTTTCCAAAATATCCATGTTACACTGTATATATATATATATATATATATATATAAAAAGCGCTGCCTGTCTGGTTGTGAATCAGGGATGCCATTGCCAAGGCCCTCTACTCTGTGCTCTTTGACTGGCTGCTTGAGCACATCAATGAGTGGTTAATCCCCACAGAGATGGACAGCACTGTTGGCATCGTGGACATTTATGGTTTCGAGGTTAGGCTTTGATATTTTTCCATGATGATATCGATAATCTTTGACATCTACTTCCTATTGCCACATGATCTAGCACGCAGATCGTCTTACAACAACAAAGCTTTAAAGCTGGGTGAAATGAAAGTTAGTATTTATGAAAAATGGGATTTAGATTTAATTTATATAGTGCCTTTCTCAAACTCAGTGTCACTTTACAGAGTCCAAAAGTAAGTTTCACATAACAAATAAATAATCACATATAAACTTCTTATATAAAAATAAACAAGTAATCACATGCAAACAGCTTATTCAACAAATAAATAAATAATCATCACATGCAAACTTCTCATGCAATGAAAAACAAAAAATCATTACTTAAAAACTTCTTATACAACAAATTAATGAATAATCATCACAAACAAACTTCATATTGAACAAATAAACAAATACTAATCACATAATGATAGACATAGTGGAGATAGAAGCATTTGGATAAACGTACAGTGAGATGTCTGAAAACAGATAGTAATGGTATATCAAAGGAGAGGAAATAGTATATATTACGTAAAAGTTAACGTTATTTTTTAAGTATAACTTTAAAGTTATACTTTATAGAGCATGTTATGCTAGTTTTACTCGAAAATAATTGCTCTAAAAAGTAACATTGTTTCTGTTTACTTCTTTATACTGGCAAATCCCTCAGGGCGGACAATCAGAATTAATCTTTCAATGTAAAAATCTGAATCAGAGGTTGAAGTTTTTATGGCAGATTTGATTAGACATTTTTACAAATAACAACTTCCTTTACCTCAAAACTCTTTTAACTGTAATCCACTTTGGTACACCTCATCCATAATCTGGCTAATCCTGGTCTTCACAAACTTCTGCAAATTAGATGCGAGTAGGACAGAAACTAAACATTGCAGAATGGAGGATGTTCTGGAACAGAGTTGTCCACTAAACTGTTAAATAAATAAATAAATAAATAAATAAATAAATAAATAAGATCTCAAGTTTAATATTTAAAAAATCTTTTAAAATATTTTAACACACTATCATCACTCACCGAAATAGAGACTGTGATAAGTTATATTTAAAACTCCAGCACTGCTACATTTTTAACACACACTTTCTTACAGGACCTCGGTGTGAACAGCTTCGAGCAACTGTGCATTAATTTTGCCAATGAGCAGATCCAACAATTTATGAACAAAGCACTAGTGTCACAGGAACAAGTCAGTATGTGTGCATTGTATGTTTATTTACTGAAACATTTAAAATAACATGTATCATTAAAACGTCATGACACAACTGATGTTTGGCCCTAAAAGGATTTCACTAGTAAAATACAGTTTGTATACAGTATGTTTATTTATATACAGCCACTGTGGTGTACATCCATTGTACAACATTTATTTCTGTTTCTTGTCATGTGGCTGGCTTTGTGTTTTAGGAGGAATACAACTCTGAGCAGATCCCTTGGTATCCTGTGACCCTGCAGACTTTCCATCCCTGTCTAGAGCTCATTTCCGCTCGGCCGTATGGCATCCTCCGCATCCTGGATGACCAAACATGTCTGCCTCAGGTAGTTACACACCTCATCCTTGTTTCTGATAAAATAGAGTGTAGCTATTCATCCAACTGGTGTCTGATGACTGGTAGGGAAGCCAGATTTATAATATTTAGCCATAGTTTAACATTCTCATTAAATGCGCACTGTGTGACATGAAAATATACTTTTAAATGAACCCTGTACATTTTAATGTTACAAAAATATTATTAGAAACCTAGAATAATAAATGTTTAATAATCTGAATGAGAACATCTGTATACCTTTATCCGGGTACTCCGGTTTCCTCCCCCAATCCGAATACATGCATTGTAGGCTGATTGGCATCTCTAAATTGTCCATAGTGTGTAAATGGGAGTGTGAATGTGTGTGAGATTGTCCCCTGCAATGGGTTGGTACTCCGTCCAGGGTGTCTCCCACCTTGTGCCCCGCAACCCTGTGTAGGATAAGTGGCATGGAAAATAGATCACACTCATATAATCCATTTCTAAGACTCATAGAAGTGCTAGGATCTATAAAAACATAACCTAATCATTTGGAAACACTCCAACATCCTCCTGCCATTCTTAACACCTAGCCTAGTTTAATTGCTAACTAGTTTGTGAATGTGAATTGAATCTGAATTTTCATATTCTCAGTGATTCATATAACGTAACCAAACCTGTCAAAATATATAATAAAAGTAAAGACTGTAGGGTCTGTAGGTAAACATTTTCTTTCATCATGTCAGTCTTTAATGTCTATATTGGACAGTGATAGATTTAGCTACTGGCCATTTTTTTAAATCATCGCAAACTGAGTTCATACAAACAGTCAATTAATCAGTTTTTGTACTGAGAAGGTGTCTGTTGTAAATATAAACATGTGTTAACAAATTTGACCCAAGCACCAGTCTACAGTATGTACTGTATGTTTTCTATGTAAGGAATAAAACATAGCAGGGCATGCTGTTATAAGAAAATAATCAACAATGGGGTGATGTGATACCATGACCATCCCAATGATGATTATTTTCATATAACAGCCAGTCCTGAAGTGTCCTCTTATACCACAGCATTTTGCCAACAATTACAAAATTTTGTATTCATTTAAGAATGATGTTATACTTTTTATCCATTTATAGTTGCATTTAATGTTATGGAATGTCTGTAAAAACAAGTTAGTTTCTATATAAACAACTGTGGTATAATAAATAACAAATCATTTAAAATAAGGTTTTTTGAGTTCAGAGGTACTTCAATTAAAAATAAAAAATAAATAAAAAAAAAAAACAGACTAAGACTGAGCTGTTCTGGAGAGATTGTGTGTCTTTCTTTTTCCTCACCCTTTTTTATTTCACTGTGTCAGGCTACAGACCACACCTTTCTGCAGAAATGTCATTATCACCATGGCAACAGTCCCTACTATGCCAAGCCTAAGATTCCTTTGCCCGTCTTTACTGTGTATCACTATGCAGGAGCCGTTACTTACCAGGCAAGCAGCTAATTTCATAATAACAATGTGTTCCTTCATTGTTTTAGATTTCATTATTCACCTAGTCATTACCACCGCTTCAAATAACTGTTAGGTTGTGTTCACATATACGTAAACACTTTTTTTTTTGTATTTCTTCCAACAGGTTCACAACTTCCTGAATAAAAACCACGACCAATGTCGTGCAGAGGTATTAGAGCTCTTCGCACGCAGTAGATTACAGGTAGAGTCTCAACTGCATTTTATTTTGCCTTCTAACATACTAAAGTGAACAATGGTGGAATGAAAATGTTCCTAAAGGCCTATGCATGTGGTGTGTGCAGATGGTGTCAGGTCTGTTCCGTAAGGTGCAGGAACACTACATCCACCAGAAGCAGCTGCGTGCCAGAGGGAGGGGAAACCGGCACCAGGCCTCAACTGTAGCTGCACACTTTCAGCAGTCACTCACCGAACTCATCACACGGCTGGACAGGTCTTCAAAAACTCACCACCATTATACTTTTGTGTTCTCATTGAACTGTGCTGTATTCTAAGGACCTTATTCATGTGATCATAGAATCAAATACATAATTAGATCACAGAATTGGGGTGTGTGGGAATGGCAGAATTACTGTTGGTAATTACATGACCATCAGTGATGCTGCAGAGTAAAAAATGGTCGGGTTAGAAGTAATACATTATTAAATATATGTAGTTAAGAGGTATCCAGTCTGATTAATTCATCTTATCTTCAATGCTGTGACATTTTTGCAATGACATAATGTTGCCCTCTCACAGCTCCAAGGTCCCTGGTTCAATCCTTAGCTCAGGTTACTGTGTGAAGTTTTGCATGTTCTTCTCATGTCTATGTGGCTTTCTTCTAGGTTCCCTGGTATCCTCCCAACTCCCAAAAAACATGACAGTAGATGGATTGGCGACTCTAAATTGGCCGTAGGTGTGAATGAGTGTGTGAACGTGTGTTCCATCCAGGATGTATTCCCACATTGTGCCCAGTGTTGCTGGCATAGGCTCTAGATCCACAGTGATCCTGAACAGAAGAAAGTGGTTAGTGAATGAAAAAGGATTAAATACAATTAGATTGTTCGAATATAGCTGTTACATTGACATTGTAGTGGGAGAAATATCTGGCTTCATAAAATATGCTTTCTATATACAGTACTGTGCAAAAGTTTTAGGAACATGCAAAGAAATGCTGTAGAGTAAAGATGCCTTCAAAATAACGAAATTAAATGTTTCTACATTAAAAAAAAAAAACACAGTAAAGAGCAGTAAACAGTAGTAAATGTAACAAAGTCAATATTTAGTGTGACAAAAAAATTTAAATAAAAATAGTAGTCTCCAGTACAATTTTTGCAGTTTTATAAGGAAATGAGCTGGTAAGTTTTATTGAGCATCTTGCAGAACCAGCCACAGTTCTTCTGGACACTTTGACTTTCGCACTTGCTTCTTACTTTTGCAGCGAAACCCAGCAGCCTTCATTATGTTTTTTGTCTGAAAAGTGTCTCTTATGTAATATGCTGCTTTCTTTAATGACGTTCAAACATTTTTCTGTAACATTTAATTTTGTGCTAGAAAACTAATGTTTGGGAATCTAAAATGTATTTTGTACTGACTTGATAATGTAGAAGTCATACAATAAAAAATCTATAACAAAGTTTGTGCTAAAAAAAAAAAAAAATAGGGTGCCTAAAACCTTTGCACAGTACTGTATATTTGATCTTTTTTTTACCCCATGTCCCCATTTGGTCACCTCCCAATTCCCACCCACCACCCAGCTCTCCCCTATCATACAACAACTACCAACTGGGGAGGTTGAGGGCTAACACATGACATGTGAAGCCAGCCAACCACATCTTTTAAACTGCAGCATGACAGACTCAAAAGAAAGTGCTATCTACTCTCTTCCACATACATGAGCTCACAGATGCCCACAGATGTGCTGCTGTGATTGACAGGCCATGGATGGCTGTGGCTTTTCGAATTCTTTTCTGTTGCACCAGAACAGGAATTCTATTTCTATCTTTAATGGGTGTTCACTCATTTAATCCTTTCCAAAACAAATCTGGATTTTAATAAATGGGACAAGACTTTTAAGGCTTTGTTTGAAACAGGGTTGTCATTGTGATTCTGCTTAAACAGGGACTAATGATTGCACATTGACACTACTACTGTGCTAGCAGATTTGAATGCCACGTTCTTAGTTGCACTGGCCAATCCATGTCAGTGCAGGCATGTTCATTTCTGGCCAAAGAAATGAGCAAGTGGACTAGAATGAGATACACTTGCATTCTTGCTTGCATTAAAATAGAGCCATTTGGTTTATGCTTCTGATTCCTAAGTTGGTAAAAATAGCTTATATGCTCTCTCTGCCTCTCTTTCAGGTGTAAAAATACATTTATCCGATGTTTTAAGCCAAACTATGTAAAGGTAAACTCTTTCAGCCTACTTTATCTACACCAAATGAAATGTACTTAAGTCGTAAAATGCCTCATTTAAAATGCAATCATTTACATGTTTGTGTATTTTGTTTCATTTCTTCATACTGTCTTAGCTCCCTGGTATATTTGACGTGGACTACATCACCACACAGTTGAAGCATGGAGGAATCCTAGAGACAATTCAGATTAGAAAACAGGGATTTCCTATTCGTATCCCATTCAACTATTTCATGGAGAGGTACTGAATTTATTTTTAATATTGATGTTTAACAAGAAGGTAATTCAAGCAAATTGTGGTTCTGCATTTATTAAGCAATCATTTCTCTCTCTCACACACTCACTCACTAATGCTAGGTATGGTGTGCTGTTAGCACAGCGGGCTGTAAACCTTTCTGATAAAGAACAAGTCGTTTCCTTGCTGGAATCCATTGGTGCTGAGGACACTCAGTATCAATTAGGACTGACAAAGGTACAGCAAAATGGAGCATTTCTGCTGAGACAGGCTCATATATGTATTGACCAGAGACAATTTAGATAAATGTATGCTCTTATACTCACAGCTATTATTAACCCTCACACTCTCAGGTGTTTATGAAGGAATCACTGTACCAGCAAGTGGAGCAGAAATGGAGTAGCACTCAGACCTGGGCAGCCATCATTATTCAGAGGAACATCCGTGGCTTTATCTGCAGACGCAACTTCCGCTTCTTCAAGCAGAAAGCCATTATAATCCAATCCCACATCAGAGGTCACCAGGCCAGGTCAGATCTGAGAGTACTGCTGGGTGGAAAGCAGGAGATAAGAACAGTATTTTAAACTGAAATTCAAGTGTTTAGTCTAGTTTTCCCGAACTCCAATTTCCCTCAATGCTCTGAGGAATACTGTAATAATATAATAGAAATTGTCTTGACATTGTGTTAGTGGTTAGCACATTTGCCTCGCACCTCCAGGGTAGGGGGTTCGAATCCCACCTCCGCCCCCTGTGCGCAGAGTTTGCATGTTCTCCCCATGCTTCGTGGGTTTCCTCCAGGTACTCTGGTTTCCTCCCCCCAGTCCAAAGACATGCATTGTAGGCTGATTGGCATTTCCAAATTATCCATAGTGTGTGAATGTGTGTGCGATTGTGCCATGTGATGGGTTGGCACTCCATCCAGGGTGTCCCCCGCTTCGTGCCCCGAGTTCCCTGGGAGAGACTCCAGGCTCCCCGCGACCCTGTGTAGGATAAGCGGTATGGAAAATGGATGGATGGATATACTTATGCATGTAAAAAAATATAAATAAATAATAATAATAATATTTTAGCATACAGTTTTTCCATAATTTTATCTTTACTACATGAAAACATCATACATTTCCTTCTTAAATCTGCATGTTTTTAGACCTTTTTATTCAAATGTATGCCAAAATGTGTCCAAACATCCCTTTCCTATTTGTGTTGTGGTCTGAGAAAAAACGAAAAAAGCATCAGATGTTGCTGTGACTGAAAAGTATGAAAAATTGGCCAATTAAAAAAAAAAAAAAAAAAAAAAAAAAAAAAAGATTACATTTCACCAAAATGATATGGAAATGTTTTAATGACTTGTAATATCACTTGACTATCTTCCTGCAAATATCATAATGGGTAAGGAGCCAGTTTGGTCACACAGTGAATATCAGGCTTTGATCAAGTCGTTGTATAGCTACTGTATGTGGCATACAGAGATGTGGACATAAGCCTAATCAGTTCAGTTTGTCAAAATGACCATGATGCCCGAATGAAAGTTTTAAATGTAATGTACTCCTTTTTAACATTTGGGGGAAACCAAATGCTATAACTTGACTGGTGAAGATATATGCAAATGTATTTAAAGAAAAAATGATATCTTATGATAAGAGGTAGCTGTTATATATTTTCTCTCATTTACAGGAAGTATTATAAGAGGCTGAAGCACTCCTTTAACCAATTCTGGGCAGCTATTATGATTACTAGAAATACGTTCAAGAGACGAAAGTGGAGGGTAGGTCCATGACAAACACTCGCTGTCCTTTCTCTCTCTCTCTCTCGCTCTCTCTCTCTCTCTCTTTTTCTCTTCCTCTTCAGTGTCACATATAACAACATACCATATGTCACAGAGATGACTCTTACTGGGCTGTCCGGTGTTGCGCCCATTGCTAGGCAACCAGCACCAGTTTATTATTCAGATAGTGTTATAAACTGCAACCTCACCCTTCTGTCACTTTTTCTAGACTAGGATTTTATATCTCCACTGCTGGGTCAAAGTATGAGTTTACATCACCTGCCACAGGTCTCATTAAATGTCAAATCTGTAAACTTATTAAATATTTACCACATTACTAGACCTCACCACCAACATAATTAAGGACACAGTTAGGGAAAGGAGCCTTGAATGATTCTGGGGTGTAGAGATATGTAGACAGGGGGCCTGAAACACATAATACACAGACTGGCCAGTGTAAACATTTCTCAGTGACCTTGCCTCTAAACATACAGTCTTTTATCTTGGTGAGTTGTCTGACATTATATTAATATTTATGTGTATTATTTATTTATATTTATAAATAATATTTGTTAATATATATGCCCATATTTATGTACTTTGAAGACATTAGTTTAAGTGATTTCTTTCTTATTCGTTACAGTGCATTCCAATACATTCAATGCCACTGCTACAAATTAAAATTCCAACTGAAACCAACCACCCTGCTTATTTAAACTAACCAGGGGTGCGTTTCCCAAAAGCATTGTAGTCGTAGAAAACATAGTTCCAACAAACATTCGTAAACTGAATTGCAAAGTTTTGTGGTTGGAACTACAGCTATCCACCTCAGATTAGTTAATTAGGTGACTATAATTCAGAGTAAGAAATTGATATGTATATGTGTAGATGTAACCTTCAACATATTTTTAGCTTTAAGAAATTTTCCATAAGGAAAATGGGTTGTTTAAAAAAAAAAAAAAAAAAAAAAACATTAAAAAAAAAAAAAAAAAAAGTGCACACTCCCTAGTCTTAGTGCGTCATGAGTACTGTTACAGCTTGGTAATATTTTTCTTGTCTTTATGCCCTTTCATCTTTGCTCTCAATAAGTTTCAGCTCTCTCTCTCGCTCTCGCTCTCGCTCTCGCTCTCACTCTCTTTCGCTTTAACACACACACCCTGTCACACTCCTATGCTGTTTGGACTTCAAACCCTCCAATTTGCTTGCGTCTATTAAGAGCTCTTCTCGGCTGGCAACTTCTTGTGTCACACAGTCTTTAGGTATGTTCTGTTTCATCTCTTCTGGAGTTTATATTACATTTATCCAGTTAATGTATCATGAAATGTTAACAGAATGTGAGAGTCATATAGACAGAGTGAGTGAAAGAAGAGTTGAGATGGATGCCCGAGAAGTTGTCGATTGCAGCTTATCTATAGCATAACTTGCAACAAACATATTCCTTCATGTAGTCATGACTGGGTTGGCTTTTTTCTAAAATGAGGCGCTGAAATAATCTCAAAGCATGTTGAAGCATTAGATTTCTGTTTAGGTTTTTCTTTATTACTTCCCCATTTCTTGTTATTTCTTGTCACTTTAATTGAGACTGGGCAATGTCCTATTTCTCTGCATAATATTATGACATGGATTTTTATTGTTTACTTTTGCTGAGAGCAGTGTAGAAATGTTTCTTTGATTTCAATGCTAATTTGTTCAGGATAAAAGTGGGTCACTGTGAGGAATATATTCATGACTGGAGAGTGCAAATCTTCGGGATTCTCACTTTTTTCATGAAATAAACATCACACCTATAAGACTTGTGATAAACGCAAAAGAAACAGTGAAGGATACCGGTCATATTCATACCCAAAGATTAGATGGGCTGATTAGGGTTGGATTTGTGGACTCTTGTTCCATGTGACTTGGATGTTTGGGGTGGGGCAAGAGTCATCCAGGTATATAAAAGAAGCTCTGTTTCTAAGAATAGCACAGTGGAGTGAGCAGGTAGAAAAACGAACCTGAGACAGCATGTTTTACACAAACTAACTCGACTAGAATAAAAGGATTTTGTCATTCATAACAAAGCCTTTGAGTGTTTATTAGCTAGTATAATACTGGCTTTGCTTTGATGTTACAGGAACACAACAAAAGAACCAGAGCAAAACAGGTGGTCAAATCCCAGTCTACCTATTCAGGAATGGTACGAGTTCTTTTCATTTCAGCTTTCTTTTCACCATTTGTTTTTTAATTGCTCAAGTGTTGCTCATTCTAATTTGCTTTTATTTTTCTATATTTTAGGATGTGGGAATGCTGGAGATCCCAGCTGATCTATCAGCTCGATTGCGTAGTTCAGCAGGTACAAGTTCTCAGTGTGTTATTAATGTGTGGACCACATTCCATTATCCAACAATTTTCCTTTCATTGCTTATTTCTCTCATCGTCCTTCATAGGCCGTCCACAGGGGTCAGGGGTCACAGAGGTAGCTCCACCACAGGTCAAAGCTGAGCACCACCTCTCCCTGCCTCCTAATATCGACAGCTATCCATTCTCCCGATATGCCAACACAGTTCTCAAGGTACGGTGTGTACATAAATATCATTTTAAACTTGTGTATACTTATTATGAGTGCTGTGTGAATCAGTATGTGCTGTGTTATTCTTGTGTTATTCTTTATGCATGGTTATTCTTACATGTTCATGCTGAGGCAGAAATAGAATTTCTGCCTGTTTTGGGGGTTACCATGTTCAGCACTGAATTTATTTGTGAGGTTAATGACCCATATATACACTCAGAGCTTTAAGAATTTGTAGTTTTTCATAAATATTTCTTTCTTTACCTAGCCTACTAGGTTTAAATGTTAGTATTTTATAGTGGCAGTTGTAAATGGTGTTTTACTATAAAAAAAAAAAATTAAATTAAAAAAAGCTTTAGTTGTGCTGTCTGTTTTATCTCTGTACCAATGTTATTGTGTTGAGGTGTGAATTGTTTGGCTCAAACCCCTCACATTTCCCATCACCCTGCTCAGCAGCAGCTTAATCCAGTCACGATACTCTACATACAGAAACCCAACAGTGTCCTGACTAATCTTTTAACAGACTTGTGGCGATTAAAATAATTCATTTGTTTATACTGATTGAAAATATACATCTGATAAGTCAATTTCCATTACGCAGTGGAATGAAACGCAAGTGTACTGTGAGAAAGGGTTAATACTTTTAATAATTGCTATGTAGATCAGGGATTAGAAGTTCATGTTTCCCTCTGTTGCAGGATGGATGGTGCCAGGCTCAAGGTCGGTCCCTCCAGAGACCCCTCACCTCTCTGGAGCCGGGGGATGCCCGCATAGCTCTGGAGATATACAGACTGGTCAGTGAAGAGAGCATGCCACAAAAATGTCACAGTGCCACAGTCATGAGATGTTAGATTCTATGACTATTCCAATATTCCAAGTTTGGTATTGTGGTGTTTTGAATACATGTTTTACATTTCTAACTCAATTCTGTGCTACTATTCTGTGTTTAGAGGATATATGTTTGTCTAGAAGCAGTTATATGTATTGTGTATTGGTTTGTCATGAGTCACGATTTTTCACTGTAGCTACCCAGCATCTGCACTCACAACAACTGCCTGTGCAGTGGCATTTTAGAATCCACCTTGGGGCAAAACTGTACTTTTGTTTTGTACTTTTGCTTTTAGAGAGTGCTTCTTTATACTAACACAATGCCAAACTCTTTAAAGTAAGTCCTGCATTTCTTGCTACCCAGTTTTGTGTCTCTACATTATTTATGCCAGACCACTTAAACATAAATTGTTACCAAACATTAATTAAATATTCAGTCAAAGGTTTTGGAACGTGGTACATTTTAGCATTTTGTCAGATGACCTCATTTTAAATACTCTAATCCAAGGAATTGTTATAAGTGAACTGAGGAACAATCTAAATATAGTTGGAAAAGGCCAAAATCATTTATCACTTTATAATTAGGCACTTATAACACACCGCATATTTATGTTTTATGATTTATTCTAGCACTGTCTATTAGTCTTTTATTTATAGGTCTAACAGCTTTGCCTTCCAAGTTCATCCGTCTTTAATAAAACACTCATTTATAGTTGCATTTGGATCTGAGAGAAACCAGTTAATAAGTTCCCCAGAGATTTGGATTAGAAAGATTAGATTTTGTTGGAGCTGTGGCAAGAAATTATTAGACTGATTAGACTGTAATGAAACATATTGAACTGCTTACACATCTACAAATGCACACAAGAACATCGAAAACACCATCATGTTATTTCTACCACTTATATATTGATAAGTGAACTCTAATCAAATATAATTATGAAAATGTCACTTTGCTGAGTCAGCAACACACACTCAGGTTTTTAAAGGAAAACAGAGGAGCTGATTTGATTGTATATCACAGCAGCTCACATAACCTCATCCTGATAATGTGTTCGTTCTAACTGAATCACTTTTTAAAATTCCACAGCTGCTCACCAGTTACATCCTGCACCTGCGCTATCATGAAAATAACAAGGATACATCTTCCACACCACCACCCTGCACCTTAATCACAAAAAACTGCCTTTTTTTTTCTTTCTCTCTAGATTCTACGCTTCTGTGGAGACTCAGAGATGACTGGATGGCAGGAGCAGATGTTGGGGAATTACATAGTGGAGAAAGGCCAAAGCAGACCTTCACTCAGGGATGAGATCCTGGCTCAGCTAGTCTATCACACATGGGGTTGTGAGGGTGAGGAGGGCTCACTGAGGGGCTGGTATCTCCTGGCCTCCTGTCTCAGTGCCTTCACACCATCTCCTTCACAGGATAAACCTCTGCTCAAGTATGTACACCAGTCTGAAGTATGACAGTATTGTAGGATGTGATAACAGTGTGATGTTTATTTTGAGTGCTGTTATGCTTTTTTTATGCCATTTTGCTAGTACTGAAGCACTGAACTATTAACTGAAAGGGTGGGTTCAGGATGTCACCAAGAACTGTTAAAAGTATTTCTTGTTTGAAACAACCAATATACACATTTTCTGAACATGCGTATTCAAACATATACCTAAATATTTAAGATCTTACTCATTGCCTACTCTCAGATCCTTTCAGTATTCTAAATTAGAGCTTTTTTTTGGAAAGTCGTTGATACTAGACAGTGTTAGTGTTAACTGTATGAAAAATATTTGTGCTACAAGTGTCTAGTTAGAGCGATCCAGTGATTCCAGTTAGAGCTAGAGTTTTTTTTCCAGTAAAATAAAATAACAAAAAATTAATCACATACCTATTTCCTACTTATTTTCTTCTAATTCTAAAGTATTTAACTTGTAACCATTTCATGAAGCTTAGTGAACAGGGAAATAAAACAGGATGTTATAGTAAAATAATCAAAAACAGGGTGGTGTGATACTCAAAGTCCTCTGTCCTGAAGAATTTTGTGTGTTGGAAAACAGACTGACTGTTTCAAAAGTAAACTTCTCCATATCAATGATTATACTGTATGTTTCTTTCTGTTGTATGTTGCTTATTGTATGTTTTTGACATGTTTATTATTAGTAATAGATTATGTGAAACTTCTACCATACAAGTCCATGTGAATGTGTTGTTTCTATAGAAGCAGTAGCAGATTAGAATAAGTGTATTAATATAAACCAGTGATTTACCTTACTGTACACACAGCAAACCTTAACACATTCTGACCAATCAGATTTGAGAATTCAACAGTGCTGTGATATAAATTGGTTACTACAGGGTGTTCAAAATCTTTTGAATGGTAATGTATATTAATGAATTGTTACCAACTAGGAATCTCAACTTACGTTGTTAAATTAAGACATGCTTCCGTTCTCCCTTTATCACATCATCATCATCATCATCATCATCATCAGTCTATTGACAAATTCTCCTGTATCTGTCAGGTATGTGTCTGACCAGGGTCCAGGAGAATATCGCTCTCTGTGTCAGCATAAGCTTCTCACATCTCTCCAGCTGCCATCTCCTGCCTGTAGACAACATCCCCCTACTCAGCTCGAATGGACTGCCAATCAGAGAAAGGGGAAGATGGTTGTGGAGGTCAACACCTTCAATGGTTAGAATCCACTAGGTTGTTTTTCATGGAAAATGAAACAAAATGATGAATGGTGATGCAATTGAATGAGGAATGCATGCTCTGATCTTGCAGCTGTTTAAGAACAATTTAAGAGCAACAATGTTAACACTGTATTTCCACAGAGGAGAAGCTAACAGCAGAAGTGGGGTCCTGGACCACAGGAGAACAACTGGCATCCTGGCTCCTGAGCTTTAGGTCAGTAGAGCTATGTTTACAAAGCTATTTATGAAGAAGTACAAACCTACAAATTTTTTTGTGTGTGTGAATGCTGCAATGCATTCACATATGTGAACATCTGCATTAGTTATGCACTACACATACTGTAGATCCTTTCACTATATAGTTCTTTGCATGCTATACAATGTAAACACAGAATAATTACAATGGCTATGGTCTTTCTGTCTAGTCATAGACAAAGGTAATTGTAGTACTCTAAACCTAAGTTGCCCTGCATAAGTATTCACCCCTTGAACTTTCCAAATTTTGTAGTGTTACAACCTGGAACTGAAATGGACTTAGTTGAGATTTTTACCATTTGATCTACACAATATGTCTGACATTTGAAGGTGCAAACATTTGTTGCTTGCCTAAGAATTCACCCCCAGGGCAATAATTGGTAGAACCACCTTTGGCTGCAATTAGAGCTGCAAGGCTTCTGGGATATGTCTATATCAGTTTTGCACATCTGGATCCTGGTATTTTTGCCCATTCTTCTTCGCAGAACTGTCCAAGCTCAGTCAGATTGGATGGAGCCCATTGGTGTAAAGCAATCGGGAAGTACTGCCACAAACTCTCAATCAGATTGAGGCCTGGGCTTTGACTGGGCCATTCTAACACAGTCAGGTTCTTTGTTTTGCATCACTCCTGTAGCTTTGGCAATATGCTCTGGGTTGTTGTCCTGTTGGAAGATGAAACTCGGGGAACCTCAGATTCCTCTGGGAACCTCAACTGCTTCTTACTTCTTCAGGTTCTCCAGAGTTACCCTCGGTCTCTTGGTTGCTTTTTTGACTAATGCCCTCCTTATCTGGTCACTGACTGTTGATGGATGGCCTCATCTAGGCCCAGCTGCTATAGTTTGCGGGATGTTCAACATTTTTTTGTTTGTTTTTTTTATAACCAAACCCGGAATAATACTTTTACAGAACTTTGTCCTGGCCATGTTTTCTTAGCTCCTTGGTCTTCTTCATGCAGTTTTAGTCATCTGGGGCCTTTCAGGAGCAGCTGTATTTATATTGAGACCACATGACACTTTAATTGTACACATGTGGATTCCATTCAACTAAATATGTGCCTTGTCATGGTAACTGGTTGCACCAGAACTAAAGCAAATATTTTACAAACAAAGTTTGTAGTTTCAGGTTTTAATGAAAAATGTATCTTCAGTCTTAAAACACTGGCTACATAAGTCTATATACTGTACTATTATTAGTCATTTATTCAGGGCATAATGCGCGCACACACACACACACACACACACACACACACACACACACACACACACACACACACACACACACACACACACACCTAGAGACAATTTAGAATAGCCAATCCACCTACCAGCATATATTTGAACCTGGAGAAAACGCAAGCAGGCATGGGGAGAACATGCAAAACACCACACAAACAGTAAACCAAGCTCAGGTTTGAATTGGTGACCTTGGAGCTCTGAGGCAACAATACTACCTACTGCACCACTGTGTTGCCTTAAAGTATTATTAATGAAATATAAATGTATTTGTAAATAAATAAACATGCAGTGAAACTAAGTAGAATTCTAAAGGTAAACTAGAAATGATGCATAAATAAAAACTACACTCGAAACACTAAAAAGTATTCTAACTGAGGTAATGTGTGTTCTTCAGAGGTGTGCCTGAGCTTCAGCGGGGCTGGTCTGTGTCTCTGCTAGCGGAAGAGGGCTGGTCTGATCTAAACGGCTGTGACTATGTGATGGACCTGCTGTCTGGTGCTGAGATTGATGTTCCCTCGGGACAAACATCTCCCTACCCTGATTATCTTTTCAGTGACATGGGAGACAGGTGTGTTATATTCAGATTCAAGCATTACTGTGTAAATTATTTATTTTAATTATAATATTTGAACTGGGAAAAAACTGAAGTATACAAGTGTATATTTTCTCACCACAGAATAAGATAAACCCCATTAAAATGCTGTCCAGTATTGATATACTACATGTATTCTGTAACTTGGTGGTATGGGTTGGTTGTATTTAATTGATTTTTGTGAACACTCAAAATCAGGATGATGGCCTCGGAGTTGGATGACTTTATCCCTCCTGCCCCCTCCATGCAGGCTCCTGGCCTGCCTTTTTCTGAAGCTTCTCCATGGGACACTTATGGTCAATATAGCTCATCTCAGGGTAGGATAATTGCATGTGCTGAGAAAATGTTATTAGAATTACTTTAAAGCATAAATGTAACATTAATTTCTCGCATTTGTATTAGAGACCTCGTTTGTATTTTTCCTCTTAGGATCCCGTGCACCTAAGCTGGATTCCTATGTTGATGACCTTTTTGATCCTGTGCTGGATCAGGGACCTCCAGTAAGTGCAGTTTGTTTGTTGAAATCTAAATTTTGCAGATCACAGTTTGCAAGCAACATGGACCTTCGTAATTGCAGCTTTAAGGCTTGCATATGCTTATTTTTAGTAACTGTTGTTCATTTTAGTTTTGTTAATTTAGCATACTGATGAGTTGCTGTGTGACTTTAGGACTTTGAGCGAACGGCCATGCTGAACCGCAGGATGAGAGGAGGAGGAGGGATGCTCCCTACCATGTATAATGGAGCAGGTACACTTAATACAACCCATGTATCATATTTATTTAAAGCATAAATAAAAATGCTTTAAATAAGATCTCAAATAATGAGTACCAATTAGTCTGAATAATCAGTTAAATTGTGTGTGCAGCTAGTAGGTGTGCTGTTATTTATTAAGTAAAATAATGGTTTTCTTTTGCCTTCAAATGGCAGGAAAGCTCTTCTGCAAATTTAATACCTGTCCTTCGGACATATTAATAAGCACTCATCCCAAAATATTAATTAAGGCAAACACACAATATAGACACAACAGATTATTTAGCTTATGTTTACCTATTTAAAATATACAATCCTTCATAGATCCTGTTAGTAAATCAGGTTTCCTAACTTTCTTTTTTTTTATTTTTTTTTTTATACATTTTAGACTACTCTTAGCAAGAATTTTGACGCAGAGCAGAAAACATTGAGAAAAGAGCCAAAAACACGGAAACACCCTTATCATATGAATTGAATTGAATTTGTTGAATTCAATCAATAAATGAAAACATCAATGAGCATCAACAAGACTTGAGAGAATGTTTTAACAAATCTGTTCCTTTGTTCAAATACAGTAAAAAAAAAGTGATTTTGTTGCTTACACTATTCCAAAGCTTCCTGAAGCTATTGCCTTCTCTAAAAGATTATACTGTATCGCACAGAGCTTAATTAATTAAGATACATTTAACTGAAGAACTCATAAAAGAATTTTAAATTTAGAATTGCTTTATGAGTGAGTTTTCCATCGTTTCTTCAGTACACAGAAATTCTTACATGTGCTACTGATGTGGTGGGTAAAGTTAAAAACAGTTTTTCTTTGTTTTGCAGGAGTTCCTATGTCAATGCCAGCTTATAACACGGGTGAGTGGATTGTATTGCACAGACATTATAAGTCCACTGCTTTGTGTTTAAAATGGCATTAGATAGTTATTACATGCTGTATTTTGTCATTTTTCACTTAGGAATGCCCATGAATCCAGCCATGCCAGCCTATGCGGCCACACCATTGATGCCAAACACGATGCCCGGACTTGCCCAAATGCCTATGATGCCACCTATGCCATGTATGGCTTCCTTTACCAGCCCTTACCAAAGTATCTGACAAATACAACAAATATATCAGAAGTGTCAACGTCTATGGTTTAGCTGTAGGAATTACAGTTTTGACCCCTTGCTGTAGTGATACAGGAGACACATGAAAAGCAAACTTTTCTGCATTTTCAGCTAAAGCCCACTCAGACCAAATATGACTAGATTTCAGCAGAATTAGCAGAAAAGCTCATTCACTCAAGGGGTAGTGGTTACTTTTGCTTCATGCCAAATTTATCTAGGTAAACTTTTACCTGTGAATTTGTGAGCTTGGGCATGGACAGCCAAAAGAAACCAAGTGACTGGGACACTTATATATGCTAGGGCTTTTGTGGTAAAATTCAAGTTGTTCTGTCTACCTGCTAGAATTTTCTTGTAAACAATGTTGGCACCTTTGAATCTAGTATTCCTTAAGAAGTGTGATCATCAGTTTTCCTAATGCCCAAGTTCACATTCCTTGTTTCTTTCCCACAGCTATGATGATGCCAGGAGCAATGGCACAATCCGCTATGCCCACAAGCCCTCCAGCCATCAACCCCCAGCAGCTGGTTGAACAGCAGCAAGCTTTCATCAACCAGCAAGCTTTGCTCATGGTGAGGATACACTCTCAGTCTAGCTGGTGTTGTTAAAGCAGTAACTCTATTAACCATATGATGAACGTCTTTGCAGGCCCAGCAGATGACACTGCAGGCAATGACACTGTCCCAACAGCAGCAGCAGGAGCAGCTGCAAAAACAACGCAAGCAACAGCAACAGCAACAGCAACAACGCCCACAACCTCAGAGTTCACAGAGCACCACCCCTCCAGAAGAGCCCACTCGCACCATAGTGCATAAACCCAACAATCCACCTGTGCAGCATAACATCCCGGTGGTAGAGCAAGTAGGCGTTCTTGTATGTACTGTCTGATTCTACATGTGCTTCTAGTTGTCATTCTGTGTGAATTCCTAAGCTTTAACCCTAAACAAATTTTGTATAGCCTGCAAGAGAAGACAACTCTGCCACTGCACAGAAGCCAGAATCCTTTCAGGAGAAGAAAGCTTTCTTCCAGAAGATTGGTGAGATTTTGGTACTGTTATATCTGGTATTGTTAGATTAGTAAGGTAAAGCCTGAAAGCAGACTAATAATTATGCAAAATGTAGTTCAATAATCTAAATTATACCTATTGTCCTCACACTGAATTGTGTTTTTGTATAACACAGGAACTCAGGAAGCGCCTTCAAAACCCCCTCCGAGGGTCGCTAAACCGCTTATCTATGCCTCCCCACCAGCCCAGGCCAGAGCTCCATCTCCAATTAAACTGGAAGGTGAGAACCACTTATGCCAAAAAAAAAATTTAAGTTGTGTTTTCTTATATGGTATTAAATCCCTGTATTGTAATGTAACACCCTATCATGTTTACTTTTTGAGTCATTTTATGCACTTGTGGCTTATTGAATGCCCAGTAATTACAGCATTTCATAAAACAAAAAACAATCTAAAAGCATAATCTTTATGCATAACCTCCTGTGCTGTCTACTGAAGTGAAACCACCTCCAGAACCCAGTAAGCCACCAGAGTCACCAAAACCGGAGCAAGAATCCCCTCCAATGTCACCTTCTAAACCAGAACCCAGCAGCAACATTCGAGATATCATCAGGCAGTACCAGAACCGGCCTCCTCCAGAGCCCAAGGTCTATGAGCCTGTCAGGTAAGAATGTGATCATCTGCAGTTATTTGCACAAGACAATGTTATACTGCTCTTATCACCAGTCAGAAATGAATGAGGTAACAGTGTTGGGTTATAGTAATGGTGTGGCTGGAATTTGAACTTCTCAGGGTTCCTGCCAAGCACTTTACAAAAAAGAATGACCCTAAAGAGGAGGCACTGGCCATTCTCAGAGCAAAAGGACCAGTCTCTCCACAGAAGGTAAAAATACTCTGACAGACTTACTCAGACTTACTCTAAACTAAACCTCTATGCCTCTTTGTCCATATATTTAGGTTTTAAAATATCCCCAATTACATGTTTTGTTCATTTTATTCATTCTTTTTTGCTTATTTATGTGAAGGTGTAGTAATTCTGAAGTTGACTGAAGTTTTTTTTTCCCCCACAAGCCATAACCATCCTAAATAAATTGATGTTTTCTAATCCATATTTGTGACAGAAACAATGGGTTGCTCCTCCACCACAAAAAAAAGAGCCACTATTTTCTTCTCTTCCTCCTCCTCCTCCTCCTCCGGCTCCTCCATCTCAGTCTGAAAAACCTGCTCCTCGCTCCATCTCCAACAACATGAAACAGAGGCAGCGCTCTCTAGCTGACCTCTTTGGCTCGCAGCGCTCTCAGGCCCCTCCCACTCCTCCTCCAGAACCCGCCCCTGTTCTTCCAAATAACATCCCTGACCCGCCCCCTATGGCTGCGCCTGGACTAAGTGAGTCAAATCATGCACATTTAGTTCCTGGTTTGCTTTCATGTGACCTAGTGTAAAGTGGCAAATAAAAATAAAGGACTATATTATGTAATGTACAAAGAAAAAAAAAATTACCTTATGTATTATGTAATTATGTTCATACCTCGTTTGTTCAGGTCAGCTTCAGAGAATGCCCAATGAGGAGAGTGTGCGCTCCCAGCTACACAAATTTTCTGCTAGTGTCTACTTCTCCTACTCACGTATGCCTGGGAAGCTCTTCTTGCGAAAAGAGGTCTGTTTAGAGAGACGCCAATGATGGATTGCCTTCAACAGCAGTGATCATTTGGTTTTGTTACGTCTCTTATTGGATCTGTGTTTTCTTTTATCCAGTTGTTCTACCCCAGAGAGAAGTTCACTCACCCATATATCCTGAATTTACTGTGTGAGCAGGTAAATAACAAAAGTAATGTCTAACAATGACCTAAGCAGTATGTAAAGTAGAGTACAAAACTTTGTGTACCCATGGGCCAAAATTAATAAGGCAAAGAAAGAGATTTATTTTCCTACAGATGCAGATGTAATTTTGCGTCTTGCCATTTTAACTGACTACAAGCCAATTCTGACTGCCAAATATTGTATAACACCGTTCTCAAATTAAATCTGGAGACTGAGAGTGTCATGACAAAACGTTCTGTCTTTTGGTACTAAATACATAAGGAATGCAAATTTTTACACTCTGTACATACTGGATATCTACATGTGGCATTTCTGAAAGGTAGATCTTTATAGAAAATTAACTTCAAAAGAAAGGTAAATAAATATCTTTTGTTTGTATTCTACTATAATGATTCTTTATGAACTCTAGATTATGAGAGACACCTACTCAGATGCCTGTGTGCGAATTTCACGTGAAGAGCGGCGCAAAATGAAAGATTTGCTCGGTAAGGGTTTCAACAAGCCACTCTTCCGGCTACTGTAATCATCCTGAAGTTGCTGGCCTTATCCTGGTCTCTATCTGACTGCTTTTCTGATCATCAACAGCACGCTTCCATGTCGGAACGAGCATCAGCGCTGTGCAGGATGACTCCATGAAGAAGAGGGTTGTCATGGCAGCCCGAGACAACTGGGCAAATTATTTCACACGTCTCTTCCATATGAACGTAAATAAGTTTCTATACTTTCAAATGAGCGTGAATCAGATGTCACAAATCGACACGCACAAACACACTTTACGATCTCATATCTTCTGTGCATCCATGCATATATCTTCCTGGGGCAGGGTGGAAATGGAGGCGATACGCAGATTCTTGGGGTTTCACATCGTGGCATCAAAATGCTGAGGATAGTCAAGGCATCAGGCATCAACCCAAAACACCTCAAACTGCTCCGGAGTTACAGGTACCGTAAAGATTAAGTAATACACAAGCGCTTTAAAACAGGTCGGAAATATGTTTTTTGGTTGTTGTTTTTTTACATTGATATAATGGATTTTTGTCATTCACGCAGCTATGCAGAAATGTTGTCTGTGGAGCAGAAGGGTGCTGAGACAGTTTTAATCAACCTGAAAAATGAGGAGCTTCAGCTACACTCACCACAAGCCCCTCAGATAACTCATGTGCTGCACCTCTTCCTCATCGAGCTGACCAAGGTGCTCATTCCACATCCTTCTTCTTATGACAGTGTTCAGAGAACTGTATAATCCTTCAACACAGTGTGTTCATGCAAAGGCGACATTCCATCATTAAACCTCTTGAAACATGAAAATGATTTCAAGCAGTGTTGTACATGATCAGTGACACACATGTATGTAAGAGTGTTGAAGGGTGTGTGTGTGTGTGTATGTGTGAGAGAGAGAGAGAGCAAGAGAGAGAGAGAGAGAAAGAGAGAGAGATTAAAAAGTCAAGGTCTAGCCCATTTTGGTCCTTTATGTCTATAAACTCTGGTAGAGTAGCTGAAACAAGATCAGATTAACTCATTTATGAATTGTGCTGTGTGTGAAGTGGCTTCCTCATTCACTTTTTCACTACTTACTACTGTATATAGGGTATCAGTGAAGGAGACACCAGACTGAAGTGACTCTGGGAAACACATCATCGTGACCCACCGATACATAAACAGTTAAATACATTTATGAAATCGGTCGCTCAGGTATCCATCCTGACAACTAAATTTCAGGCTGAATGAAACGGCTATGCATTTTGGTACAATTGTATACTTTACAGTACGTTATGGGTAATAATATAGTGCACTCTCCAGGGTATACAATATGTCCACCAAGAACACTACAGCAATACCAAAAAGCTGCAACCCAAATAGTGCACTAGGTGGTAAATAGGGAATTCAGACATGTAAAAATAATATTTTAAAAGGGGGTTAATTAGACTAAAATACAGCTTGTCACGTTAGAGTCGTCTCTTTGTTTCTATTCACGTGCTAAATGTTGTCATTTGCACATTTGTAGAGCAAATTAACAAACGTATATAAACCTGATCTGCTTACTGTTGCTGTAATGTGTTAGATGTGTTTTTGTTGGAAACAACACTGTGGAACCATTTTTGAATCACTGAATAGAAAGTTGAAATAATCCCAAATGTCAAAACATGGCATAACACCCAGACCTGAAATGTTTAAAACCTTTTGTGTACTATGTAAAGAATAAAACATGACGGATGTGCTATTATAGGAAAATAATAAACGAAAGGTTAGTGATTATTTTCCAATAACAGCATATGCTGAAGAGTTTAATTATTCTTATACCACATCAGTTTGCCAAGGCTAACAATTTTGTATTTATTAAAGAAGGCATGGTAAATTTTTTTGTATCTATTTATAGTTACATTTAATGTTCTGTAATGTTCCCTCACAAGCCTCTCTTTTTTTCTCCTTTTAATAAGACAGGGTAGTTTTACTGAGAAGCAACAAAGCCTTCTGACCTGAAGTCCTTTCCTTAATGAAAGAGCCTTACCTCTGATTGATACAAAGTGCTGACACTTAAGGCATACATTTTTAAATTTGTTAATGTTGAGCGCCCATTATATAAGTCCCGATGTAACTTGTTACTATAGAAACATACTAGAATGAGTTCAGTAACATAGACGTGTGATTTGTCTTGTAGCCGGCAATACCGTTATAGACAATTAATCACACCTTCTGACCAATCGAAATTGAGTATTCAGCATGGCTGTGGTATAAATCCAACTAAATGCTTGTTGTAAATTATGCTTCATCTGTCTCTCTTCAGGGTTCAGATTATGTTATTGCTCTGAAGAGCTATGTGACAGATGACAAGAGCCTGCTTAGCTTCCAGAAAGGTGATGTCATCAAACTGCTGCCAATGGACAGCCTCCAGGATGGTGAGTTCTCCATTTCCTTTTAGATGAACGTCATGGTTACAGTCATCAAGTCAACAGAAAGAATAGCGCTGTTATTATTATTTTTGCACTTTATCGTAAGGTATTGCATTTGAACTGCATGAGTCAATCTGTGCTTAATTTGTTTGTCGTCTCTGCAGGATGGAAGTTCGGCTCGACCGGAGGCCGATCTGGTCTTTTCCCAGTTGATATCACTCAGCCTTGTGCACCTCCAGACTACCACAGCATGTCCATGGACCGACAGATTGAGAGGAGAAAAAGCATGAGGACCTCTCGCACCTCCACGGTGGCCCCCGGTGGACGCTCGGCCCACAACAGCACAAGTGCGGAGTCAGTGGCCAGTGAGCGCAGTGTTGAGGTGGGGTCAGTCCACAGCTCAGACATAGAGCCCCAAAAGTACCACATGACTGAGTTTGCCAGGAAGTACTTCAGAGAGGCTATTCTGAGGTTAATACTTTAAAATTCTCTCACTGGGTGATGTTTTTTGGACACTGCAGTTGCATGAGTAAGGACTAGGCACTTTGTAGGAAGATAATCAACGTGGTGGTGTTATGTGGCCTGATGTGAAGTGATTATTTTCCTGCAAAATAATCAATACAAAAAAGTGTTTTATTAGCTAAGAATCACAATTTTAAAATGTATTAGTCAATGACATGTCATGCTTTTTAACTGTTTACAGTTACAGTTAATGTTGTGGATTGTCAGTGAAACAAGTCGAAAAACCATATAATAAGGGCTACATTCTTGAAACATGAATAATGATCTAAAAACTTCTCTCCTTCTGTTAGGCCAAATGAGAGAGGCCAACCCAATGGAGTTAGAGAGCTTGAACAGATGGTGCAATACACAGCAGTATGTATGGCTTTCATGCACATTTAACAATATGTGAACGCTTATAAAACTGTAACCATGTACTCAACCATTTACTGTCATTTTCTCTCTCAGGAACCTATCAATGAGTCTCTAATCCTGTTTTCAGACAAAGAGCTCAGCATGCTGGGTGTTCAGTCTTTCATACGTGAGTGAACCCACACAAATGAATATTCTTACCCATGTAGGTTTCTCTCCTGAAAATACATTTCTGTTTCTGCTTCCTTGCGTGCAGATGTGATGCAGTTCATGACTGACCAGCCCTTAAGAAAGGGCCAGACAGAAGGAAAGTGTGCCAGTGTTATTCTACAGGTGACCCTTTTGTATTAGTCAGCTCAGTAAATCCTTTGTATGTGTATACTATCTCTAGTAAAAAAAAAAATTTTTTAAAAAACTGTGCTGTTCCTCCACTGAATCTGTTCATTACTCAGCTTGGGAAAGAGAACGAGTTCCTCCGGGATGAGGTTTACTGCCAGATCATCAAACAGACCTCCAACAATCCACGCAAGTAAGTGGTGTGTGCACATGTACAGTGTATGCTCTGTATCTTGGGTGTTTGACATGAGACAGGTATGTAAAAGGAGTCTAAGGGGGAAATGGTCATCAGTTGAGAGTTAAGAACCATGTTTCCAAGGACCAAGGACTTTTTCAGAAACCTTTTTTTAAATGCTGCTCCAGAATAGGAACTTTACTGCAGACCAGTTCATGGAATGATAAAAGTATTTTAAAAACCTGCTAACAAACAGTGACTAAAGTTTGTTTTATAATAAAGGCAGCATGGAGTGATTGCTTTTGCAATGTGTTAGCTTAGATTTTACAAAAGTAGGAGTGTTTTTTCTACGTTCTGTTAGTGGTATACTCACAAAAAAAGATCTGGGTCCTAAAATTGCACTAAGATCATAACATACCAAAGCAAAAACACTAAAGAAAAAGCAACCTTGGTCCTCCATGTTTGCTGTGCTGCTGTGCTTTTACTTTATGCTCTAACATCATAGCAAGTGCACAGTTTGTGTCATTTTTGTTATTTCACATAAGGATCCCTGTAGTATGGTGGAAACCCAAACCAAAACCTCTCCACAGTTTGTGCTGACACTCAGTGTCAAGTTTTCAAAATAGGAACGTGAAGTACAGTGGGTATAGAAAAGAATCACCCCCCTTTAAAATAATCACATTTTGTTGCTTTTCAGGCTGAAATGAAGATGAACAGTTTTTGTTTTATCCAGCTGTATAACATCCAAGTGAAAGATATAACACAAACATATCAGAAAAAATAAAAAAATTAAAAACCAGAACCACTGAGTTGGAAAAAGGATCTTGCTTTAATTTGCCTTAATTTTTTAATTACAGCCTTTAGTCTGTTGGGATATGTCTCTACTAACTTTGCACATCTAGACTTTGCAATATTTGTCCACTCTTCTTTGCAGAACTGCTCAAGATCAGTTAAATTTGATGGTGACCGTTTGTGGACTGCACTCTTCAAGTCATTCCACAGATTTTCAATGGGGTTTAAGTCTGGGCTCTGACTAGGCCATGCAAGGACATTCACCTTTTTCTCCTTCAACCACTATGTGGTCAGTTTTGCTGTGTGCTTTGGGTCATTGTCATGTTGGAATGTAAACCTTCTTCCCATTGACAACTTTCTGGCAGAGGGCAGCAGATTTTCCTCAAGAATTTGACGGTATTTTGCCCCATCCATTTTCCTTCTATCCTGACAAGTGCTCCAGTCCCTGCTGCAGAGAAACACCCCCATAACAGGATATTACCACCTCCATGCTTTACTGTAGGAATGGTGTTATTTTGATGGTGAGCTGTATTGGATTTCCACCAGACATATCGTTTGGTGTTGAGGCCAAATAATTCATCTGACCATAACACTTTTTTCCATGTGGCCTCAGAATCTTCGAGGTGCGTTTAGTCATGGGTGAATTTTTTCTTGCAACCCTCCCATACAAGCCACATTTGTGGAGAATTTGTGATATTGTTGTCACATGCACACAATGACCACTCTTTGTCATAAATTCCTTTATTTTTTTCTGACATGTTGGTGTTATATCTTTCACTTGGATGTTATATGTTGCACTGAGTAAATACAGATGGATAAAACAAAAATGGTGTCCATCTTCATTTAAGGCTGAAAAGCAACAAAATGTGATTATTTTAAAGAGGGTGATTCTTTCTATACCCACTGTAAATAAATGTAGAACTGCGGATCAGATTAATCACTTTTGTACTGGATCAATGCAGGGAGAGCTGTGCACGTGGCTGGATTCTGCTAAACCTGATCACTGGCTTCTTCCCCTGTTCCTCGACAATACTGCCGTATGTTATGCGCCATCTACGGAGCTGCAGTCAGGACTCCAACCACCCTTACCGAGGTACAGTGTTCACCTCAGAACACCTGTTTAATCATGCAGAGAGTTTTCCTAAATAATACATTACTAATAGTATAGAGTTATGTTTGGAACCAGTGATGGTCAAATTCTATGCATCAATGTGCTGTGTGTGTGTGTGTGTGTGTTTAGACAAGTCTAATGCGTGTGAAGATAATCTCAAACATTCACTCACCTATGGAGGACGCAGATATATTCCTTCTCATGTGGAGATGGAAGCCATTTTGGTAAGTTGTAAATATCTAAGCATATTGCCATGTCCACTCCTTATAAAAAAAACCCCGTTGAATGTTATTGTGGCAATTTTTCAAGTTTTGCTACTTCTATTTTAAAAAAACTGTGGAAATGCTTTATTTACTTTCTAAATCCTGATAACATTAGTAAATGAGCCAGTGAAAATGGCTATGAATAAAGGCTAGTATAAAAATAGACAGTTTTCATAGTCATGTTTACTATTTTTAGATTTTTTTTATTACATGTTAAAAGTGCATTGGGTAAAGATTTGTCAGAATCTGACAAAATTAGGTCTCAATAAGATTTGAATTATTTTTTTTTTTTTACTCCTTGAGCCCGCCCACATTCCTGCCCATGTAAACAAAGCTCCGACCCCCAATACCAATGGTGGTTCAACTAGACTCAGCATGCTAACTAGAGTTAGCATTAGCAAGGACGGTCATGACATCACTTTCAAGCATGCCATCACTTTCAAGCTTGAAAGCCAAATTATTACTCTATAAAGATGCAAAATTCAGCTCATAATGATTTATGAGGATGTTCATGAGTGCAGTCAATGTCCCTTCTTCATGCTGATTTTTAAAAAAGTATTTACTTGATTTATTATGTAAAGCTGACCAGTCAAAAAATTCAAAGCTGTATACAGATTGAGTTTACATACCTTGTCCAGGAGCAACATCACTAATTCTGCATCCAGCTTCATCCCGTTCAGCAGTAATAAATTACTCCATTCTGGAAAAGCACTGCCAGTGTTTTCTTCCTTTTTCACTTTTGGGGCTAACCGGATTTTATAATAAATGGTAATTAAAACATAACTTTACTTCCGACTGAGATAGAGGGGGAAAAAATCAGTTCAGGAAAGTAAACATGTACAGTATAAGTGTCAAAATTTGACCATGTAAAAGGTTTTTCCAGGCCGCCACACATAACACTTAGGATGTTTAAGGTGAACTTCTCTTAACTAATGCCAAAGGAAAAATTCATTATATAATAGGCTACCTCATGGTAATGCAAAGAAAAGTATGATGGATGTACATTATATGTGTCTCTATTTCTTCTATGTAGGCAGGTCGGAGCACTCTGCGGTTGCCAATAATGCTCCCAGGTGAAGTGGAGTTCCCATGCAAAGTCCGCAGCTTCAGTGTAAGCAAACACTTTAGTTTAATCTTTGAGATTATAACACCCACTAATAAAAACTCCCATGCAAAGCAGCGATGATACAAGGGTGAAAATGTTCATAAGGTGCGTGTGTGTGTGTGTGTGTGTGTGTGTGTGTGTGCGCGTTCAGGTGGCGAATGAGGTCGTGAGAGACATTTGCACAGAGATGGGTGTGAGTAATCCATCTGAGGTGAACGAATTTTCCATCCTTGCCACCCGTGGACAGGGTAAATACAGCCGTCTCTCAAACTCCCTCTCCATATTTTTCTCTGATGCACGTTTATATTTAGCTTTGCTACCCAGTATGTAGTCACACAGTGTATTACACGACCGCACTGATCCTAAAATCACTCTACAGATCGGAAGTACACAGATACCGCAATCCCTCACTGCAACTCTCTGTGTGAAAACTTTCCATTAAGGCAATCTTGTGTTTTCATTCTTTCTTCCAATCAGATCCCTTGTCTTCTTTTGTTATCAGCTCACACCACACCTCCTCTCCTTTTAGATGGACACGTGCGTCCCATTCACCCAGATGAGTATGTGTTTGACTTCCTGCTGGATGATGACTCGATCTTACTCTCGTTCCATCGTCTTCTCTGGAGACATCCCCTGCATTTCGAGAATGATCTCTATGTCGAGTTTCATTACCATCTGGTACTGTCACGTTCTCAGTCACATTTACTGTATATCATTTATTTTTTTTCTGTGGAATGCTGAAGAATTGAGTCAAAAGTAAACAAACTAAAACGAACAAGCCAAAGAAAGTTCAAAGAAGTGAACAGTTATTGTACTAGCCTTTAAGGGCAATCTCTACAGAACAGTTGAATTAGTTTTCTTTTACTCTTTCGTAGTATATTTGTGTTTACATTTCTTACAGTACATATTTTCATTATGGTTTAAAGCATCCTTAAGCAGATTGATATCTTTTTATACCCATTTTCAGCTCATTAACTTTTAGTTTTAGTTCTCATGGGAGATGCTTTACTGAACTTTTCATAAATAAGTCATAAATAAGATTTTACTTAGCATACAGTATAAACTATGCCATTAAACATCTTAATTAAGCAATTTCAAATAAATTAATTAGAGCATGGGGAGAGTCAATGGGGATGCAAACAACTATCAACTTGCTTTTCACAAGACAAACATGAAATGGAGTTACTGTTACCACCATGAAGTTGGTTATTTTCATATGACAGCAATTTGCAAACACTTTTTAATTTTTTTTTTTTTTAAAGCATGACAAAATTTATATTTTTTATAATGATGTTTAATTTTGTGGAATGTCAGTGAAACAGGTTAGTTCCTGTTATTACATGTGATAACAGCTATATAAAAAAAATTCTCTCTCTTTTCTCTCTCTCTCTCTCTTGAAATTATAAAACAACAAAAACTTGTACAAAGAAACCACAAAAAAAAAAAAAACACTTCTACGTCCTGAAGACTTTTCCATGGCAGAAAACTTGCTTTCATTGAAAACTTCACCACTTAAAAAAATACACATATTTTTAAAACCATTAATGTGGAGCATCTGCTATATATAGTAAATCCCTGTGTGAGCTGTTACTATAGACAAGTTAACACATTAGAACATGCACATTAATATAAACCTGTGATTTGCCTTGTGGAACTAGGAACTCTGGTACTCTGGAACTACTGTCCGAGCTACTGTTATAGAAAATGAATCAGCACCTTCTGACCAGTCGAGAATTCCACATTGCTGTTGTATAAATAAAAATAATGGGCTACTTTTTCATTTTCTTACACAAAAAAAAACAAGGGGATGCAAACTTTTAACCTGTGCTTAAAAGTGAAACCTTGCTGTAATTGATATTGTCATGAAGACAGACAGATGACTGAGCTGCTATTTCTCTCAGATCCTGGCTGATTATCTGAGTGGGAAATTCCTCCTGCCTGGTAACAGCTCCACACTTCAGCAGCAGGTGGCAGAGTTGGCTGCGCTTCAGCACCTCGCTCTGGGATTCAATCAACTGCCTACACCGTAAGATCCAGTATCAGAGACAGTATTATGTATTGACTAATATATCTCAAGAATAAAAACTTCATGAATTGCTTTAGGTCATGTATTGTATTGTATTGTACACTTATATGAGATTTTTAACCCGTTTAGGCAAGAGCTCAAGCAGTATTTTCCCCATATGGATGGAATCAGAGCCAGTGACCAAAATCTGGACAGTGCTGCACTGAGACAGTTTTCTCTCATTGCAAATGTCAAGCCTGCTGAAGCTAAAACACGCTTCATCAGTGAGTGATCTTTTATATTCGTATCTTTCGCATATCTTATCCGCAAAGGGCCGGTGTGGGTGCAGGTTTTCATTCCAGTCAAGCAGGAGCCAAACCTGATTCCACCTGATTAATCAGTTGAGCTTGGCTTTCAATAGACTCAGATGTGGCTTCTGCTTGGTTGGAACGAAAACCTGAACCCACACCGGCCCTTTCCGGATATGATTGGGCACCCTGGTGTTATAGTGTCAGTCTGTGGGCCAAGATCAGTGGTCACCAAACCTCTTCCTTGAAATCAACCTTCCTGCAGGTTTCATCTCCAACCCAAATCTAACACGCCTATTTTAGTTGATCAAGAACTTCTTAAGGCAATGATTAGATGGTCAGGTGGGCACGATTATGGTTGGAGCTAAAGTCTTCAGGAAGGTCGATCTCCAGGAACAAGGTTAGTGACCAGTGGCCAAGATGCTGCTCAGTTTCCATGTCAGCATAGGCCAAATAAGTATTTAAAAGTAAAAATCCAACCAACCAATCAAGTTTGACAGCCAGTTGACATTCACATAAAGCATTTTTGCCTAGCAAATCCAGGAAGATTGATCAGTAGGACCTAGGGCTGCATCAATGACAATTTTTTTAGGCCGAGTATGAATTTGAGAACATGTTTTTGGTCCTCATTGGTACCAATACCAATAATGATACTGAAATGAAACTTACTTAGCAATCAGGAGAATCGTGGAGCTTTTTATTTAGCTTTTTTTATGTTGCATGTGCTACTAGAAATGAACTCCTCATGCTGGCTTTTATGTTTAAGATGCTATAGAGTTTAAACTGGATCTTTAATAGAGAGTGCGAGGACGGCTGACCTGAGCGCGCAAAGTAGTATCAGTGGTCATTAAAAATTCCATGAGTTGCACCCTGACTCACATGCAAAGCGCAGACCTGAAGTGCATGTGTCTCAGTGCTCGCTGAACTAAAGTGCTCACATGCACGACAGCTTCTCTTCACTGCTCCGCACTCACAAATACATTTGTGTGCATGCAATTCAAGGTACCTTGCTCTGATTTTAATGACCACGCTCTCTATTAAAGATACTGTTTAAATTCCATATTGTAGGAAAATGCTGTAGTATCTCCTCTTGATATTTTCACAGAGCACTATTTGCAGTCTGCTGTGCTTTGATCGTTATTATTAACTGTGAGTAATAATAATGAATGCATCCAGATTGCCGTCATTTCATGTCATCTGTTCATTAGTGTTTACGAGGCTTAGGTCACTTAGCATCACTTGGTATTGGATGATAGTTTCAGAGCATTTTTTATGAATGCAAGGAAATGATCACGGTATCAGAATGATATCCAATATTAGTATCTGTTTATATGCACTGAGGAACATTCATCCTCTGTTTATTGCTTTTTTTTCTCTCAGAGACTCTCAGTTCACTACACCTCTTTGGGTCAAACATATTCAAGGCTCAGAAAGTCAGCCACAAAGGTTGTCCATCACCCTGTGTGGTGGCAGTCAATCATGAAAGCATCAGCATTCTTCACCCCAAAACACAGGTAGAAATAACAATAATCTGACATCAGCTATGCAATTAGATTATTCTAACAAAACCGCTTATTTATGCATGTGTTACCAATGTGATAGCCATTTTTGTTCCTGTTTAATTTGTAGTTGTCAGCCTTAACAATTCCGGTGGAAGAGGTGCAGTCCTTTCGATCTGTCAGTCCCAAGAAGGAAAAAGTGCCAGCAGTAGAGATCAACTTTGGCAACCCACCTCATGTTAACACCATCTCTATTTATCTGCAACAGGTACGAAATCTAAAGTAGATTCTTATACACACACTACATGGATTGATACATGCTGTATAGTTTTGTTTTAAAAAGATGTCTAAGTTTTGTGAATATTTTGTTTTCCAACCCATCCAGGCAAGGGAGCTTTGCCACATCATTGCTATAATCATGGAGCTAGTGACAGCACGTACCAGGAACCGCACATGAACATTTTATTAAGCACTACACCATTCTGCGAATGGTCTACTCACCCGCAAACAGCTCGGTGCCTCGATGAATGCTGATGAAGAATTTGAAGAGTTATTACTAATGTTTACTTTTAAAAACTATTGTGAGAATTTGCACACCAGTTCATTTCTTTATGGATTACAATCTGACCCTCTTCCTTGTGATTAGTTTGATTTATTCCTTTTATCCTAAAAACGTAGTCACCAACTTGAAATGTTCTAAATTGTACTGAAGTCTGAAATTTCATTGGACTAAAAAGTGTTTATTTTTGATTATTTTCCTTTGTTTTACAGAAGAATAATGAAGGCAATATATAGTCCATGTTATAAATTTTACCATTATTAAAACTAAATTAAAATATATATCCTCAATATGTCTATTTAAGTCTTCAATTCTGAATATATATATATATATATATATATATATATATTAGTATACATCACTCTTCATGTTAATTTTTTTCATCTTGCTATATAAATCCAAATATTGAAGTTGTGCTGAATTTCATTATATTGAAAAGATGCATTTTCTAATTAAGTAATCATCACGTGTATACAGACATATAAAGGAATCAAACATGATGTCGCTTGTTATATGAAAATAATCAATGATGAAGTGATATGGTCTCACTTACAGTATGGGGTAGTGTAGTTACCACCCCAAAGCTGATTATTTTCCAATAACACAGTTATTCTTTTTTTTTTCTCTTCTAGCCATTTGTCAACCCTAACAATTATATTATTTATTAAAGAATGGCACATCATACTTTTTATCCATTTACAGTTACATTTAACATGGAATGTCCACAAGACAGTGTAGTTCCTATTATTATTTACATTATTTCAGCTACAAACACACACCAGCCTCTCGTTTCTCACACTCTTGAAGACAGTAAGACAAAAACAGCAGCGTGTCGCATTAGAACCCACAAAGTGCAAAACCATCTGTCCTGAATTCTCCCATGTTGGAAAACGTACTTAAAATGTAAGTAACAGTTTTATCTCAGACTGTTACAAAAAACGCAGACGCTGGAGAATCCTTTCAAAAATGGTTAAAGAAAACATCTTTGAAAGAAAACGTCACCATATCAACAGTTACACACATAAATACACACACATTAATTAATCGGTTTATGTGACGCGTCCGCCATACAAGTCTCTGTGTAAATTGTTACCAGAGAAGCATATCCGATGAGCGCGTTAATATGAACCTGTGATTTGCCTTGCAGCCGGAACTACTGCCCGAGCCGCTCTTATAGGATTTTGCGCAACACCTTCTGACCAATCAGATTCGAGAATTCAACATACAGCTGCCGCAACTGTACGTGACGTCCCTACATTTGCACTTACCTCTTTCAGACCAATCAGACGAGAAACAGAACTAAAGTCCCGCCTATTCATAGATCTTGGCCAATGTCGTTCCTGCTCAGTTGCATACGCAAGAAAAAAACAGTCAAGCCCTGTAGAATTTGTAACATGGCCGTCTGGGGGGAGCGGAGTCCAAGGTTTAGGGGACAGATATACGGCATTAGTTCAGCTGTGAGACTGACGGACGATGCTACGATTTATTCATGATGTAACTACTCTTTTCTGTAAGTTAACACTATTTGGAGAAGTATTTTTTGCTCATTTTGTATTGCCAACGCTGCATCAATTGGTAGTTACATACATTATAAGCCCTGGAGCTGGGAAGTGGCTGCTCGCTCGCGGATACGGATGGGAAGACTTCTCAACGGCGCCTTGTCCATAATATAGGGGCACTTTATAGGTTATGAAATAATGTATATCATGTGCACTACATATCAAACAGAGATTCATTTGGGATTTAGCTACGGCGCAGGTTAGTAACACTACAAAACTGAGTGCCCAACAAGAAGTAGTAAATATTCTGAACATTTATTTGTAAGAATCGAAAAGCTTGTTAGCTTGTGGTTAAGTAGTTTCTTTTAAGTGCAAGTTTTAAACATTAACCGTCTGTAACATCTGTAACACTGCGTTAGCTAGCTTGCTAATCAGCTACTGGAGTGCTGATTGTCTTGTTACCTCTGCAGATACATAGCTACATATGTTTAAGTGATATGTGTTAAATAGTTATTTCAGAGGTGCCACAGCTGGCCAGATGTATACAGGATATTTTTAAAAGGCATGTTGTAACTTGTGAGTAGCTGTTTAGATAAAGTGGCAAGCAGGTCATGACAAGTTGTGTCTGATGCTCTCACAGCT